>CATQJL010000305.1:6477372-6890431 GCA_958299035.1 Cylicocyclus nassatus | reverse complement strand
CTGGGCCACGAAAACGGGACAATTTCTCATATCCGCACTGCAAAGTCCGACTAGTTGTTGCTTGCGTCGGGTCATCTTCACAAGACTGCACTCGAGCGCTCTGTGGGTGGTCCGTAAAGTTTTCGGCAGTGGCTACAGTGTCACAGGTGTCAGCTGCGTAACAGAGCGCCGGGAGAACCGTTAAGTCAAACAGGTGGGCACGAAGCTCCGGGTTCGTCGGTTGGTCAGTGGCTTCCTTCAGAAGTCCGAAGGCGGCACAGGCTGCTCATCTTCTCCTGTTAAGTTCTTCCCTCAAGTCGTCCTCCATGTTCATCGAATGTCGGAGATACACGTAAGAAGACGTCTCCGTGATAGGGGTGCCTTCCAGTTCAATTTCTGCATCTTCGCAAAGGGCGTTGTTCTTCATGAACTGAGTTTTCTTCCGATTTATTCGCAGTCCAATCTTCTTCCCTAATTCGTTTAGTTCCTTCAGCATCGTCTCTGCTTCAGTGATACTGCTTGAGAACAGAACGATGTTGTCCTCAAAACAAAGGTTCGACAGGAATCTCTCATCAACTTGTAGTGCCTCTCTCATCCCAGACCAGTGACTTCATCACCCACTGCAAGGCCGCCTGAACAGCTTCGACGAGATTGTGTCGCCTTGTCGAACACCCTTCCCATTTGTAATGGTCAGGCAGCGATGGAACAGCTGCATCGTCGTCGTACAGTCCTTATAGCAGTCAGCTAACGTCCTCTCGTAAGATGGGTCCACTCCTTGGTCGACTAGCGCAGACAGGATGGCTTTGACTTCGACGCTGTCGAAGGCTTTCTCATAGTCGACGAAGGTTAGGACGAGAGGCATTCGGTACTCCCGGCAGACTTCGATGAACCTCGAAACCGTCTGGATGTGGTCCATGCAGCTGAATCCTCTGCGGAATCCAGCTTGTTCTTGGGGTTGAGCTTCTTCCAGTGTCCTTGATATGTGAGTGAGCATAATGTTCGTGAATAGCTTGTAGAGCCACTTAGCAGGCATATTGGACGATAGTTCCGAAGATCCTCCCGTTCACCCTTCTTGAGAAGAAAGACGGTTCTTGACGTTCTCCACTGGTCGGGAATCCTCTCCTTCTGAAGGTAAGATGCCAGGTGCAACGCGAGAATCTCGTGTAGATGTTGTTCTCCGGCTCGCAGAAAGTCGACGGAAAGATGGTCCTGGAGCCGTGGACGTCTTCATGGTCTGAATCGCTGCGCGCACTTCAGCAGATAGAATTCGTGGTGGTACTTCTCCAGTGGGAACAACGAGCATCGGCGCGGTGTTGATGAACGGAAGAGGTTGATATATAAGCACTTCACGATAGATTCCATCTTTCGGGAAGAAGTCGAAGTCCTGTCTTCGTTCAATAGTGCAGCCAGCGGTACGCGATATTCACAGAGGTCCCTTCGGCACTTCTTGAGACTTCGTCTTCCTTCGGCTGCTTCCAGTATCTTGGCTTGCCTGTACTTCCTGAGACCCTCCTGCAAAGATGTTCTGCAACTGGCGTTGGCTATCAGTCGCTCGAGATGGGTCGCATTCGGATCCTGCCTTAGAAATCTTCTTCTTTCGAGCAATTCCTTGGTGATTTCAAAATGCGTTCCAAGTTCCTCTCGAAGGTAACTGAGGCGCACTTTCCGCAAGCTCGCAATCTTTCAGAAGCCGGTCGTGTCGTACGTTGGGTCCTCATCAGTCAGCCAGTCACAACTTGATATGAGCTCTTCTAGCCTGTTGCCGTCATAAACTACATCCTTCCTTCTTGCGGTACTGTGGCAACCTTCTTTGGCTAAGCCGCTGTAGAAGGAAGGAGCTACTGAGACATCAAGTAAGCTCTACCTTCGGTTGGTGAGAATGTGGTCGATCTCCGTGTGAGCCGTTTTGCTGGGCTATTTCCAAGTCATGAAATTTCCACGGAAAATTCGTGTGGGGGAGAGAATCCTAACGAGACGGTTGCCGGTTTCGTTCCGGAGCCGATATCCAAACTTCCCGATCCTATATTCCTCTTCTAGTGGCATTCCGAAAGAGCAAACGGATGTATCCCATTACTTGTGACTGTCAATTACGCAAACGCCGCACGCGACAGGCTGGCAGTTATCAGTTGCGAGGAGAGCTCGGGTAGCCGATTCGCAAGGCATTCTACTCCATTTTTGAAGGTTTTTACACTATCATATCAAAGTTTACTGTTTGATGGAAGTTTAGTCCCAAATCTTGCAAAAATGAAAGAGATAGTAAAGAAAATATGGAAATTACTGCGTATTTGGTCACAAAATATGTATTTCTTGTTCACTATAACAACGTGATAAACATTTTCCCTGGGACAGTAGTAGTAGTCCCTAGCCTGCGATCCAGTCCCTAGCCTGCGATCACCGTGAGCGGCCGTGTTCCATCAATTCCACCCATGGCGACCCCCCTCTCCCAACTTCCCAAAAAAAAGCCATCATCCCCAGTCGCATCTAAACTCTCATGGACGACGACACCGTCAATCTGATCGACCGCATTCACTCGATAATGAGCGAAAAAGCCCCGGAGGCCATCCCCCTTCTCGAGGAACTGATAAGTAAGTTACCTACATTGTCTTCCAAGCTGGGGAGGCCGAGAAAAGGGAGCGGTCATTGGTTTTATATGGCGTGCCCGAAGCTGATCCCACCTTACTAGCACTCGCTCGACAAGAGCATATTGAAAATTTTATCTTCGGCATGTTAAACCATCTGGATATAGAATCGCGCCCAACGGAAATTTTCCGAATGGGGAGGGTAAGGGAGGGCAAACCCAGATTAATAAAATGCATATTTTCCAGCAAGTTTTTTTTTAATAGAAATGCTCGCCAAATCTCGTCGACTCAAAAGCAGCCCGATGTATCAAAACGTCTATATCCGGAAATCGATGACCTTGGAAGAACGGATGCATGAGAAAGATCTACGCATGACTGCACGTGAGCTAAATGAAAAGGAAGGTAAGAAAATTTATGTAGTCTATAGAGGAGAGGTAATCAAAGCAACTGACATTTCCCACAAAAACAAAATGTCAAAAAACTGAAAAAATCAGATCTTTTTCCTAGAAGTTGTTTTCTAATAAATGCTAGAAGTCTGAAAAACAAGCTCACGCACCTTCACCATTTTTTATCTACTTGCAAACCGGCTCTTGCTTTGATTATCGAATCCTGGTTGAATTCAAACGTAAACGATGGTGAAATTTGTGCTGTCTACCCTATAGTGTGCTCAGGAAAGACCGTGCTGCTAAAAGGGGTGGGGGAGTCTGCGCCTTGATTCATCATAGCATTCTTTTTGAAGGAGTCGATTTCAAATTAAAGAATCTCATGGCGGATGTTATCTGCTTTGACTGTATCGTACAAACCTCATCCAGTGCTGAGAGATATAGACTTATTTTGGTCTATCGACCTCCACAGAGCGATTCCAGGCGGGATGACCTTCTTTTGGCTCTGATTTCTGATCTTGTATCTTCTCGCAAAATCAAGGCGGTAGTGGCTGGAGGTTTGAACCTAACCATTGATTGGGTAAATGGAGCCGCATCTAACTGTGTAGGAAAAAGATTTCTTTCTGCTTTCGAGGCACTGTCCATGACTCAGTGGGTTGACCTTCCAACGTCGTGGTGAACATACATGCTATCAAACGCAAAAATTGTTAGCGAGTTTTCATCTTCTCCTCCGTTGAGTAATTCTGATCATAATATCGTCAGATTTTCCATTACCGTGCCGAGCCAAGTGGTCCATGGTTTCCCCTCTTTTGATTTTGAGCGCGCTAAAATTGATGAGATCAAGGCTTTGCTGTCATCATTAAACTGGTTTGAGATTTTTAGTAACCTCAGGGATATCAACGATGTCTATAATCGTTTGCTCTATATCTTACATGATATCATGAGCAAGTTCGTGCCCGTCAAGACCATGAACCACCTGGACTTTGGGACATATCCCCTTCACATTCGCAATCTTTTTGAGCAACGTCAAAGATTATTTAGAGATATTGCTGATCCGTTTCATTGTGCACAGTATGCAGAGATAAGCAAAAAACTGAATAATCATTTGAAAAAGTTTATGTCTTATAGAGTCAAGAAACTTGCAAGCAGCAAGTATATGAAAGGCATTATATCATACATCAAATACAGAGCCAAGGGGTCCTCTGCTTTGCCGGTGCTTGTTGGAGATGATGGGTCAAAGTATATCACTGGCCATGAAAAAGCAGAAGCTTTTGCAAGTTTCTTCGAGAGCACTTTCACAGATAAGAGCAAATCATTGGTCAGTTTATCTAAAGTCACTGACGAAATACTTGCATTACCCCCTGTTACGTCTGATGTTGTCTATAAGTATATGAAAACTTTGAAATGGTCCCAATCAATCACATCGGATGGTATTCCCCAAACTTTTTATAAACTGTTTGCGAAGCAGCTGGCTTTACCCCTTACACACATTTTTAACATTTCGTTGATGACTGGTGAAATCCCATTAGCCTGGAAAGCTTCAGTCGTAACACCGATTCCAAAAGGGAAGGATACCGGACGGATTTCTAATCATCGTCCTATCAGTATTCTCCCTGCTTCTTTGAAGATTTTGGGAAAAGTTCTGAAAAATATTTACTTGACTGGATTGACAGTCTTAAGATCATTCCTACTGAACAGTTTGGTTTTCTCTCTTGCTCACAGTTGATAGACAGTACAAATCTCTGGAATGAAGCGTTAAGTCAAGGGAAAGCAGTGGACGTGGTTTACTTTGACCTCAGCAAAGCATTTGATAGCGTCTGTCATGAGAGCCTTCTACTGCGACTACGTAGCATAGATATAGACGGTAACTTGTTAAACTGGTTTCGTTCCTATCTTTATGATAGAAAAATGGTGGTACGCTTCTCTCAGGACTTTTCGTTCCCCAGAAAATGCCTTTTGGGTTTGCCTCAGGGAGGCATACTCTCGCCTATACTATTTCTGATTCGTACTTATGACTTGCCTGCCCACCTGAAAACAGATACGAGAATTTTTGTCCACGCCTATTACTTGACGCTTTCTCCCATAAAAAAATTTTGTTTGCCTAACTATTTTGTTGCTTGGGAAAATGGACTCAAATCTAAATTCCGTACCTTTACCATAAATTGTCAGATGACGCACACTATGAACGGGGTAAGAGGGGATAAGTCGCTCTCACACTGTCCAATAGCATGAAAGTTTCAAAAAGAATCTTGAATAGGCATTTTCGTGGAAGAAGACTGGCAAACAAACTCGATTAAAGAAGTCTTTTTTTGAATTTTGCCAAAAAGTGCGTTACAAAAGAACGTGCAAAGCGCTAGGAAGTCTTTTTTACACTTCAAAAAGCTCACCATAGAAACTGGAATTAGATACAAAGAAATTAAAACGCCTTTTTTATTAGCTTGGCAAATAAATTTTACAACTTTTCCCATAACTTTCTTGTTACTAAATATAGCACTCTTATTTTTTGGCATCATGTGGAGTGAGAATCAAGCTAAAAGGCCGTGCAAATTGTTTGATTTAATACGACGTGTTAGAAAAATTTAAGCATTTTTTGAAAACCCTTGAAAGTCGAGGTTTTACCGTTTTTGGCAAACATGAAGCCGTACAAGTCCTGAATCAAAACATATCATGAAGTAATTATAGGCAGCATGTAGGTAGAAGTTGACACGTCAAAGTCAGTAAAAAAAGAAGTGAAATTGAAGAGAAACTAAAATAAGGAGCCTCTGAGGAGTAGAACAAATGAAATGCGTCAAGTTTTTAGGGCAATTTGTCACTAACTAAGCTGTTAGACATCAGAATTTATCAAATCTTCAGACAATAGGGTAATCCAATACGAACCCGAATATCATATTCATTTGTCACTAAGTAACATCCACTTTTTGGCTTTACGAAAAAGGCCTTTTCATGCGTAACGGGTCTCATTTTTGTGAACAGCATGTCGAATTACCCCCATAAGCCAAATTTCACCAAAATCTGACGTATTCTAAATTTCCCATTGTACCGTAAACCTACCGTAACCTTTACATAAGATGGCAAAATTCGGCAAAAATGTCCGCATTTGCAGTTTACATCATAATTCTTATGTTGCAAGAAAGTAAATGCTACGTCCAAAAAGACAAAAGTTATATATAAAGTTGCATTATTTACGTGCCAATCTAACAGATAACCATGAGATGGAACTTTAGTGTAATGCTTCTGCAGTAATGCAAAACATTTACGACGAAAATGACTACAATTAGAGACATTGTATGAAGAGCCAAAATATTGCAATAAAAACCTCCAAGTTAGTAAGGGATAACGTTAAGATGGCGATCGTAAAATCCACCGCTATGTTGTTTTTGCAGTTTTGACATTGAGTCGACCAAAGATGTAGCGGACTCAGTCGGCTGGAAAACAGACGAATTTGTTTTCCATGCAGTGCGTAGTATTTTTTATTCAAAATTCACTCACAGTGACAGCAGCATTTCGTCCACCCATGTCAGTCTGCACCCAACCCGGATGGAACTGCGTCACAATTATTTTATCACCGGCCAAATCAACAGCCATCGTTTTGCCGAGCTGATTGACGCCAGCCTTGAGTAGGTTTGATGTGGAAGAGCAAAATCGTAGAAATTGATCAATCTCACCTTACTAATTTTGTAGGCAAGAGCACCTGAAGAATCTGACCCATCATTGTTCAGGCTGATGGTACCCCAGTCACTCGATATATTTATGATTGCAGCTCGATCGACCCCCTGGTGATCATCGGAAAATCGAGCAGAAGCTTTTTTCAGAAGGGGTAGGAAAGTCTGGGAATTTTGTTATAGAACTATGTCATTTACTTGCACGGAGAAAATGTGAAAAGAACAAACCTGACTTACAATGGTCGTACCCACTGTGTTTACATTAATGCACTTTGCCAATGTTTCTCTGGAAATGGGTCCATTGGTAGAGTACGACGACATAACACCTGGATTGTTTACTAGAAGATTCAATCCATGATCCCCTACAACCTTCTCCACCTAAATCTAATCGGAACCTTGTTTGTTTACTGCAGTTACTCAACTAAAAACTAAGGAATTAAGTAAGTACCTGAGCATAGGCATCCTTGATTAACTGGTCATTTTCAAGGTCAATTTTTACGATTTTCAGTCGGTCGTCACTGATGGCTTTTAAGTCCTAAACCGAATAGTTTGTACCTTTCAAGGACAATATATTGTAGTAAACATGTACTGCCAGCACTAACTGCGCAGAAAAATGGCTGGAGCGCTAAGTTTGAGATTTTGCCATCGAATAATACTCAAAAAACATGAACAAGTTGAGGTCGCGTTAGCTCAGAGCGATTCACGAACCTAATTCAAGTCTAATTTCATACCCCAGGTCACTGAACAATTAACCTGCTTTCTAACAGCACACCCCGTCGAATTGCGTCAACTCCGAATCGAATCTAACTCAAACGGAGGCCTGCAAATGTCTTTTCAAAACTTGCAAGTCCACAAAATTTCCAACCTTTGACCAACTGTGCTATATTAAACTTTGATGCCTGCCATTTACGATGAACGAATTCAAGAACATTGCTGTGATAACAAGTAGATCAACCAAACATACCACAACGTTTTTTTGCGTCAAACGCGTCTGTTCTTGTAATTTTATTTGTTTATGTTCTATGATTCCCAGTTATGGATTGGATTGGTCCCTATTATTGTCTCAGGTAGCGAGCTGGCGTACTCAAGCTCTAGTTTCTGCTACTTTTCTGTGTCTCTTGCGCACCGCCTTTACAAGAAAGTGGAGGAAATTGTTCCTGGTATGCGTCACTTCTGGAAGTACGATTTTCACATCAAGCTAAAGTTGGGGTTGCGATCTGCGTTGAAGCGATTCGACTGTTTAAAAGATAGCCAGCAAGGATCAATAGCCTACGGAAGGAAACTGAGTTTAAGCTTAGTTTGCAACTCCGGACGTCACCTCCAATGGAGCATTGCCACGAGCCCTCATGGTTTACACTCATCACGCAAATGATTTAGCAAAATGTTATCTTTTCTGAAAATGCACGCAAATGGAGCAAAAATGACCTTAGCACCATCGGGATTCCTTACACCAGCAAAAACATGTTCCACTACACTGATTTTGAGAAATGTTTGCACCAGAGCAAGACCGATGCCCCTATTCGCACCAGTGATGAAGACCGATGCTGGATAGACCATCTAAATCACGTCGACTTAGAAATTCAAGCGGTATTCGGCGGAAATTTTTACTCAAGACGATTATCAATGATGATCAAGAAACCCAACTTATATGAGGCTCGGCTGCTGGATTTCGTTCCTGGGACAAAAACAAAGAGTATCATATGTCACGCAGACATATAAGCGACCACCCAGAACACACGTTTTGAGAACAAGTTACTACACGATTCACATGCTCCACTGTGTTCATTTACAAAGCATGCGCAATTGAGTACAAGGCTGAAATAAGCAAACGGCTTGTTTGCAATGCAAAGACTTTTGTGGCACCAAATTTGAACTGTATATATGGAAAATTAACGGATTGTTGAGAACTTCTTGAAAACTTGTGTAATTTAGTGCCTCTTCTCAAGTTAGTCCTCCTCCAGGACGCCATTGAAACGACTGTGTCAATCTGGAGCATATATTGTTAGTTCACCTAAGTTTTAGTATTTCCTGTCAAGGACCACTCCGGTTAAAAATGTGTTTTCAAGATGACAGAATCATATCGTTGCCTCTCCTTTGTTTCTTGCCTTAAATTTGCTAATAGAAAAGTTTCAAAAATTTTCACAAGGTTAATATGAATTTTCAAAAACTTTCAAAAATCATTTTGATTATTTAAAAGCCAAAACAAGTCGCTTGCACATTTTTATAACACATTCAAGCAACTTTTATTTGCCTCCCCGCTCCCCCGCCCCCCCCCCCCTCCTCGGTACGCCGCTGTAGTGCAGTACATCAAGTATAGGGCATCAAAAATCGTGACGATGGCGCGACCGCGCGCGACGCGCACGCACCTTCTGGCTACCGCATTTTCTTGATTTTATTCTCTACTCGACTGGTTTTTCTGCCTAGGTATGACAGTACTAGGACACTGGAAGTAACTAAGCTGAGTGTTGAGGTGATGTCTTTTTGAATAAGGGTGTAATGCCTCTGTGGGCGCAAAGTCCGCAGTCAAATCTGTCGTCACGATTATATAAATAAGCCTTACATGGTGACTGCACAATTTCCACTGACTTAGACTATGTTCGTGTTTGCAGTCATTTTCATAGAAAAAATTTCACAATCAGCGATGAGACTATGCTATTATATAATAGGAAGAATTATGCTTCTAAGGCTAGCATGGTTTGGCCCATTCGCCTAGGTATTTCTCTGCGAGAGTAGGTGAGTAGGTGAGCTGTACACCATTATAATGAGCATAAGATAGCATTTGAAGCAACTAGGAGTCTACCAAAGAATCAAAATGATTTAAGTGAGGTACAACAGCTGCTACAAGGTGCGTAGATGAAATGATTGCACTTGATATGGAGATACATCTGCCTATGTGTTGTGGCTTTAGAACGGCTCAAGTTATTCTTTACTATCTTTACTATGAGGATAAGCTGAGAAGTACCATACAGTCGCAGTTGTTTCTACCACAATTTACATCAAGGTTATAATCACTAATATATCATTCCCTAACACTATGTTTGGAGTCATTAACTTTGCTTAAAGTATTTCGCTACCAGCTGCTCTCTGCCGTTACGCGCCAGGTTCGGCGGTACTCAGCAGCTTTGCTTCGTAAGGCCCCGGGCAGACTTCACGCGATTTGATCGTCGCGACTGAATCGCGACGAGACAACTGTTACAACATCATTCCATGCCGATCAACTTGCATTCGGTTGTGATACTTTTCCAGCCCGGCATTTTTGAATGTGAAGTGAAAATGAATGGAAATCTTGGCGATTCAGTCGCGACGATTAAGTCGCGTGAAGTCTGACCGGGGCCTAAAACCTACAGCGCGGAAATGGAAATTTGCCATTTTGCACTAGTTAGTTCTATTTATAACCAGCGCAAAAAGAAAAAACTGAAGACATAGTTTGGCTTTGTCAATTTACTTCCATTCTCATTCTAAGCAACAGATATTTCACAAACTGCAAAAAACAAATAAATCAATAAATCGATATAGTTAATCAGTGTCTCAAACAAAGTGGTTTATTAACGCACGCCCCGCCCCATACATTATGTGTTCCAATTAGATTTCATTACTCCTTTTATCCTTTTTAGGCGAAGATACAAAAGTGGTTAAGTTAATATCTATACATATATAAAACTCAAAGTTTGTCTGTAAGTTGCTAAAGATGTTCGTGTTTTATAAAAATCGTTATGAGTTGACCGATTGAGCTGAATTTCAGTATGTAACTACAATTCGTATCAACTGGAGCGTCGGGCGCACCAGCTCTCCGCTTCCGCGCGGCCGCCTCGCCTGGACTCTGCGCCTATTTCGCGAACATGCTCTCTGATCACTTTCCCACCGCGAGCGTGGGGAAGGCGGAGCTTCAGTTTATTGCAAATGACTAGAGAGCATGTCACAGAAAAATGCAGTCCCTGAGCGGGAGCGGAGGTGCTATTGCAAGAGACACTACAACTGATAAGCCCTTAGGTCAAAGGCATTAGATTTGCTGATGCGAATCTAAGCTATAGCCTCAAAAATTACAGCATTAGTGCAGTCATCCACGAAATATGTTCGATTATATTAGGGACAACGTTCTTTGTCGCGATACATGGGAATATTGAAGGATTGAATTGCAGTAGCGTTATAAGGGAACGATTTCTAGGCTACCCTCGCTTTTGTCAGAGTCCACTTCGCGGAGCAGAAAATGGAGGCATTGTTGAATTTTCTGTGATGAAGCATTGGAAATAGATAGAAAACAACCGATTAGAGGAAAGGGCAATGTAAATATTCTTACTGTGAGTGACATGCTAATCACTCTCATCCCACTATGCTTACAAGTATATTCGTAGTAGCCGAGCAAACCTGTTAATTAAAATAAACATGCCTTTTCAGAAAATCCCAACGGAAATGTTAAAGTAGCAAGAATAGATGGAACTATTGTATTTTCGCGATATGATCTGTACCTTTATTCCATTCATACTGCTAAGCTTTTACTTTGTGATTTTATCTATAGATTTGAGCTATTTTCAAAAATTACTGTCAAAACTCCAGATTTGAGTTAGCATTGAATTCGAGAGCAAAACATTTTGTGCAGGTCATAGAGATTATCGGTAAAGCTATTTGAAGATTGACAAATTACTGGATTCAAAAAAGTAACCGGGGCGTAGACGGGTACGCCAGCTAGTTATATGTATAAATATTGATGCTTTTTTTTCTTTTTTGTGCACATCATGTGTAAGTATAAATGATGAGGTAATAGATACGAAACTTAAAATCCAGAGGAGTTCTCCATTTTCGGTGAGGAGCTCCGTAGAGATGTAAATTCTACACTCAACCTAAGAGGCAACGAAGCTGACATTACAGTTGAATCAAGTTTTCTTGTTTCGAAGTCTAGTTCCAAAAATAAAATGAGCGTTTCAATAGCGCCATTTGAAACTCATAAGTGAAGCACAGCAGATGGAAGGAAAAGCAAGTGTCAAATCTATTCACTGAATAGAAAAATGCGATAGCTGTTGGAATGGTGAAGGAGCAGCGGCGAACACAATCGATTTCATTCCTCAAAAAACATTGTGGTTCCGCAGCAGTGGATACCAGTTCAATGCTATGATTCAACAGCTGTCACTATAACAAAAGCACGGACTCTGCAAAAGCGATATTAAACAGAGGTAAGTTGAAAACGTGCAACGACTGGAAGGCGGTCGCAAGGTACTCGTCACATTTTTTTCGCGCCGAACAGTAATATGATTGCACAAGGGGCAGAAAACAAGACATGAACTAGTTGTCACACCAGTTGTCTCCAAAAGAGCATCGATCATATTTTTGGTATTATTTTTTTTCTAATTGCAGACTTCCATGAAAATTGTAAGAGAGCGCAGGGTGAGTAATGAGATCTCTCAAATCTTTTCAAACTTCTAGCCATTACGTAGGCTCTGTGTTTATTCTCCCAGGCTCTCTTCTTGCCCTTTGCTTACAAATCGGTGGTGCGATAACTCGACGTGCAGGGCATAAAGACCAGAGGCAGAACGGTACGGCAGTATGGTGAATGGACTCTGGCGACGTGTCGTCTTTGGGTCGCCAGACCCGTCTCTCGTGCTTCCAGGATCCTCATTTCTAGCTGATCTCGATTGTGTTCTCATTGATATTGATGTGTTGTCGTTCCGTGCTTGCCCATAAATGTATATCTCGTGGATGTGTTTGTTTGCTGTACAGCTGAGGCTAATGATTGGTGAGGGCAAGTTAGAAGGCCCGATCAGAGAGAGGCTGATCGTGGTTCCTTTAGTGGTAGCAGCGAGTGCGGGCTTTAGAAGCCCGCGTTACCGACCTTCCTCTCAGTAGTGTGGACCTCTCAGGAATAGCCTGAGAGATGACCGGTCAGCCTCAACCGGGGAGCAAGGCTCTACTTAGGTAAGTTTGTAGGCTTGGGCTGGCCACCCAAGATTACCTATGATTTTTCCTTGTAGATCCTTCTCTTTTTTTGTATTTTTGTGGTTTGGTGTTACGTCGGTGAAATAAGGATTAGGAACGACGGTGGGTACCCAGTAACTTTATCCTCGTCGCCGCAAGGGACCAGGAGAAATAAATCGGTTTTACTTTTGCGCAGTTAGCACGAAACGTGTTCTGTCTACTGTCCTGCATATTCTGTTCGAGTGAATTCACCTCGCTACGTAGCTGAATTTCAAATTTCCTTCACCATGCTCCTCGCTGAACAAAGAACCGATACGGTTCTACAGCGAGCATGCGCGCATTCAAAGCATCAAAAGCTTCCGGGCAGAGCTCTTTGTCTACACACGCGTGATTCCCTGAAAGGCGTATCGACTGCAGTTTGAATTGTAAGCCTTGCGCAACTTTGGTACCTATTCCTCGCAATTGCAATTTGAATTGAAATGTTATCTTGCATGAACTTTCTCGTAGTCGTACTGTAGCCGCGCTGTAGCATTCTCAAGCGATAGCATCTAGAAAACTTCGCTGCTTCCGCTTTCCCATGCTTCTGCTAAATGCCATCAGATAATTCAAGCTTCTCAAAATATCACAACCTTTCACATACTGATCATTTCCTAAGATAAGGGTTCTACTTGTATATATGCCGTGATGCCGGCATTTCACCATTCGTTTTCCTTGGTTCAGAACGTAGCGAGGGTATCTCCCCTCCTACATTCGCCTTATACAGTATTCCTCTTACGCGTTCTCAGTGTCATAACCGAGTTATATCGTTATCTATGCAACTTTCGGAGTCCTCTGATCCTCCTCCAAGTCTAGTAAGCGAACGTTCAGACTCGGCAGTTTCTAGGGAAATGTCTTTCCCCTCAAGGGAATCATCTCCTAATTCTTTCAGCGGCCTGGCCTTCGGGCAGCTCGCGCCCAAAACAATAAATCTATTCTCCGGTACTAATAACCAAGAATTCGCAGCTTGGCTAAGGAGATTCGAGGACACTATCCGCATGACCAATCCTCCTATTCCAAAACAATTGAAGACCAACATTCTAGTGGTCTTTCTTGATGGCGAAGCCCGCGATTTAGTGGAGGATATGCCAGATACGGACAAGAACTCTTACGATAAAAGTAAATCGTCTAAAAGAGCATTTTGAGTCCATTAGTTTTCGAAGTTTTGCTCGACAGCAACTTTCTGAATGCAAACAAGGGCAAACAGAAACCGTTAGGGATTTTGCAGAAAGGGTCAAAAAGCTGGTGAAAAAAGTAACCCAGGGACAACTTAAGAATATCCAGAGTGAGAGACTACTGGATGAATTCGTAGATAGACTGAAACCAGCCCTCAAGTTCCATGTCCGACCAACAAATCCAATCACTTTTGATAGCGCAGTATTTACAGCATTAACATACGAATCACTTTTAAATGATTACGCAAACTCCTTGACAATCTTTCCAACGAACCCGCCACCAGCTCCAGCGGTCAATTTGCTCACCACAAGTCGAAACTCTGCTAGAGATTATCAACCAACCTTCCGCGGTAACGACCCGCGAAATCCGCCCCGCCCTGCGTATAAATATCCTTCTCGAAACTGGAAGCGTAACATAAATCCTAATATTAAATGTTATCGTTGCGGCCAAATGGGCCATGTGCAAGCATCCTGTCAGCTAGCGCGACCACGTAGCAACCGGGGTACGCAATTTTTGCGCCACAGAAACCAGACGTTCATTCCTTCGGCCAGCATTAACATCCCTAATCGCCGCTATGTAGACAATAGTTTCCGCTATACCAATACTCGGCAGAACACTGCTTTTGCATTGCAGCCTGAACCGGACATAGCAGCGTCCACATGTGGTCCGCCGACCGACCAATACTCAGATCCCAAGGATGCACACATGGCAGCCCTAATCAAACGGAATAACGAGCTTGCAGACCTAGCGTTTAGAACCCAACAGCTGCAAATCGACGAATTCCCCTCCGGCACATATCAAGCTCCAATATCAGCTCCTCCAAAAGCGCTATTCACATGTGCGCTAATGCTGACTTTATTAACGCAAGTAGCCTTAGGACACTTACCACCAGCTTACCTATGCTCGAAAAAGTCCCCATCCAATTACTGGAAGTTACCATCTGAGCTTAACTGCGCGAGTATAATCCCAAATTGGACTGCTCCCGTAAGGCCCTTAAAGCTGAAAGTGTATAGACCAAACACGATACGTTACCAAAGTACAGCCGACGTTTGTCGTATTATTACGCAAACTGTAACATACTCAGTCAACTTCTTTGGAGCCCGCTTTCAACACTCCCAAACCAAGGAGCATACCGTATTCCCCGGCGCATGTAAACATATAGTGCGTCAAAAATCTTGCGCTCACGGCGAACTTTCAGCGGTCGGTAAAGTTTGGAAGACTAACAATAAAGTAGAAATTGATTGGCCAAGCGCACCCTTCCACTGCTGTTCGGAACATATCCTAGTAGTTACTAATTATATAACATTTCAGGCAAGCGTCTACGCGTATCATGGATCCACAGCCATCGAAAGCACAGTTGGCCCACTGGAAGGATGCTCTTACGAAGACGGCACTTGCAACACGAAAGAAGGAGCAGCAATGGTATGGACACCCGAGGCCCAGGAGAAATGTATAGGGGCCTGCAGGATCGCGAGAGTCGGACGCGCGTACGGCCATTGCGCCGCGCACGTCAGATGGGCGTCCGACGAGTCAGTAGGTGCCAGATTTATCCTGTTCAACAGGTTCATTCGGTTCACCACCTTTTCTGTTGGACGGTGTAGTGATTTGACTTAAGAACCGAACGAACCTGTTGAAGCGGATAAGTCTGGCACCTGCCTTAGTGACATCAGACGTGCCGGCGCAATGGCCGTGCGCACGTCCGACTCTCGCGATCCTGCAGGCCCCTATAAGTACATTTTAGTTGCTTTGATGAAAGGCACTCTAGTAGATAAAGTATGGCTAAGTGATACTAAAGAAATTGCTCTCTCTCTTTCTTCCTCTACTCCTCAGATCCACGATTGTGAACACTTCCTCATCCCTACTGATCAGGGATGCGCCGTAGAACTTTTGTCCCCCATGCTCCGTCCAAAACGCTCAATACAATCCCCTATTTTGCAACGTGTGGGATTGACCACAACTAATCAGCGCGCCGCTCAATTATTGGCTGTAAAAGACAATATGCAGAATAGCCTTAGCACATCATTACATTACTCTATCATGAGTTTATGCAAATCCATCAACTCTATGACCTCCTCATTGATCGCTGCTGTATCTGCAAATCCAACCCTTGCAATGCGTAACGTTCTTCATCGCTCCGATATACAAGCTACATTCTTGGGCAATCATATCGTCCGCACCAAATCCTGCATCACATAACAAATTCTTCCTATAGTTTGATGCGTTTCAATTCTTCTAGTTTCTCCCTCCCTCTCGTTGGAATTGCTCTTCCGGATAAGTCGCATTGGAGCACCTTTATCGATCCTACAACAAGAATCCTAACAAAAACAGCCACTAAAATTCCTTGCGAACCCTCCATCTCGTTTGAGTTCCCCACAAATTACGCAATTATTAGATTTTTCCCGTTAACGGCAACTTATCAGCGCATCTCATCTTCGGAAGTAGTTAACCTGCAGTACACCGCAAACTCTCCACAGAAGGGTATTCGCCCAGCGCTTACACTCTTCCACAATTTTGTTATTGCAAATATCACTGAATTCTTGCCAGATCAGCAATTTACCGAATTATGGTCGGCATTTGAAAACTCTCACACCATTCTTAACGAGCATCTGCAGATACACTCCGACTCCTCTTCGCATTAATCATTCTCGCTTCCCAAAACAGATGAAATCATCTTAGCTTAGGATACATTTTTGCCACGTATATTTATCAGCCCTGGATTGCCGTATGCTGCACCATAGTCACCATTAAATTCCTAGAACGCCTGTTACTCATCTATCTTAAGACTCAAATACTCTTACCATTCAATATATACAACCATAGCAGCACACCCGTAGCGCCACAGCAAAATATGGCGGAGGACCCGCATCCTCAAACAGATCTATATTCACTTCAAAGCTTCCCAAAGGTCTACAATGTAGCAGGTGTAAACGACACTATCTCCGCACACATTAGAATAAAGGTTAACGACATAAGCGTAGCCGCTCTTATTGACACGGGATCCAGCATAACCCTTGCAGCAAAAGACCTCTGTCCAGCGCTAAACATTTACCAGCTTGACCCCCCCCCCCCAGTATCGTCTTCTGCCATCGGAATGGCCGGAAATCACGTACTAATCTCAGGGTGTAAGCTCGTCAATTTCAGGTTTCAAAATTCAAATACAAAAGCACGTTCTTCATGCAAATACATTTTGCCAAAGGCCCTTGCGTGCCATCCCTCTACTCCTCTAACGAACTTATCCTCGGTAACGATATTCTTTCACAATTCCCCACGCTGACCATAGATTACAAAAATCAAAAAGTTTCGTTCGGGACCTCATCCATCCCCCTAACACAACCCCTGAGGCCACCACAAGAAGCAGCTTATTGTGTTCGCGTCAGTGACACCATTACAATTCCACCCAATACCGAGAAGTTGATTCCATGTCAAGTGCAGAATGCCTCCTCGCGCCAAGACCTAGTGCTAGTATAGTGTGGACCCCGGCTAGGTTCCCATAGGTACTTCCGCAGCGCGCACGCAGTGCGCGCCCTTCTCAATGCCTCTTGCCTCACTCATGAGCAATAGAGCATATTTATGCTCACAAAGGAGAAAAATGTAAAGTGGAAACCTGTAGATTCCCTTCGAAAGAGACGTATGCAAGAATGAAACGCAGGCAACTTCCATGAATACCTCAAATTCAATCAATGGATGCATATTCCGAACTTGCACTGATGGATAGGTTGTAATAACTATACGTAGAAAAATTAAAGAACAACAGCATCCTTAAAACGTTTCTCTTCGTAAACGTAGAAACTAGAGTGGTCAGAGATTCCAAAAAGGGGATATTTCAGTAAACAAATGCCTATTGGCTTCTCGGAAGGCTCAATTCAGACTTAAGACACTGTCTACACTACACATCAAACCGAAAGGGACTCTTATTTTATAAAAGAACCTTTTGAAAAAATATTATCTTAATATCCCATCAAATCTCAATTTTTCAGAGAAAAAAGATAAAACACAAGACCACTACACAAGACTGAAGCTCTTAGAACTATTAGAGCACGTATAATCTCGTCACCGGTCATCGCGAATTGTTTATACCTAAAATAGAGAGAATACAGCATACCATAAACAAAAAGAGAGAGAGAAACGATGATTTCCATCAGAAACTGGGACAGGAGACGCACTGAAGGCGTGCGTTGCGGGTGCGTCGCGCAGGTACCTATGGGAAGCTGGCCGGGGTCCACACTATATCTCAGACCGCAAGCATTACAAAAAGGGACCTCGTTGTAGCTCCCGCACTAATCAATGCTCAATCACCATTCATTTTGGTTTCTAACCCTTCCAATCAGCCTATTACCCTTTATGGTGGCATGAGTTTAGCAAAGGCACTGCCTGTGGCCCGCGAAGGGTCAACCTTCAGTGAACATTCTTTCCAGGGTAATCCCTTGAGCCCCTTATCATGCGTCAGTGAAGCCCCTACTGACCAAAGCAATTACGTCATAGATTTGAGTAATTGCGACATAAACGAACACGAAAGCACACAACTTCGTCAACTGCTTTGTAAGTATGACGATGTTTTCTCCAAACATCAGTATGATATTGGTAGTTGTACGGCCGGAAAAGTCCATATATACACAAAGAACGATCCTCCTGCCAAAATTCGACCCTACAGGGTCCCAGCAAAATACCGGGAAGAGTCGCAAAAGCATATCAATATGCTGCTTAAGGTAGGCGTGATGAAGGAATCAAATACCCCGTGGGTACACAACCTAGTCGTGGTACGCAAAAACCTGGACATGCGTCGCCCCATAAACGCGGTCACCTAAAACTATCTCAGACCCGTACCCGGTCCTCCGTATCGAGGATGTCTTAGAAAAAATAGGCGGACACCGCTACTACACTACGTTAGATTTAGCCAGCGGATATCTTCAGCTTCCCTTAGACGAAGAGAGCAGCTTCAAATGCGGCGTAATAACAGAAAATAAAGTATACCAGATGACACATCTACCCTTCGGTCCTAAGTCTGCCGGCAGCTATTTCGCACGCATAATGGCTAAGGTATTGGGAGGTCTACATGACAATGTCCTCACTTACATAGATGACATTCTCGTCTATAGCGATGACTTCCCCTCTCATTTGGAAGCCAATGAACGAGTTCTTTTGCGCTTCCGAGAATTTAACTTGAAGGCGTCACCCAAAAAATGTGTATTCGCTCGAAACCAGATAACCTTCCTGGGTCACGAAATTACAAAAACCAGTTATTCCCTCACGCAAATCAATACAAAAGTTGTCCGGGAGTTCCCCGTTCCTAGAAATGTAAAGGAAGTTAAACGCTTCCTAGGCATGGTAACATTCTTTAGAAAATTTATCCCTAGCTTTGCAAACATAGCCGAGCCCCTGACACGGCTAACACGTAAAGATACCAAGTTCCTATGGACCGATGAGCAGCAAGCGGCTTTCATAGAGCTAAGAGATACCTTGCTGCGAAAGCCTATTTTAGGTTACCTCGATTACAACCAACCGTTTTACATATTCACCGACGCCAGCGCGGTGGCCCAAGCCGCCGCACTTATGCAAGAGACCGTAATCGGTGGTGGTAAGTTTTATGCTATTGCATATTGTAGCAGGACGCTATCTAGCACCGAAAGACGCTGGCCAGCAGTCCAAATTGAGCTTGGTGCCATAATTTATGCGCTAAGGCAATTCAAACCCTACATATGCATGACAAAGATCATACTGCATTGCGACCACAAGCCCTTATCGTTCTTGCTTAGCAAAAACAAAACGCACGATAACCTTGCCAGATGGATGATCGAATTGCAAAGCTACGATATAAAGGTGGTACACATAAAAGGTGAAAAAAATACAGTAGCAGATGCCTTGTCGCGAGTCTTCGAGGACAAAGGTGATATCTCCACTTCCTGCGACGAACTTAAAGACATCGTAGACTTCCCCTAAGTCTCTACGTGTCGTCAACGCAATCCACCGAGAACACCAGGCCAGCACCCTTGCCGAAACTCACATACATCCGTGGCATGGAAACTTCCATAGACATGGCCCAAGAGCAGAGGAGCGACGCTTTCCTGCACAGCATATACCAGGTCAAAACCAATACCCCTTTGCCGAATACACTGTCCGAAAACGAAAAGTCTTATCTGTTTGAAATCTCAAGCAGAGTGCTCTTTAAAAAAGTTGGTTGTCTCTATTACAAACTCCAAAGTAAAAATCGTTCCAAGGAACTTATGCTTATTCCGGATACGCATAAAAACCTTGTATTCGATGCATATCATTCCAGTAAACTTTCAGGAGGACACATGTCATGGAGAAAAACCCTCTCGAAGATCATGCGCAAGTACTACTGGCCATCGATCTACGCAGACATCCGCGAATGGTGCGCACAATGTATGATATGCCAGCTCCGCAGACAAGGTACGTCAACATCCAAAGAATACCTTATACCAGTTCATAGCGAGGCAGTATTCGTCAAAGTAGGCTTAGATCTATGCGGTCTCCTCCCAACAGCTGAGCGCGGTAACAAGTATATTTTGAACATAGTTTGGTGGTTCACTAGATACATTGTTTCTGTTCCACTCTACGACGCTAAAGCACCCACCATCGCGCACGCTCTCCTGACAGAATGCGTCCTTAAGTACGGCGGGATGGCAGAGCTCACGTCAGATCGGGCTTCAAGCTTTACTTTGCAATTTTACCAAGAATTCTGCAGTCGTTTAGAAATCCACCATAGGTTCGCTACTCCCTACCATTCCATGGGAAACGGTGCCACAGAACGAACATTTTGTACCTTCCACAACATGCTTTCCAAATTTGTGAATTCCAAGCACGAGGATTGGGATCTATTCCTGCCGTTCGTTACTTTTTGTTATAATACTACCGTCAGCGACGCCACCAACGAATCGCCATACTTCCTCTGTTTGGCAGGGATCCAATCTTTGCAGTAGACCGCATACTTAATCCCAGCACCCCCCAGCCCATTCCTGCTGCAAACGAAGCACCTGAGTACAAAGCGCAGTTAGTATCAGCCTTGCAAACGGCATGGTTTAACGCCGCCCAAAACGCCCGCGCCTATAAGCAGCGTATGAAAGAGCAGTACGACAAAACAGCAAACCCATCTCAAATCCGTCAAGGCGATCGCGTGCTTTTCAAGAATTTTTCGAACAAGCAAGGCCTAGCTCGTAAATTATGCCTTCCGTGGTAGGGCAATTCCGGGTACTCAAAGTAGAACACCCCCAAGCAGTAATAATCAGTATCACTGCACCTACATCTACAGGGTTGGCCATAATTATAGCGACAAGATTTACTGCAATTAGCGTACTATTCTATCGCGCACATAGCGCGCCAGTTTTATCGATTTTTCAATCTCATCATTTTTTCTAACTCCTGTTAAAATTTGGTTGAATTTGGTCCATTTATAGTGAAATGGTGAAGCCTTTCCTGATCGTTCCGCTTTCCTTCGTCTGCACGAAGCCGGCCGCCCACCCGCCACGATCGCTATGTAAGCACCTCGGCATCCACCGCAGCGTCGTGTATCGCACACTCCAACGTTATCGAGACCTTGGTGGACTCCAAGACCGCCGAAGAAGTGGAAGACCTCGTACTGCTCGCACGCCGAAGGTCGTCGAGGGGCCGTCCGAAGGTCGTCCCGGCCGTCATTCGTCGACCCCGGCGTCAAAATCGACAAAGATTACTACCTGAAGACGATTTTGGAAGATGCTCTACTCCCGTGGGCAAATTCCCACTTCACACGCCGCCTGTGGACATTCCAGCAAATTTCGGCGCCCGCCCACAAGGCCAAGGTCGTCCAAGCGTGGTGCAAAAGCGAACTCCCCGAGTTCATCCCGGCAGAAGAATGGCCAGCATAGTCACCGGATTTGAACCCTCTGGACTACATCTTGTGGTCCTACCTTGAGAGCAAGGCCTGCGCCACTCCCCACTCCAATTTGGATTCTCTGAAGGCAGCGCTCATCCGAGAATGGGACGAAATCGACGAGGCACTCCTGCGTCCGGTCATCGACGCCTTTCCCAGGCGACTTTGCCCTGTCGTCCGTGCCAAAGGTGCCCGAATCGAGAAGTTACTTATGATTGTTAATGTACCAGTTGTTACTTAATAAATGTTATGTTCATGACTCGTTTGCACTTCTCCTTTCTGAGATACAAGGTGAAAACCTTGTCGCTATATTTATGGCCAACCCTGTAAGCCTCGTACAGTACACTTGAATCAAATAAAGAAAATTATAGATTGTACAGGACCTGCAGCGACACAACCAACTCTTCCAGAGGAAGAACGGTTCTTAACCTAATTTCCAGAACATCATCTCGCTGGATGCGACTACCCAGAACCAACTATTCAATCTAAACAGTCCTCAGAAATTCCACAGCCATCACATACTTACAATCTCCGATCTAAATCCAAACATTTCTGATTCCTCTCTTTCTCAAGCTGTTTTTTTGGTGTTCATCCCTTCCTTTTCATTCGCTCGTGTTCGTAATTCCTTGCTGTAATCGCGTCGTTTCTTGTTCGCATATATCTACACTCATTGTCTGCTGATATTGCTCATTGCAGGTAATGAGTGCCCACGAGCGAAAACAGTATTCCAGCGATCCTAACATGAGCGTCGCCTCCAAGGAGGGACCTTCAGTCAAACACTCGGTTGCTGAACTATCTAATCTCGGTAACCATAAATCTCCTTAAAAAGCCGATCAAGCAACGCTATTGTAATCACGTTGTCATTTCATTTCAGCCTTGTATGGTTCTACAGTCCCGGCCAACATCTCGGGACGAGACGAACTTCACCAACAGAGAACGAGCTCCCACCCGACTGTACTTCACGTGCTGACTCCAATGGATATACAGCCGCAGGTTTCCCGTTCATTTATTCACGCGAGTCACAGTCACCCGAGAAATCCTCGTAATGAGAATGACCCTTCGGACAATGACAGCAATCCATCTGAGTCTCACATGAGCCTCGAAACAGAGGTGGCTGAAACTCAGTGTCATGAGCCGATGCAGACGACGTCTGCTCCGGCTCAGCCAATTGCCTCTACCGAGGAAATCGGCTAAATCATACAAAACCAAAAAGACTAAGGTCGTAAGATCTCGCAGTCATTCACAATCGCCGTCAAGCTCTGACGATGACTATCCTGTGAAAAAATCAAAACTAAGCGAACCTGTTCCAGATTCTTTGATTACATTGGTGCAAAAGGCGTCCATTCATCCACCCGCACCAGGAGAAGCCTCATCCGGACAGCCCTCTACATCCAAGACGTATGCACCTCCGCAGAGGGAACGCACGCATAAGCCCCCAAGGCCCAGCAGGGAAACCGAAGTGTTCTACTCCCACCCATGGTCATCTCACCTCCGGGAGAAATTCACACCCATTGTCTCCCCATACTACGATTCCAACTTGCCCGAGAGCAACTTTGAAAGAATTCCAATTTCAGGATACAGCGGTTTAGTTGATGGACTTTTTCCGGAACCTTTCGAAGCGATTCCACGATGCGGAAAGCCCGTCTGCATCTTAGAAGCAGTAGGTCCTACAGCCATCAAAGATTTCAGGGACAGACATAATGCCGAGGAGATGATCACCATGCGCAGTAACAACATACCTCTTCCGGTTATACCCAACGCGCAACGTGCGACGCTGGAGGAGGCCATTGAAGCCGTACATGGCCTAGTTCTTGACAATAAAATAGCGCCAGTTCTTTACCGTGTGTCTGCGTTTTACAGTAGCGGAGTCAAGCTGTCGTCCGTGCACATAGAAGTCACCTTCCCGGATAAACTCGACCTCCACACGGTCCAGCTCGATACAGTGCGAGCTAATATCAAAACAGGTAAGCGAGGCATTGATATCACCAAAATGATCATCGGTGACCTGGTTTGGGTATATGCCCTGGCTCCTACGGTCAAGTTCGCCACAACAAAATGTCCTTGCCTTGTATGGTAGAGGAAGCAATCCATGTGAGGCAACCGGACGTCTGGCGCGTAGCACGTTTTGCGCTTATTCACCGCGAGCTCACTCCAACACTGGGATTCGTCACGTCCATCATATCAAGACAAAATGGCATATTTGGCATATACATGCAAGGACACCGCCAGTTAGTTATTGTCAACCGAAATAGACTGCAAAACCCAAATGACTCCCACAAAATTCGCGCAAACTCCTTTATAACCGCGCCGGTTCGCCCCAGACAGCTCGATTACATGGTGTTCGCATGTAAACCAATCGATGGCGCAAGAGAACTAACATCGTACATGGCCGAGATTCAGTACTTCCCTAGTCCACCTCCAACGCCATTCGACATCAGAATCACCTCTTCGGAACAACAGCGGCAAGTACAGAATAAATTGCGGGACTTTACTATGTTTGATAAACGCCCGACCCAGGTCATCAACTTTTTAGAGCCATTATACAGTACAGCCTGTGGTACAATAGCGGCCGTTGTGGCCGATAGCACCGATACGGTAGTCCACTCAGCAGTTTGGACCTCTCCCGACCTTAACCGCTACCCAGTAGCGGTCCAGTTCACTATTCCGGTCGGTAAGAAAACCGGTTGGGCAGTCGAGCATCCCATCCAAGGTGCCTACGAGGCCGACATTTTGAAGGGTAAGATTACAAGCGTTGTCAAAGAAGGCGAAAATCTCCATATTAGCGCTAGGCTAGATACCGCTGACGGTGTGAGATGTAGAATGTATTTCCTTAATTCACCTTCAGGACGCATAGCAGTAGCGACATCTCTCTCTAGTACTACATCTAGTACCAACCCGGTACTCGCTATGATGGAGCATTCGCTCCTCTCCAAACTACAGGGTTGGGGGAAAGTCTTTGAACACAGCATTTTTATTGTAATGACGAATCTAGGCAAGATGGTTATATGAAATCAATAGATAATGTTTACTCAACTGTCCGCTACACAAAACTGACTTTACAATTCAAAGATTCCTCCTTCGCCGCGAACACAAGCTCGGAATCGCTTGAGAACGCTGTCCATGGTGGCACGGAGGTGCTTCACGTCGACTTCCTCCCACGCATCCTGAAGAGCACGTCGCAGAGACTCCACAGTCTTGCGTGAATGACCGCAGGCTTTGGCCTAAAGAATTGACCACTTGCGGTAATCAAGGGTGTTCAGATCCGGCCAATACGGAGGCCATTCAATAGGAGTAATGAAGTCCTTAACGTTGCTTTGGAGCCATGCTTGAACAACCTTCGCTTAATGCGCAGGTGCGCTATCCTGCTATGAGCACCAATCGCTCCCAGCAAATGGGTACTGGTCCAGGCCAACAATTTCTCCTCCAGGATGCTATTTACATGCGTGGCACTGTCCACCTTGAGCAATGAGACCCTAAAATCCAGCGGCATTCTGCTGTCGGAAGCGATCGCCGCGCAAATCGTCACAAAAACCGTATGAAGCTTTCCTTCTGCAAGTAAACCCTTGTTATTGGCTTCTTGAGGCGTTTAGGTGATGACTCTGTTGTTTTGGCGATCAAAAACCTGCTTCACGGTGAAAAATTTAACGTCAGAAAAGATTATGTTTGATGGCGTGCCTTGGATAGTCCTTCAGGCATTCGATGGCATCCGCGCAGTCAAATCGGCTTCGTGTCTTCCCAAAAAGCATGAAATATTAGCATCTTGAAAAGCTTTATCCCAAGGCCTTGTTCCACGATGTCGGAGACTTTTCTACTAAGGATGAACAGCTTTGAATCCAGCTCAATCGAGCTTCTACGAGGATTGCGGCGATGGCGCTGGCGAACGATCTTCAGAATTTTGTGAGTGTCCGCAGTAGCCAATTTATCACTCGTACAGCAGTTCTGGGTGCTGTTCATATTCTGGAAACGACGCAAGGTGGAAAAGACTTTGATTTGTAAAATTTGGGGAATCCGCGCAATCTGCTTTCTAGCCATCCTCTCCTCGTGCATCTTCGCCACCAACGATCGTTCCGTTCCAGAATCCATATCCCCGACAGGAATAAAGCTAATATTCCAGTTTTTGAAGGGCTTGTAAGTAAGGGTATAAGAAGCAAATACATATAATTAGTATGCAAGAATATGTGGAAAATCCGAACATACAATGACATCAAAAACTGTTCAAAGACTTTCCCCCAACCCTGTATTTAGGTCGGATAGCCTCGGATGGACGTCAGCCCGCGCGCTCCTTTCGGCTGACATAGTCCTCAAAAGTCAGGGCGACTACGAATTTGAGTCTTATTCAACAGATATAGCCGGATCGCACATTACATTGAATGAGAATCAACTCGGCCTTTTCAAGTGCCAATACCCAATAGCCGCGGTCGACAGCGCATACGGCGCAGGAAAAACCTTGTGCACAGCAGTCATGGCCAAGGATGCAGTCAAGGACGGTCAAAAAATCCTAGTCACTGCGGTACAAAATAGTGAATTAGACGTTCTCGGCGCGAAAATTCAACAACTTGCGGACACAAACATACGCGCAGTTCGATATGTTGGCGAAACCCTGGCTAGTGGCACACTTACCACCTCCACGTTCGCCATCCAAACACTCATGGTAAACTTCCACGTCACTCACAGGGATCTTCTGTTTGACGCCCTCTACCGCAAATTTGAGAACTTCTCCAAGGCCAGACAGCAGTTACGTGAGTTTGTATTTTCCGGAACGGATCGATTTGTAGTCACCAGTGAACATAAGCGTCTTCTGTTCATGGAAGAACGGACCTCTACAAATATTCAGGTATTAATCAGTCAATTTTTGCGTTTGTATAAACCAAATGTGTTCTTATGCACCGTATCCTCCGCACTGAACCTCACATTCAAGCAAGGAACCTGGCGCAGGATAGAGAACTCGTGGTCATCCATTCTCATAGACGAAGCGTCTATGGTTCCAGAAGCTGCACTCATGGCCCTCATGTCACGATTCCAGCATGCACGCTTCACTCTTATAGGAGATAGCAAACAGCTTCCGCCATACATCGGCACGCAAACGGTACCCCTTGCAGTGGACGTCAGCATGCGCTCGGTCCTCGACCTAGTTACCAGCAAGCAAGGCATGCCTTCGTGTACCATTCGCACCGTCTACCGCCACCATGTCGAAATGATGCACCTCAACTCAGAAATTTTCTACGGTAACACTTTAGTATGTGGAACTCCGCCCGAGTAGCGCCAGCTTCTACTTGCGCACACCCGCATGCCCAACGCCAAAATACCCGTTGCATTCGTAAATGTACCATCGAAGTCCGAGCAATCAATTACAGGATCTCACAGCAACATCATAGAAGCCAATGCCGCATATGTCATCGCACGCATGCTCATTACCAACGGCATAGCACCAAGGGATATACTTGTCATATGCCTTTACAGGGACCAAAAATTCCTGTGCGATAACATTTTCCAGGGATCCGGAATCACAGTGGGCACGGTGGACAGCGCCCAAGGAGCTGAAAAACCTATCGTAATCCTCTGCACCACACGCACGCACATAGAGCCATCAGCCAAGCCCACGTTCTTTTCCGACCCAAAGCGGCTCAACGTGGCCCTTTCGCGCGCTCGAGATGGTATGTTTATCCTGGGCGCCTTGACCTTTTTGCAGAACGCCCCAACATGGACTGAAGTCATTCGATGGTGCACCCACAAGAACCTTATCACCGACCTGCATTTCTTCGACGCTGCAACACTACATCCACTACGTCCCTAAGTCCGAGGACGGACTTGCGTAAAGGGGGGAGATGTAAGAGAGCGCAGGGTGAGTAATGAGATCTCTCAGATCTTTTCAAATTTCTAGCCATTACGTGGGCTCTGTGTTTATTCTCCCAAGCTCTCTTCTCGCCCTTTGCTCACAGATCGGTGGTGCGATAACTCGACGTGCAGGGCATAAAGACCAGAGGCAGAACGGTACGGCAGTATGGTGAATGGACTCTGGCGACGTGTCGTCTTTGGGTCGCCAGACCCGTCTCTCGTGCTTCCAGGATCCTCATTTCTAGCTGATCTCGATTGTGTTCTCATTGATATTGATGTGTTGTCGTTCCGTGCTTGCCCATAAATGTATATCTCGTGGATGTGTTTGTTTGCTGTACAGCTGAGGCTAATGAGTGGTGGGGGCAAGTTAGAAGGCCCGATCAAAGAGAGGCTGATCGTGGTTCCTTTAGTAAACTAACCTTTTCTATTTCTTGTGTAAACTTTATTTTTACGACTTCCCTTAGGTTTTAAAACTGTGGCTTTTGGTATATCAGTGCAAAATCAATGTGATTCAGAGGCCAGTATGTCATATGGTTTCGGAATGCGTTTCAGTAGAGGGGTCGACTGGCGAGTTGCCAGTCAGAGGCCCGTGGACTACTCCAATTAGCCTAACATTCATCAATTTGTGCATACCTTATAGTTAGTCAAAACTTTTGCAAGGTATTGTTATCGTTTGTCTTGCTGTCTATTAGTCAGTAGTTTCAAACCTTCAACTGCAACTATATCGAATTTGTTCATGTTGATTTTTTCGCTGTTCCTTTATTGTGATTCAATAAGTAAAGGTTTAATTACCCGAGTTTGAGGTGTTGTGTAGAGACAAGCCCCGCGTGGGAGACAATCTTCGTGATTTTGGTTGACATTGGTAATAAACAATTATGATTTTGGACCGTGACCCTTCGAAATATAACGTATATTATTTGCATCTTGAAGCTCTGATTCCAAATCTGCTTTCGGTATCTGCTGTGCGCTCTTCCGAGATAATATAAACATTTCTTACCACCAAATTTGCGCTGTTTTGATGACAAGATTCATCAATATCGTTAGTATGTTCACTTATGCACTATAAAAGTTCAGATAAAAAAATTTTACGTTTAGCTCAGGGAAACTTGTTTTCCGATATATCAGTGTCTGGAAAGCTTGAGTACTGGCGATTCTGACTAGATTTCGTGGAATTAATATGGAAAAAAGTCCATAACCGCACTGCTGCTAATAAAAATGGACTTGGAATCAGCGTTTCAAGGCGCATCTACTGGTATACACCTCACTGCAAAAGGTCACAGTCACTAAGTATCCTTTCCTTGTAAGTGAGTTAGTAGAACGCGATATAGAAAGTCCAACTGAGATGTTTTTATTCGTTTTCAATATGGTGAACGTGAACATAGTCTGACCCGCTACAAAAATTGGTACTATTCCACATTAGTTGACCCAAAAAATGAAAGTCGTGAGTTTGCTAAAACTTCGTCTAGGAAGGTGATTTGGTATGATGAACAAGAATATGATGTTTATTTCGTGCGATAGCGCCATCCACTGGAGTAACGGTATATCACGAATTTGCCCGAAACTTGGCCCAGAGGGGTTATTCGGCCCGCTGATGCCAAATATCGCATTGGTTTTGAACCGTTGCGTCATTTTCTCGGGTTACGGTAGCTACACGGTAACGGGTGTAAAACATAGTTCTGCCTGAAACGGGTGTACGGCGATTCGGACGATCGTGAAGCTTTGCACACACGACCACCGCCGCGCGCTACACACCCTGCTGCGGCTTTTGCCTAAGCAAAGCACAGGGGAAAGATACATTTGCCGATTTGTGATTTTGACCCCTACCGTAAACCTACCGTGCAAGGAGACGTTTTCGTGCGGAAAAAGTGTGACATTTCTGATCAGCATGTCGAATAACCCCTCTGTGCGAAATTACAGCGGATTTTGAGATTTTGACCCCCTACCGTATACCCACCATAACCCCGAGAAAATGACGCTACGGTACAAAAACAATGTGATCTTCAGCATCAGCGGGCCGAATAACCCCTCTGGGCCAAGTCTTGGGCAAATCCGTGGTTTTGACCCCCTGCCGTAATCCTCCGTAGCTCCACCGGATGGCACTGTCGCACGAAATGAACATCATATTCGTGATCAGCGTACCAAATAAACTCCCTAGACGAAGTTTTAGCGAAATTCAAAATTTTCATTTTTTGGGTCAACTAATGTGGAGTAGCGCCCAAATTATTAGTATATGGTCTGCGTCCCAGCGTTCTTTCCATAGCACCACTTCGCAGACTTTTCGCCTTTACGCCGCCTTTGACGCGTTTTTTGAGACATTCAATTCGGATTCTTCTACGCAAATAAGTCAAGAGCAGCAAAGCGTTGCGCTGCGGTAGCAACCATGGGGAGAATTCTGGAACATTTGCATAGTGACAATACCAAAGGATGCAATTATAGATTCATCAAAAATGCAGGCATCGCTATCAAAGAAAATATGTCAACAAAATTTCCTCAAATTAAAAAGGAATGACTTTTAGATGACGTTCGTAATAACCGCCACTGTGTTGTTTTTGCAGCTTTGACATTGAGTCGAGCAAGGCTGAGGCGGAATCGCTCACCTAGAAGAGTAAAGAGTTATAATATGTATTGCAGAGCAGAAATCTTATGACCCACAGTAACAGCAGCTGTTCGTCCATTCATATTGCCCATATCAGTCTGTACCCAACCTGGGCAAAATTGCGTCACGATAATTTTATCCTTAACCAAGTCAACAGCCATCGTTTTACCGAGCTGATTCACACCAGCCTTAAATAGACTTTTATGCTCTACAAACGTCGAGATTATAAGCCGTGATGTCAAGTTTTGCTAACCTTGCTGACTTTGTATGCAAGAGCTCCCAATTCACCTGACCCATCGGTATTTTCGCTGATAGAACCCCATCCACTAGATATATTCACAATCGCAGCTCGATCAACGCCCCAGTGATCGCCGGATACATGAGCAGAGGCCTTTTTCAGGAGAGGTAGAAAAGTCTGTAATTATTTGACTAATTTCTCCTCTGATGACTTTGCTTAATACTGCGTTCACAGTTGCCCTGTGCCAGCGCCATGCTAGCGCCAATGCTCCGCCCACATGCATGCTCCCCATACTGATCGATCAACCTCGTTGGCACGGCGCTGGCACGCGTGACTATGGACGCAGCGTAAGAAATGGTGAGATAAAACAACATACCTGACTGACGATTGTTGTCCCCAGTAAGTTCACATTCATGCACTTTGCCAATGTTTCTCTAGATATCGGTCCATTGGTGAAATATGGAGGTAAAACACCGGCGTTGTTTACTAGAAGGTTTAATCCACGGTCCCCTACAATCTTCTCCACCTAAATCTGCTTCAGCAATTTTTGGCCCCTCACACCTGACTGTAAGGTTACGGTACCTCGGCGTAAGCATCCTTGATCGACTGCTCGTTTTCGATGTCTATTTTTACTATTTTCAGTCGATCGTCTTTGATTGCTTTCAAATCCTAAATCCAGAAAAGGCACTCGTATTCTCAATCAAAGAAAAATCCAAGCTATCTCTTTCAAAAATGTATTATAATTGAATAGAAAAAAATATTACGAACTTTAGCATTATCGGGGTTCCTGGCACCAGCTATTACGTGCTCTACTTGGCTGATTTTGAGAAATGCTTGCACCAAACCAAATCCGATCCCCCGGTTGGCGCCAGTAATAAAGACTGCTGATGGGTAGACCATCTAGAAACACGTTCTATAATTTATCATCTGATAAAAACGTCATGATTGACACGAACTGGACATCACAATAAGACAGAGAAACTCAATTTTTGGAGAGATTCATTGCGATACTGAACATTGATTTTTGCTGCGTACTGCTATGATTCAGGCCAAAAAAAAAAGAATGATTGAAAAAAGTAGCAGGCCGACAAAGCGAACAGCGGATGGAAAAAAACTGAGTGATTACAACGGTAGAAGAGACAACAACAACATCTATTGATTTCTTGTGTCCCTCCCCTCCCCCTTCCCTGCACCTAGAAACATTGTTCACCTGCACTAGATAAGAGGACAACAAGCATGATATGATCAAAGTTTTGCAGTGACAGCGCTTTGAAAATATTACAAAAGAGTTTTTGATAAAAAGAATGTGCAGAAACAGACAATAAAGAAAGCGAAATTGCTGCCACTGCCTATCATGAATGGCCAATAAAAATTTCAATTGAAAGATGCCTTTTTTAATTTTCGTGCCACTTAATATTCTCAAGTGTGTACGGGGACATTATGAACCGGATCCACAGTGAGTGCCTCAAAATCACGAATAGTTACAACTGCTCTGACTCTGACACAATATCGCAAGTTTTCAATAATTTTGATTCAGCCCTTCTTCCCCCCCCCCCCAAAATGTCTCGAATATTTGAAACTTCTTCATGGGCTATCGTAGATGATTTAGGTGGTTTTTGGTTTTTTTTTCAAATAGTCAGACTAGCCTCTTGAAAAATTTTTGAGGGACTCCAGCCTTGCGGGTTATGGGCGGCCTGCAAAAATTCGGAGAGCAAAAAAAGTACGAATAGCTAGCAGTTCATGCGAACAAGTTTTGTCCCCCCCCCCCACTTCAAAAGCAAAATCGTGGGACCGCCATTGATATAAAAAATAGCCTCTTCAAACCAAATAAAAAATTCTACTTGCAAAAATACTGCAAGTTTACTGCAGAAGGTAGTGGTAATACTGACATCGGCTGAATGATTCCCCAAAAATTCCCATAAGAATGTAGATAAATGGGCCCAAAAAACGCCGAAGGTCGAGAAATTCGATGCAAACACACTAATCATGGGCAGACGGAGAAAATGCAACTGAATTGATGGTAACGAAGACTGGATGAGAATACAAACCAGATGATGTAATTTATTGTCAAGGGCAGAAAAATGATATAACGTAGGGTGATAAAATGCAGGAAGATAATGGAAGGCTGTAAACAGCGTTTGATGACAAACATTTCAGTAACACTATAGCGGACTGAATTTGTTAGACAACATGCCGATACTAACCTTAGCAAAGTCAAAGTTCGAAAAAGTCTTTCATCTCATTCACTTCTTCTTCTCCTTACAGATCTTCTGTAAGGTAATTTTACCCAATCTCTCGAAAAAGTTCCCTAAGTCGCATTCGTTCATTCGGCTTCCATTTGTTATGATCGCCACTATATAGAATGCGGATGGCATATTTCATGAAGAATGCGACAATTTCAGATCAAAACCGAATGAAAAATTCTGAGACTGTCCTTCAATCTTGATTTAAGCGTTGAAAACGAATTTATCACAGGATAGATTGAAAGTATGCATATATCTCAATTGTGGAAGCAAACGAACACCTTTTGCTGTAAGGTGATGAACTTTCTACATTTCCGCACCGCATCCCGATATTTCGTGGTATTGCAGTTGATAAAAAAGAACGCTTTTCGAACCACATAGAATTCTTATTAGCGAAAAAGACTGCAAGGTTTTTGCAGAAGACAGTGATATAGTGACGGCTGGAATGGATACGCTAAAAATTCTCGAAATGGAAAATGTAGACGAATGGTACCAGAAAAAAAGTCGATTGAAAAGTCGCCATAGAGATTACGTTTTGGAGTGGAATACAACCATAGTTTGCAAATGACTCCAGAAATAACTGAAATGGTAGCAATTCATGCTTCCGAAATGTCGAGGCTGTCATGGATAATCGCAAAAATGATTGTGAGATGTTTTACAACTGTATCCCTTAACTATTCTATTACAACGAAAAAGAAGTCCACAAAAGCAAGAACGTTTCATAGAAACATAGATAGCCAACGATATATCGTGAATATCTCCGTGCTGAGTGTAACCGCATCGTTAATCCGTTTAACCATAATCCTGGGATCATTAACACACAATATTACAGGCCATAATTATACAATGTGTGAGAGTTTCAATCAGTAGGGAATGGGTTTCAGGTGACGAGTGAAAAATCCGCCACTATGTTGCTTGCGCAATTTTGACATCGAGTTGACCAATGCTGAAGTCGATTCTTCTACCTGCAAAATCAAACTAGCAATGATTTTGGCCAAGAAATTAGCAGTGTAAGATAACTCACAGTTAGGGTAGCTTTTCGTCCCTCCATGTTACCCATTGCAGTTCTGACCCAACCTGGGCAAAATTGTGTCACAATTATTTTGTCTGTCGCTAGATCAGTAGCCATTGTCTTACCAAGTTGGTTGACACCCGCCTCAAATGGATGATTTATTTCGCTTGAATAAAAACTGATACACTGGCATCCTAATTATTCTAACCTTACTGATTCTGTAGGCAAGCGCACCCAGTTCGCCTGATCCGTCTTCGTTTCTACTGATTGAACCCCAATAGCTGGATATATTTACAATTGCAGCACGATCAATGCCCCAGTGGTCATCAGAAACATGAGCGGAGGCCTTTTTCAATAGAGGTAAGAAAGTCTAGAACATATACGTGGACTAAACTTATTTGAAATTTATGCGCAAAACAGGGATCGTAGAACGAGGACAAACCTGACTAACGATAATTGTGCCCATTACATTGACATTCAAACACTTCGCTAATTTTTTCCTAGAAATGGTTCCGCTGGTGAAATAGGTCGGTAACACACCAGCATTATTCACAAGAAGGTTCAGCCCACGTTCTCCCACAATCTCTTCCACCTGAAATGGTTTGAAACAAGATCTGTCAGCTATCTTACATCCCTTGTCGTTTTTTCGAAGTAGAACAATCTTATTTAACTCAATTCGCTCCCGCACCCAGCAGCATTCTCGGATATCTCTTACGAGGGAAAGCCGGGAAAAAATGCGAATTTTTTTGAATGGAGAGGTGATGTGCAGTCATGGATTCCAGAGAATTTGGGAGATCTTCCCAAATTCAGGTTAAAAAAATTACTAAAATTTCTTGAACCTAAAATTCTAAAACCTAATCTGGTTGTTACCAAGTTTATGGGATAAATGCAACTGCCTACAAAAAATCCAGCTATTTGCATAGGTAAATACCTGAGCGCAAGCGTCTACAATCGACTGGTCGTCTTCAACGTCAATTTTAACGACATGCAAACGGTCATCACTTATACCATGCAAGTCCTAAATTTAAAGTGTATTAACACTTCTATTTGATAAAAACATGAAACACCCACAATTTTCGTTTGCACAGTGTAGAACAAACATAGAAGTAGTCCGAATACTGTAAAGGATACCTTCGAAGTATCAGGATCCAGTGCTCCTGCTATTACATGTTCTACCGTTTTGATATTCAGAAACTGTTGCACCAAACCAAATCCAATCCCTCTGTCAGCTCCAGTTATGAAGACGGAGGCTGGATAAACCACCTGGAAACATTTACATGGTTGAAAATCAAGATTATCCAGGTTGGAAAAATGATCAGTTCTGCATCAGAAACCGATTGAGTATTTGATATTCATAAATGGCTTGCAGGCGGCTTCGGTGCAAAGCTAACAAAGTTTATAAGCTTGATATTATATGACCAGTGCTTCACTTCTGCTTCGCAGAGGCTCGCACTGGCCATCAAGAAACGATGGTAAACTTACGATGTGAAGGCTTTCTTTTAGATTATTGCCAGGTTCACTGCGGTAAGATAGTTCCTAATTAAAAATGAACCATACTCGCTAACAGAACCTCACATGCTGCAGTGTATTGTAAATCATTCCTCACTGTATTTTCGTAACAGACAGACTTACAGACCGACAAATAAGCGGTTTATTATAAGTCATGATACTTCGTCATTTTGAAGTAAAAAACCTTAGTTAATAAAATATAAAACCACGGTAAAAGAAATGAAACAAAACGAAGGTCAAAGAGAGAAAAAAATCAGCATTCACAACAAATCTTGTCAAAAAAAAAACTTTCTTAACATGTTTCGACTTACAGATTCTACACTGCCCGAGTTACCACCACCATTACATCCACGCTCTTCATCTCGACTTGCTTTTATCCTCTCATCACTGCGTATTTTCTGCTAATATACAAAATAAAAATTCATGAATACGAGCAATTGAGTATTTAACTTCGTCTACAATACAGGGCACCAATTTTGTGTTCGTGTCAATACTGGGTGGTTCTTTGTAAACGTGTAGTTCAATGAAACTCCTCTCATAAACCTACCTCACTTTTTTGCTTGGAAGGCACACACATGCAAATATGACCGAGAAAATCTTTTTTGAATTAAAATGAAAGCGCTCGCCATGCTGGCAAGAACATATCTCTGACTTGTTTCACACAATCTTGCTGAAGGGATGAAATTGTGCGAGGTCATAAGAATGAGGTAATTAGGACGATGAGAATGCGCTGACGAAAAAGTAGCGGTAAGAAAATGGAAAAAAATTTAGTATCCCTTTGCCACATATACAATACAAAAAGCTATCCTTCAGGGGTAAGCTGATAGTATTGTTAGAATTGCCTTTTTTACCGTAAAAATACGGAAAAACCCAAAACTAATAACATAATCCTCTAAATCACTTTATCCATTCAATCTGTACAAGAGGCCCAAACGGAAAAATGACCGTATGATTCTGCAAGAGGGAAACAATGAGTGAAAATGAGGTGCAATGAGATATCAGAACAGGAAATAAGAGTTAATAGACTGCACTGAGTTTATGGATACTTCTAAATACAATTTAACTAATCATCAATAACGTCCCCCTTAGCGCCAAGCCTTTGAGGATCCTGACTCGGATAGTAAATGCTACTGCTGGCTTTAGATGAACTTGCTTCATCACCATTCCCACTTGCTGTTGACAAGGATGTACCTGAACAAAAATAGACAGAATGACGTGAGTACAAAAAGTACCAAAAGCATACTTGTCGGAGGAGGTCGCAATGGTGGCACGACAAGTTTGGCTGGTGCGGGGAAAGAGGGTGGTACAGGTGGGAGTGGTATATTCAGAGTCTCAACACGCGGCCGTTTCGAAGATGGCGCCAAATCGTCTGGTACAGGGCAGGCTGAAAAAGCAAATCTTGATAAATTTTTCTTATAAATTAAGATAGCTCTCTGACTACGCGCTCGCTGCAAAAAATAGAGTGAAAGTTCGGAGCACAGATAACGACTGTTTTCAAAACCTGGATACTTAAAAAATCACAAGAGCATGAATAGGATTTTTGAACTGAAACAAAAAAACTAACGATTTGGAAGTGATGGAACTGGATTAATAGGACGTTCTTCAACTGATCTTTGTGCCTGTGGTTGACCCCAACGAATCACGAGACGTCGACCCTACAAATCAGCATAACAAATCATACAGATCATTAATCCGAATTATACATCGGAAAGCACCCAACCTTCAAAAACAGCTTGTTGAAAGACCTTTCTGCAGCCATTTCGCAAGCTTCCCTCGTAGTGAACTGAATGAATGCGCAAGACTTTGCATCCAATAATCGTAAACTTCGGATATCCCCAAACTGGTAAAAATAGTCGCTGAAAAGGGTCACAGTTACTTATCAGACCGATAAGAATAAACACAAAACTGACTTCAAATCCTTCTGTGTGATCTGTCCAGCTGGCCCAAGATTGCCCACATACAGTGTTGTAATGGTCGTATCTGCAGGCGGTTCCAGCGCTGGTAGTGCCTAAAAGGGGCAATTTTGGGGTGCTATTCGCAGTCACTAAACTAGGTTTATTACAAAAACATAAAATTGACCAATGGAAACTAAGGATACTGAAAAACAAAAGAAAACTCGCATACCCATAACGAAAAAACTTAGAGTAAGAACAAAAAAGTACCTTTGCTCTATTCATAATCTTCTCAGCAACTGGGTCATTACTACCATAGTATCTATCTCTAATATTCTGTGTAGAAAGCGGATCATCTGGATCTGATGGCTTCTCGTGACTGTAATACAGATCACATTGAAAAGCGAAATCCAGAATGGAGAATAAACCCACCGATAAGGGCATTCTTCGCCTCTTTTACATTCACCCTTCACATAGAATGAGCAAATATGTGGTGCGTTCCTCTTGTAGTATGGAGCAGTTCGGGCCAAGCGTTTTAGCATCTCCGCTCCAGATGAGTCGGGAACATTTGCCAATGCACCAACTGGTGTCGTGCCGTCTGTATTGGCGAGTGCTCTAGACAAAAAAATGAACTAAAAATTTTCAACGACAAAGAAGCCCGTGACGCTTACCTCTCTACATTCTGTAGGTAAAAATCTCTATTCGCTCCTTGCTTTGGTATGTTATCAGCAATTTGTAACGCAGCATCACGTACTTGTACAGGCAAACCTGCAACAATTATTGCGAATCTGACGATGTTCAATATGTTCAAACATACCATATTCCAAATCAAACATGCATGTTTGACAGACGTTCTTCACTTTAGCACAAGTTTGACATAATTCAGTGCTCTTGTAACGGGCTCCTTTTCCTGGCTGCCAACGAAAATTTGTGAATGGACGTTCGCAAATTTTGCATTCTTTGCCAAACTTGTCCTTCATCTGTAATCAATTATAATTCGAAAATACGACAAAAACGTCTTCATGGTGGTAATTCGTTCGATGAACCAGAATTGAAATTAAATCATAAAAATGGATTAAAAACTTTGAGTGAACAATCCACTTCTCTTCATGAGCAGGGGTAAACTGAAATAGACGATAATGATACTCACCATTCTCAAGTATGGATTACTTCCTAAGCATGTTTGACAAAGAATCGGAAAATCTGCATCCTCCCAGTTTCTTCGATTGTACTGCGTGTATGACGATTTTGACATCGACATGGTTACCTACAAGACATGATGTCTTTTTTATGGCAAAACTATAGGATCTCATAATGGAATATGTATAAAATAAGTAGCAGGTGCTTCAACAGCTAGCACAAAATGAAAAAAATGGAACACATCAAAGCCAGAAATTTATTAATAACAAAAAAGTCCATAAATTACCAGTGAATAACAAAGATCAGCCTAGCATCAATAACAATCAGGGACACCTCTTGCATACCCAAAGCTAATAACAACAAAGAATTTTCAGAAAAAAAAATAGAAATCTGTCAATATGGTAAACATTGCGACAATGAGATGGAAGATAAAAAGTGACAACATGACTACGTACGACAGGAGAGATTTCAGGTTACCAGATGATAGCAGAAATGTTTTTTCATAAGGAATTAAGGTGCGAACGAAGGATATCCGCTAATTTTGCAAGCGGGACATCCTAAAAATTGTTTTGTTATATAAGGTGAATATAATTGACTTGAAGAAGACGTGAACAAAAACAGACAGATTAATCCCACCTGCTCCTCTCTTGTTTTCACATTTCTCAACTTGATGACGCCTTCTTGTAATTCGCGTTCGCCCACAATCAACACATAAGGAATGAGTCGATCCTCGCAATATTGCAGTTGGGTTAACAACTTTGGATTCGCTTTATAAGCCATTTCCACCTGAACAGTGCAAATAAGTGCGACAGCGCAAAAAAAAAACAACGGAGCTCGCCTTGAAGCCCTCATTCCAAAGTTGTCCACACAGCTTCATACGCTCTTGCAACAAGTTCTTTTGAGCAGACGCAATAAACACTTGTGTTTCCGTGGTACGCACTTGCATTTGTTCAATCTACAATGCGATAAAAACGAGAACATAAATTGAAATGCATCAGTGAAAAACAATACCTGCATTTTCGCTTCCATAATAGCAAACAATCGCTCAATGCCAAAAGAAACTCCCACACATGGCACGTCTTGACGCTTTTCTTTCCCCTTAGATCCCGTTGGGCCGATGAAATTGCCTACCAACTCATCATATCTGGAGATATTAGGGTGATGATAGAATTGTCGCACGCTTAGCTGCAGTGTATTCCAACTGAGTGTCACGGTGAGACGCGAGCCTTCGCGAGCCGCATCGCTTTAGTCTCCCGCCGCGTTCGTCCTTGAGGGATACGTTATCTTCTCAAGCTTGAGGAGTAGGAAACATCTTATCCTTAGGCATAGGCTGCGAGCCTAGAAAAAATCCCCGAGAATCGTTCGGAACACTGGTCGAGTGGACCAAGCGAGGCGTTCGCGAGGACCCGAGAAGCGCCGCCAATAACACTCAGATGGATGTGTTTGTCAAGGGTCACGGTGCTGATGATTGACAAACAAAAAACACCAAATTCAAAAACAGAAAAAACTGACGCACCTTCCTCCCGCAGCAACTGATCCTACACCAACAGGCAATCCTTTCTGTTCCTCACCATTTGCTTCTAGACTAACACCTTCCAGAGCTTCTAAAACAGATAAGGAGACATTGCATTTCGAACCAATTCTATCACACAAACTAACTTGGGACAACAGCTTCGTAGATAGCACCCGTATAGTAATCTAATCCTCTTGCCAATGACGGGTCGAACTTCACCGTTTTGACGCCAAAAAGAGTGCAGTAGTTGACAAGCACCCAAAAATCAAGCATCAATTCCCATAATGCTAATGCCTAGAAGGATGCTTACTTTGAGTTCGTCGACGCCTTTCTTGAACTTCGGATTCTTCGATAGATCCTCGAATTCCATCAACTTATCCAGAAGGTCAAGGCTGTCCATGGATGGATTGAACTCTTAAATATTCAAAAAAATCTAACAAGGTCAAAGTCTTGTAATAAATGCGAGAAATCTCATTGATACCTCTTAATCTGACGAATTGACCCAGCTTCTCCGTGTTCTCCTTTGTCAAACCCTTTTCTTTGATTAGCTCCTCTTCGACCTATACATTATGATAAAAGGGAGAAGAATGAGCATGATAAAACACAAAAAACAAAAAGAGTACGAACGATCAAGAGCAAACCTCACACCAAGGTACTTTATCGAGCTTGTCTATGGACGAGCAGACAGTTTTGAACTGATCAGCGCCAGCTCCACAAGCTGCGAACATGCCTTCCAAGAGATAACGGTGATTCAACTAAAAAAGATAAACGATGTGATCGGCTGAAGGACCTGAAGGAAGACTTATAGTTGTTACCTTCACGAAGAACTCGCCAATCTCGAGTTTCGAAAGAACTTCATCTACAATTTTCAAGCACTCTGCTTCGGGAATCATCAGATCATATTGGCCTGCGATATCGAAATCCTGTAGCAATGGAAAAAATGAACTGAAATGAACCAGCAAAACAATCACTTACACACTGATAGAATTCTCGATACCGCCCTCTGGTCATGACAGGCTGGTCTCGTCGGTAGACTTTGGCTATATGGTATCTTTTGATGTTTGAGATCTTATTCATGGCTAGATATCTAGCAAAAGGAACCTGAACTTGGATCTATGCAGATGCTAGCAGATAATGCAAAATGTTTAAAGAACTCAACACTCACAAAAAACAAAAAGAAAAGACGAATAAAGACAGCAGAAAATGAAACTCACTGTGAGGTCGTACCGCAATGATAGCAATTCACCTCCCTGATCTTGTAAATCATAGACAAGTTTACCACCTTCTTCACCATATTTACCCATTAGAACCTAGTGAGAAACAGAAATCAAATTACAAAGTTATGAACTTCTGTGATGATGAAATAGATCTCCATGTCAATCTTACATCTCTGAGTTCAAATACTGGAGTATCGATGGTTTCAGCCCCATGTCTTTTGAAAGCATCAACAACAACTTTGAGGACAGACTCCCTCACAGCCATCGATTTCGGCCCATAGTCCCGCGTCCCTGAACAATTCAAGATAGATCTTAACCTCAAAGGCATTGTCTTCAAACTGAAGATAGTGAGATTTTGATGCTATATAGTACTGCAGCCCCTAACCAGATAATCCCAAGTCCTGCTGCAAAAGATGAATTTCGGGAAGAAAAAATCGCTCTAGAAGGTACTAGTGATTCAAAAGTGGTTGGTCTGACAATAACAAGTCCAAAATTGGGCTTCAATGTATCTATAGTTGTAAAAATCCGTCCTTTATCACGATTATCAGACCTTCACCTTTCACCTATCCTGAAGCACATTGACCTCATTAAATCAGACTATCCATTGATGAGGAGCCCCTTGGCCCTTCTAAGTTCTGGTATTTTCTTGCTTCGTAATACGTCTTCTGCAACGGGACGTCAGCTATTACTTGAGGACTGCCCTATGATAAAGCATAATCTCACCATCCTCAATCTCGCTGGACGGTGCAAATCCTTACAAAAAAAAGTGAAAAACAACGGAAGGGGCAATTTTGTACTAAGAGAGTTACCTTTGGGAGTCTTAAGCACAAATTTTCCCTGATCAGCTTGACCATCACCAAGAAGTTTCTTCTTTTCTAACATCGCAGCTATTTTTGCTTTAATCTGAACATAACTAACATATACTTTAGAACAGTAAAAGAATAATTTAACAGATGCATAAAAGTAGATCAAATCAACAAAAGAAAGCTCGCGCACCCTTCTGCCACTGCGGTGTGTATATATGACAGGCTTCTTTACAGTACAGTAACAAAGGCTTTGTCGAAGAAAACGCGAAGAGATCATCTTTGGAGGTCAGCACCGCTATAAAACATATTAAGTGTAAGATTGCATCATGCAACTGGTTTCGAAGGTACTAATGCGACAAATTTAAATAATTCATTAATTCGAGAAAAGCGCTGGCAGCATGATGCAATCAGAAAAGAGGTAAATCACGCAGAATCACGCATGATGAATTCTTATTGTTAGATAGAAGAGCAAAATCCATATAAACACCGCATGGCAGAAGGTACTTATGTGAGCGGTTACATGAAACGAACCAACGTCGGATCGGCTTTTTCCGTTTTCAAAGACCTAATTTCGTCCCCCATAGCTTTAATCTCTTCTTGTAACACTTTCAACTCCGCTTCATCCATGTTCTTGGTCTGTGTCGATTTTACCTAGTGAAAATACAGCAGATAACTGTGACATAGCATTTTAGAGGGAGGGAGAACGCTCAGCTAAAACTTCACTTCAGGAAGTTTAAAGGCAGTGTCCCACCAGATTGGGGGTATCTGGTTCTCGTAATGATGTGATAGTAGACCCCCTACCTAAGCGATGACTGAAGTTCGGAGCGAAAAAGGGGGTCTACCAAGCCTGAAATTTGCTCCGAAAGTGGGCCGAATCTTACGGTAGGGCCGAACGCCGCCCACACGGCAATATCGATTTGCAGGGCCAGAGTGCGTATAGCGCACACATCATGAGTGCAGGGACCCGCAGCAACCCTGCGTCTCTACCTTGCGTTCACCTCGCACTCGCCCGTTCCTACCGTAAGATTCGGCCCACTTTCGGAGCAAATTTCAGGCTTGGTAGACCCCCTTTTTCGCTCCGAACTTCAGTCATCGCTTAGGTAGGTGCCAGAGTAAGCGAATATTTTGTTCAGCTTCGTTCAGCTGCAAAAGGCGCACAGAATTAACGTTGATTCTGCGCGGGACCCGCAGCTGAAGCAGGCCTTGGCAGCAGTAGAGATTATGCAGCAGACATTAATTCTACGCGCCTTCTGCAGCTGAACGAAGCTGAACAAAATATTCGCTTACTCTGGCACCTACCTTAGTTAGGGGGTCTACTATTACATCATTACGAGAGCCAGGTACCCCCAATCTGGTGGGACGCTGCCTTTAAGCTGAGCGATTACGCTGATTCTTCATTTAAGAATTATTCTTTGTAAAAAGAATAATTCTTAAATGAACACATACGAGAAACATGGAGATTCTCCATGCGTAAAATGATTCAAAATCAAAGAAACCACAGTTGGAAACTATTCCAAGCCTTAGAAGTAGAAAAGCTAAAAAAAATGAATGAAGGCACATGTGCAATTGTGCGGCGTAAGAGTATGGGCGGAGCGTCAAATACGAAACTGAAATAGTTTGCAATCTGAAGTGTTGTAGTGAGAATTCTCCAACATCTCCAATCAAGTGAGACTGTGCGATGATCTTGATAGATAGTATGAAAAATCATGTAATAAAGCTGGAATGCTCATCACAAACGAACCCTTACCAAGAAAATTTCTAGATTATTACATCAGTATTTGACGAGAGGAAGTGAAATCTCTGCCACGTGTGAGGAGTTGGTCTGTCACTTTCTGTACTAGTTATTAGGTTGTTTGGGGAATAACCGCATCATCAACTATCATTCTATGTCAAAAAAATCATTTACATGAATAAAATTAAAAGAGGTACTGTTCGATATAGCAAAGCGACTCTATAAAAGAAGAAAACATCCACAAAAGTTCGATTTACGTGAAGTTCGAAGCCACATTTTCAAAGGTTTTAGGAGATTCAAGAAATCGCATTGTCCAAAAATCCCTAGGGACCCGCTACCTCCTCACGCACACAATTTAAACGTCGGACACTTGCATGCAAAGTCCCGTGTTTTTCCCATGGCTAGAAATTGAGAAAGCAAATAATCTTCATCTCTATTGCGCCGTACAGGTTTGTTATGGCGACAGATTTCTCCGTACTGGCCTGACGTTTCGGCGCTTTCGTCGTCTTCAAAGGCCTAAAAACGACTCAAGGCATCATTCGTAGTACCAGACCACCAGGTATCTATCTCCCCTATCTCAGCCAGTTTCGATTTCATTCTAACTTTGCGTCACAAAAATCTCAAGACAGTTATACTCACCCTTGCTCCACCGCTATTCGAAATGTCCGCAGGTCTGGATGTGACAAAAGTTGACGGAAGTGAGTGATACAGAAGAATGTGCATCAAGTCGCTATCTACTATCTATAATTCACACAGTGGCATAGGCCCCTGACAGACTTCAGCGATTTGATCGTCGCGACTCAATCGCCGACATTTCCATTCATTTTCATTTCACATTCAGAAATTTCGGGCTGGAAAAGTATCACAAACGAAATGCAAGTTGATCGGCATGGAATGATGTTGTAACAGTTGTCTCGTCGCGATTCAGTCGCGACGATTAAATCGCGTGAAGTCTGTCCGGGGCCATATACGGCAGAAACTCAGCGGTTATAGACAGGCACTCCTTATTGTTATTCATTTCTGGAGTCTTTGCGGATATCCAGAAAGCTTCTAGAATCTTTCTAGCCGTAATATCTGTTTTAAACGCCAAAATTTTACATTTGACTGCAAATTTCCCTCATGCGATTCACCCTAATGGGGTTACTAAACTCTTTCGTCTCCTGCCTGCCATATGTTCTTTTAAGTGTATGTTCAACACTCTACCAGTTTCACCAATGTATTTTCTTTGCAATCGAGGCATTCGAGTTGGTATACTCTTCCTTGCGCAGTCACCTCTGCTGCATGGGCACACAATGCAATTCTCCATTACACATTGTCGATCGTAAATGCGATGGGCAATGGGCGATTTCGCGGGCCCAGGTACTAGAAGTTTTATTTTGATTAAGATACCGGACAACAATTTCAAATAACAGCTTGTCCGTAAGTGCGACGGGGGGAGCAGAATCCCCTCCAGGTGAAGGGGGTTTTGACTATTTCTGACCCGTAAAAGTGGGGGTATATGGGGGAAAAGAAGAAAGTACAGGGCTTTTCAACATTAGAGTCACAGCCTCCGCTTGCGCGGCTCCTTTAACGCGGCCGCCTCGCTCAGGCCGCGCGCGGCGTTTGCTGCGCATCGCCCGGATTTCGCCAAGCTTCAGTCGACGCGCAGCCTGGTGCCGCGAACGCTGCGCGGACCTAAGCGTGGAGGCCGAGCGAGGCGGCTGTGACACTCAGGTTGTAAAGCCCTGTAAATGGTACAGAGGTGTGATATGAAGATATCCTCAATGCTTAGGCTTTGGAAAACCATTCAATAGAGACCTTTTTGACTCAAGAAAGCTTCATGTTTCATCACTCGACATACCATTCGAAGGCTTGGAACATACAGAATCGACCTATACCGTCTCTTTTTTTCCTGTGAGTTCAGATATAAAAAAATCATATCTAGCTCCAGCATCACTGATTTTATGCCATCACTTTGAGCTCTTTCTGAAAGAAAGAGAAAAGCTAGAAAAAAAAGAGACGGTCTAAGTTTTGCTAGCGGAGATTTGCTCTGTTAGGGTTAGACAACTGGGCACTCCAGCACAAGCTAGTTCAGATTTTCTACTCTTGCTCAACGTTTTCTTGCGACAATGTGTATTCGTTGATACAATGTTAATTATTCAAAGAATCAGACATCCTTTTATTGGTTATGTTCCGTTATCAACGCCACTTTGAGCGCGCAAAAGGTGTCAAGCATGCGTTTTCCAACAAAACGCTGTTGCTTCGATACTCTTTTGCAGCCTTGATGTCTGAGGAGAAGAGTAATTGGCGTTTCCTTTCCAAACAAAAAGTGCCATTGTAACAGCTGTTTGATTCTGTCGTTATGCATTGATTTCAACCTCAACCTCAGGAAGGAGTCAGCCGGATGTCGGCCTCAAAGTGAAGGGGGTCAGAATTCCTCCACCTATCATATCTATGGTCCGCGATCGCCTTTACGATCGACAATGTATAACGGAGAATTGCGGTGTGTGTCCACAGCAGAGAAAGCTGACTGCGCGAGGGTGGGAGTAATATACCAACTCGAATGCCTCGATTGCAAAGCAAAATATATCGGCGAAAGGTAGAGTGTTGAACCTGCACTTAAAAGAACATATGGCAGACAAGAGACGGAAGAGTCTAGTAATCTCATTAGGCAAACATAGGAGTGACGCGCATGAGAGAAATGATTTTGCAGTAAAAACAAAATTTTGGCGTTTGAAACAGATATTACGGCTAGAAAGTTCTTAGAAGCTATGCCACTGTGTGAGTTATAGATAGTAGATAGCGACTTGATGCACATTCTACTGTATCATTCACTTGTCAACTTTTGTCGCATCCAGACGTGCGGACATTTTCAATAGCGATGGTGCAAGCGTGAGTATATCTGTTTTGAGAATTCTTGTGACGCAAAGTTAGAATGAAATTAAAACTGGCTGAATAAGGAAATATCTGGTGGTCTGGTATTACGTATCATGCAGTGAATTGTTTTTAGGCCTTTGAAGACGACGAAAGCGCCGAAACGTTAGGCCAGTACGGATAAATATGCCACCTTAACAAACCTGTACGGCAAATAGAGTTGAAGATTATAAGCAATGCCCAGGTTCAAAGAAAACAGAACATGGAAATTATTGAGAAAGCAAATTTATTTGACATGTTTTTGTCATGGCAATCCTGAGCTTATCATAAATAGGTGGTTCTGTAGTTCAAAGTTTTGAGAGTATAACCATGAGTTTTCATTCTGCAATCTATCAGAAGATATCAAATCCATCCCAAGAAGAAGTTCAAAAACGCCAAACACGCTCTTTTGACCGAGCTTTGTTTGTCGTGTTCTATCCATGAGAAAATTCCACAAACTATATATTTGAATGTCTAACGTGAAGAGTACATTTTCTTATTCTCGCATTGTTCCCTTGTATAGGCGTTCGAAAAACCGTGACGACGACGCGACCGCGCAACACGCACGCGCCTTCCGCCAACCGTATTTCCTCATTTTTTGTTTATACTCGACTAGTTTTTCTGCTTAGGTATGATAGCACTTGGATATTGGAAGTGACTGAGCTGAGCGTTAAGGTGATGCCTTTTTGTATAAGGATAATATGCTCCTGTGGGCGCAAAGACCGCAGTCAAATCCGTCATCACAATTTTGTAAAAGAAACTTATTTGTCTGCTAATTTTTCAATATCATTTCGTTCAATACAATCTCGCCATTTTATAGCAAAAAAGAACAGCAAAAAATTTTCAGACGTACACTACGAACCGTAACAGTGAATCATCATATCTACTGCTACTCTTATTAGCCGTTTCCATTCTTCGCGATCTCCAGCTTGATGTTGACTCATTTGAAGTTCCAAGTGTGCTTCAGCTTTATCCATCCATCTTAGTTTCTGTCTTCCTTTTGGTCTCTTCCTTGATATCTACAGACAATGTCAGTCTAGTGACGTGATCTTCTTCTCTTCTTTTCACATGTCCATATCACCGAAGCCGCTTCTTTGTATCTTTTTGACAACCGGGCGACTTTCTGTGGTCTTAATGGTATCGTGCTGACATAATCTAAAATATAGTGGAGAGTACATGAGGGCCCAGCACGAGGTTGTCAAATGACAAGCTGGAAATTGTTTTCGGCAAAAAAAAACAAAGGGACAATCGTTTTTGCGGGGTTCGGGCGGAGCCCCGAAAAAAATTGGTAGTTTATGCTCGCCGCGTATCTTAATATGTTATGTGCCTCAAAAGGCGAACACTGGAGTTTGCGCGCGTCAAACCGCGCCGTCGCTAATTGCCGCACGCGCGACGTCGCTCAAGCGATGCTATTTGTAATAGCATACATGACTAGTTCTCAATGTATGCGTAACGATATGGCACCAAATTTTGTGAGCGAACGGAGAGAGGCTAGTGGAAACAAAGTGTGAGAAATTATGAAAAACTGATATGAACGGAACGAGTAATAAGCATTTTTTCCGAAGATTTTGGTCAATTGGTAAATGAAGATATGTATTCTGGCTCGTTTGCAACGCGCAGATGACGATATGGCATGACACTTGGTACGTACGTGGACACAACCTGAAGGAGTTAATTTAGGAGTTTCACTGAAAAATTGTGTGACTGAAGGTTGTGGCAAACTTTTTTTCTGAAAATTTCCCGCTACCAAAAAATGAAAAAATGGCTCGTTTGCAACGCAGAGGTGACAAAAATGCGCGGGATTCGGTATGTATATGCGCTGTAGGACTAAGTAACAAAATATGAAAAATTATAAAAAAAACTTATGTGAATAAAGAGCGTGCTCAACTTATTTCCAAATTAGGCTGTCATTTGACAACCTAATGACAACCTGAGGTTGTCAAAACTTTCAGTTCACATAATTTTTTCAAAATTTTTATGTAAATCTACTCTACACCTAAAGGTTAGTATATATTGCAATTTTGGTTTCAAACCTCCTCCTCTCCTCATTGCTAGAGCCAAAAATAGCTTCAGCAGCCCAATGGTGCCACCCGCTCAGCGGCGTCTTTGCTCTCGTCTTTCTCCTTTGTCAATCTTCCTGCTATTTCTTCTTCGTGTTCTCTGATTTCCTCATGCATGCATTGTACTGTTTACGTAGGTTTGCTTGTTTCAGATATTGAAGATCATTTCGAATTGGATGAAGCGCTTGAATCTGCTAGAGGCAGAACTAGCTAGGCGATCTGTAGACGATCAGTTCTCCTTGCTCAGTGAGTTTCTCGCGCTTACCTTGAAAACATTTGATAACCCATTCATTCGCACCCAAGCCTTCAATCCAATAGCGACATTTCATACCTGTTTTTGAGCTTCCATCATTATCAAGTTTTGATGTTTGTGTTTTTGCTACATTTTTTGCCTACTGCATTTTGAAGTAAATTGTTTAGAAACAAAAAGTTTTTTCCGCTGGAGGTACAGAACGCTACTTTAGTTCGCCGGAGCTTCACTTGTCGTAATATTTTTCATTTTGCAGGGATCTTTTCTGGTAAAAGTTGTGGTTATCTCAAATTGGGCAATAAATGTGCATTTGTCATAATCAAATTCAAAGCTTACTAGATAAAACGTTCAAACGATTTTCTAAAATAGTTGGCGTAGTACCATCTAATTCACGAAAAAGTGTCAGTAGAATGTTGCAACTTCCTACTCTTGGATTACCGTCAGTAGGAGCTAGCGGTCATTCTTAAAGGTAGTGGATCGGCAAATTCCAACAACTCAGGATTTTAACGCGGTAGGTTCCTCATCGCCCAAGTATGAGAACAGTGCAAACCAGGTTGCACAGCATGCTTTCCCTGCCGAGAAAATCGCTCTCAAACTTACACGCGCAGGCCATTCCTACACGCATCTGGACGAGTTGGCAATTTCCTTCTCACCATTGGAGGCTGCCCGCCGCAACGCTATAACCATTGGGTCCTGCAACGATTTAGCGTCATCGGCCTTGCTCCACTCGTCCAATTCCAAAGGGAATGGCATTGAAAAACGCCTATTTTCGCCGTTTTCACGATTTCAAAAGTGGATTTTCGGGATCAGCGTATTGAATGACCCCAGGTAAGCACAAATTTGACTAGGTCGAGATTTGCCGAGCCACTGCCTTTAATCTAAGTGTAAGCTGATATCTGTTTAGTGGCACTATTTCATTCATCAAATGTTGCTGTTTCAAAGATAAAAGTGTACGCAAATTGCTTTTCTGCTTTTCTCCTCCACGTGCAGTTGACTCATAAATCTCAGCGATGTGCACTATCAGTGAGAAGAGAACTGTTGAGAATAGAGGAGTGGGAACTTTTGTCATACACAATGCCAGATTTTTCAGACAATCACCCGTATTCTGTCATGTATCAAAGCTTTTCTGAATTGTTTGGACGAGTCAATATGGAAAGTACGGAGTAGATCGGGTACCAAGCAAATAAAAAGGTCGTCAGTCTTTTATGCTTCTTCGATATCCACTTTTGTCATACACTGTTTCAGGAGGAGGCACGTATGAAAATGGGGACATTCACATGAGAACCTCGGACACAAACCTACTGGACTTACACCAATTTTGATTTTTTCATGCCAAAATTTCCTTACCCTCATCGATAGGTTTTTTCTGCAGCTTCTTCTCCCTTTTGATCACATATTATAGTATATTGATTGCAGCGATTTTCGCGACTACGAGAGGAGAAGGAGGGAAGACTACCTGGTTGGAGCACAGAGATTTAGACTCGATTGCCGTTACTCACACATATTGGCCTTCAGATTTCTGAAGGCTTATCATCGCATAGTCGCAGCTTTGAGGGGGTGGGAAAATTTACGCTGCATAGAAACTTTGTTGTTATTACCTTATTATTAGACCTCCAAGAATGATCCGGACAGATTTTTTTTATTTTGTTGCGATTTGATAGCAGTTTTTCAATAGAATATTAGGTCGTCCCGAAAGTATTTTCGCATTCTTTGAACAAGTGCCACAGTCTGCAGAACAAAGATTTACAGAAGCTCTTGGCAGCATTCTATTCAGTTTTTCATGCTCTTTCAAAAGGTCATTTTTGCTTAGCAGTTGAAACAATGAGCTATCAAAAAATTGCGATAAACTGCGACCCGTGCTTTTTACCAAGGTCAAGTTCCACTATTTTTCTAAATTCTTGTATTGATCTCCCGAAGTTGTCCAAGTAACCCGCGGATAGAGCAAAGAAAGTAGGATACAAAACAGTTCCAACTTCCTTCTTAGGGCTCTCCGTAATTTTTTGACAAAATTTTGAACAACACCATCGAATTTTAGGAGACCCATACCAGGAGCAAACTCGTCAAACTCCTCTAAATTCTCGATTTTTGGTACTTTCGAAGTGGATTAGGATTCAGCACTAATTTTACGAAACAAGTGAGCGTCCCGGGATTCAAAATATTTAATTTTTAGCTTGTCGGGTACAGCCTGGGGTTCCTTGAAAAACATGAATTTTGTCGATTTTGTCCTCCAAAACTTTTCGAATCAGCAAAGAAAAACATGTATCTGAAAGAGGAGAAAGTGCTGCGTCGAATAACACCCGGTTGCTCGTTGGCTGTTGTTCTATGAAGTTTAAGTTGACCAAATATGGAATTTGATAGCACGAAAAAATAATTTTGAAAAATTTTCAAAGTAAGCTATGGAAAGGGCGAAATTTGCTTTGCGTCCTACTTTGTTTGCTCTATCGACAGGTTACTTGGACTTTTTCGGGGAATCAGTACAAGAATTTAGAAAATTAACTGAACCTGACCTTGGTGAAAAGCGTGGATCGCAGTTTATAGCAATTTTCTGAGAGCTCGTTGACTCATCTGCATCATGAAGATGACCATTTGAAAAAAACTGCATCAAACGCTTCCAAGAGCTTCTGTAAATCCTTGTTCTGCGGACTGTGGCGCTTGTTAAAAAAAAGCGAAAATGCTTTTGAGACGACCTAATAATTTGTTTTTGCTAAAATGTTGCTTGCACAAGCACAAGGTCCCGTTTTTAAGGTCAAAGGGGAAATCGTTTTCGAAAACCCCTTTTGACAACCTCGTGCCGGGCCTGGAACATGCCTATGCAAATTGAAGACCCCTAAGAATTTTATGGACGTTGAATACGATTTTCGGGTATTCAAAATTTTCGTATTCTGGCTTCAAAATCCATGTGCAACAAAGTCCGCGGATGTTTGTACTCCATCTTGTCGAGCTTGCTTTGCACTATTGAATGCTACGCTAATCATTTTTTCTTAAGTTCATTCGTTGCCCGCACGAACTGCTCATCACTGCGGCGCACGCGCCGCGAGGTAAAGCGCTTGACCCAACACAAGTTTGATATGTAAAGCCGTGCTCCCGCACCATTTCAACCGCGCTGCGCGTGGTCCGCAACGTTTGAGCAGTCCGTGCGCCCAACAAATCACGATGTCTACTCCGCCACGTTAAATTGTAATGATATTATTCGATAGTATTTCCCAAATAACCTAATACACTTGCCGGCACTTTCTAGCCATCCGGAATTTTATACAGGGTGTCCCAAAAAATGTGCACACTGTTTGGTCTTTGATAACTCTCTTGTTTCGATGTGTATTATACTTTGGACCGAATCGAATAAATATTCGAGTATTCGAATAGTATTCGAATAAATTTTATTCGAAATTCGATTATTCGAAAATTTGAAAATCTCGAATACATTCGATATTCGCTTATTCGAAATTTGTCAATTTCGAATTTATTCAATTATTCGGTTATTCGCAAAATTTGATTTTCGAAAATATTCGAACATTCGAATATTTATTTTCAGAAGTTATTCGATTATTCGACAATTTCGTATAATCGAATAACTAAACGACAGCGTCACAATTTTGATTGCTATAACAGCAGCCATCGTTTGTTGACCAAGTTGCCCACTGCATGGAGTCCTTCATTGCGCTAATTCGATCAAAATTTGAATATGCGACATAATCGATGCAAAATATTTGTTTATTCGGACTGTTTTTCTCAAATATATTCGAATATTCGGATTTTTTTCAATTCGAATATATTTGATATTCGAATATTCGACGTTTTTTTGTTTTTGAAAATATTCGATATTCGATTATCGACATTTTTGTTTCTCGAAAATATTCGATATTCGAATATTCGACGTTTTTGTTTTTGAAAATATTCGAAATTCGATTATTCGACATTTTTGATTTTCGAATATATTCGGTTATTCGATTATTCGAAAAAATATCTGAATATTCCAAAGTATAGTGAAGTTTCTGCATACAGCGCCATTGTGAATTAGGCCGTTAGAGAAAAAAAATCCGAAAAAAATATGGATGTGTAGCATTTTTTTAGGCATCCTAATTTTATTAAGCGAATTTTTTACAGAATTCTGAGCCTTTTTAGAGCTGTAATCACATTTTTGAAGAACATTGGAAGATCAGTTCTCACAGTTTTCCTGAAATAAGCTGTGAAGGAAACACGACCGTGCTGTGCGAGCATATCTGAAATTAGCGAGTAATTAGCCTAGTTTGAGAATTACTTTTCCTTCTCGGGGCGAAATGCGACTCTATGGCCTAAAACCCTCTTCGAAGTTCCTACCGTAATCCTGCAGTAACGAAGAAGATAGGAGATTAGCTCATACCGTAAATCTAAGGCCCCGGGCAGACTTCACGCGATTTGATCGTCGCGACTGAATCGCGACGAGACAACTGTTACAACATCATTCCATGCCGATCAACTTGCATTCGGTTGTGATACTTTTTCAGCCCGAAAATTTTGAATGTGAAATGAAAATGAATGGAAATCTCGGCGATTAGATCGCGACGATTAAGTCGCGTGAAGTCTGTCCGGGGCCTAACAAGGGGAGGCCACAAAGTCGAAGTGGCCGATCACTACGACTGAAAATAATTAATGAGAGAATGGAACGCTTGTCCCAATCTGCTTTCCGTATCACAGAAAGCCTTCGGGAAAGATCACTTTTTGGAGTAAAAAATGAACTTACAGCAGGGATAAAGTAAAACGCTTTAGCCTTTCTAGACCTTTAATGAAGCAGGGGCAAGTGTCAGGATTCGTACAATTATCTTCTGCCTCGTAAATCAAAACCTCCTATTTTTTCATTCTACGTCTAGAAAGGCTATTAATTCATCTCGGCCATTAGTTCATTTTTTCGCCTCAAAAATATTTCCTTCCCAAAAGCGCTTCGCAGCTAGAAGAAGCAGATTTGGAACCAGCGTTCCAAGCTTTCACTAATGGTATGCATTTATAATAATCGGCCACTTCGACTTTGTAACCCTATCTAGTAAATTGAGCTCTACAGAACGGGCGTAAAGAACGACAAAAGACGTTGTAGGAGAGTTATTTTAGATCAAACACTTTGCACTTTTTTGGGACATTCTGCACACCTTACTTTTTCCTAAGTCTACGTAGCCTTCGGTAAAAAATTCCGGTAAGAATTTTAATTTTAATTTACAATTCTTAACGTCTTTCCCAAGAGGTAATATTGCCAGTGGATTACTCTGAGTGAGCAGTACCATTGTTGCAGTGAAAAAGAAGAGCGGAAAAACTCGTCTTTGCGCAGACTTCTCCACAGAATTGAAAGACGCGTTGGTTGCATCAACACCCGTTACCCACAGCCGAAAAGGTATTCATCAAGCTGAACGGAAGACAATTATTCACACAGATCGGTCTAGCTTAAGCTTACTTACAGATTGAAGTCGAAGATCGATCAAGAGAAATGCTGACAATCAATAACACAAAGGACTCTACAGCAGTGGCGTACCCAGGATTTCGGCTCGGGGGGGGGGGGGGGGGGGACAGAAATTTCTTTCTAATGAAGGTGCGTGGCGTCAGCACGCAGCTTATTTGGAGCCATAGCGGACGTTGGAAGCACCTACGACGAACACTGCCGTAACTTGAACGTAGTCTTCCAAAAAACCGGGGATATGGATCCCACGTTCGTCTCTAAAAGCGCAACTTTCTTAGCACAGATCCGATATTCTCTAAAAGCGCAACTTTCTTAGCACAGATCCGATATATCGGATGCATTATCGACAAAAAAGACGCCACACAAACCCGGAAAAGGTCGAGATCATTCGTCAAATGCTTACATCAACAACGTTGCAGAAGTCCGCACGTTTCTAAGAATGACCAGTTACTAAGGATCATTTATAGCCGATATGCGAATACTACGAGCACCCTTGGATGCATTGCTGAAAGATAATACACCTTTCAAATGGGGCAGAGTGTGAAGACGAGTTCAATCGCGCTAAAGAAGTACTAGCCTCGGATTTACTTCTGACACACTTCAATCCCAGTCTATCCATAATCGTAACTGCCGCTGCTTCAGATTATGTCATAGGAGCAGTGATCCTACACAAGATGCTGATGAAAAGGAGAAGCTCATATTCAACGCAAGCCGCAGCCTCACTGCTGCAGAGTAAAATTTCGGACAAATTGAAAAATAAGGCTCTGCAATCATATTTGCAATATGTAAATGCCATCGGTACCTTTACGGACGTCGCTTCACGCTGTTAATGGATCACAAACCATTGCTGCACATATTTGGACCTAAGAATATGGTATCTACCTACACAGCAAATCGACTTCAATGATGGAAGCTGATGCTACTTAGATACGACTTTGATCTGCAGTACAGAAAAACCAGCATTTGGACTAGCTGACGCCTCGTCACGTCTAAATCCTGCAAAATCGAGTTAAACTGAAGATATCGTCACAGCCAAAATAGAACAGGACATGCTTGCCATACAAGCCGCTGCTGTTGAGTCCCTACCTTTCACTAGGGAGATAGTTGAAAAAGGAATCCGAAAAGGAAACATCATATCGAAGCTTATGCGAGTACAGAAGAATGGCAATTGGCCTACGAAACCAGACGACCAACTCAAGAACTGGAAAGCATTGAATGAAGAACTATCGACCGCAAAACGATGCTTACATTTTGGTCATCGAATTGGCAACCCCGAGGATACGTGTTTTGGACGAACATCAACAGGGAAATTAAAGAGACTGTGGGCCAATGCCGCAGCTGTCAAGAAGCGGCAAAGATGCCGGTAAAAACGCAATTGAGCCTATGGACGGCCTACAGAAGACAAGCCGTGGGACAGAGTACATATTGACTTTGCAGGACCTCAATGGAAGAACATACCCCGTACTTGTCGACGCATACTCCAATGGGCCAGAAGTCTACGAGATGTCATCCTCTTCGATCAAGGCTACACTTAGAAAATTGAACTAGGTGTTTGCTCATTTCGAAAATTCGCGGATCCTAGTGCCTGGTGACGGAAGTCAACAAGAAAAGTTTCAAGATTTCTGCAAAGTCCATGGAATAGAACGTATTCCATCGCCATCATATCATCCACAGTCCAACGGTCAAGCCGAGCGTTTCGTAGACACCTGAAAGCGAACACTCCAGAAAATGAAGGGAGGAGAAGAGATGTCAGAAAAATTGGCAAAGTTCCTGCAGAGCTATCAAAGAACGGCGAGTGCTGCTTTACCTGGAATACTATCTAGCCGAACTCTTTCTGGGACGACCAATCAGAACGACACTTGCACTAATATATAAACCACCAAGGAAAGAAGGAGAACATAATATTCGAATGGAACACTTCAACCGACAACATGGTACAAGGTCCAGATCGTTCCATCGAAATGAACATGTTTGGGTCAGAGACTACTGGCCCAGACATCAACTTTGGATTCCAGCTGTAGTGAAGAACGTTTGGGAGAAGTTCTGTACGATGTGGAAAGTGAAGATAAGCTTCTTTGGAGAAGGCATGCTAATCAGATGCGCCGTGAAAATCTAAAGTTCTCTGAAAGCCAAAGAAGAAACGCACATATCCAGAAATGCAAGCAGCCAACACTTTGTTACAGATATGCCGAGTCAAGCCGAACCATCCACGCTGTCACCAAAGCCGAAAACACCATCATCTTCTAAGAAGTATCCAGTCCGACACCGAAAGCACCTTATCAGCTACAAGTCAATCCTAAGAATCATACTATATATAAAGCGCAAGCACCCCTCCCAGCTCCCGTAACATGCCATTCAAAAGGCATTTACAAAGATCATTCATTCTGCAAATGTCTACTACTCAAAGGTGTCAAAGGATGTATTTTAGTGCATCATAGTTTTCACCGTGCGTTTCAAAAAATTCAAAAATTCGCGCTTTTAAAGATCTTACATGCTTCTTAAAGTAATTTTGAGTAATTGTGAGTATTTTTCCTATAATCAATGTATGAAAATTTTTCTGTTCAACGTTCTCTGCTAATGCACTTTCGAAAAAGCTGTAAAAACAGTCTATCCAGAATCCCCGATTTTTATGCGTTGTATGCTCTTCGAATGTGAACATTGCACAGCTTCAACATTGTGTAAGGAACCGAGATTTGCTTAGGTGAGCAGCTAAAGCATAGACACGCTTGAGTAGGTTTTTTGAAGAATTTGAATCGGTAGCTTGCTAATAATAAGATAACCTAAAAACTGAGTGAATTTTGAAGCTCTTTTGGATGAATTGCAAAGATGCTGGACAGTTTGGAAATCCCTTATGAAACGCGATCGAGATTTTGAGAGTAAAATTTCTTGAAGTGGAGGAGGAATTTTCACGCTTCTAAAGAATACCCGGTAAAGAGAAAGAGGAGATATGATAAGAAAAACTCTAAATTTGATAGTTTGAATGTTGGCTAAATTTTCAAAAATGTCAATTCGAATTCACTCGCTAATTTGATTTCGGAAAGAGTAGAGTAGTCTGACATGGGAATGTTTAGAAACCGAAGTGGCCAGTTTATACAAGCTGCATACCATTAGGTGCAGCATAAAACGCTAACTTCGAGTCTGATTCCACATCTGCGCGCCTTTGTGGGCGAAGTTATTAGCCGTTAAATGTCATTAATCTGCTGAGAAATCGTGCATGAAAAGCGCAAATTTGGCGGTACAGAGCCATGTTGGACTTAATGCTAGGCCAAAACATGCAGTTAGATTACTCAACTCAAAGCCCAATGGTGAGCTGAAAGTGCAACAATGTGCTCAATTTCGCAGTTTTAGTGTATACGATTCTCTCGCAATAAAACAGCTCATAACTTCATCCACATCCGCTAAGCAGACATGGAATACAGATTTGAAACCAACGTTTAACGCTGCATTGAATGGTAGGCAGCTTGCTTGGATTGGCCACTTCGACTTCTGACCATTCCCATGTGAACTTTTGTGAAGCAAGAACTATCTTTTGAGGGAGTGGAGGTTATAAGGCAGCTTGGGGGGAGGGTCATTCAGTGTGAAAAAGGCCCAAGTGGGAAGAGTGCACGTGGCTGATAAAACTTTGCCGGGTTTGAGCGCTTGCTCATGGGTGAAAAGGTGTTGAGGGGGGGGGTGCAATTCTCAAATTGTCGGATAGCAAAATGCTATACAAAATTCGAGTATCTATAAAGCAAAGGAAGGAGCGATGCGGTTTGAAGAAGCTGAGAGGAAGCAGCCATAATTCGTTGCCACTTTTGATAAGAAAATCGAAATCGAAAGCATGAGATCCATGACTTTGATGACCTCTGGGGTCGTTACGTTTTCAAATCCGTGCTATACGTTTCACGAGCAAAAGGTTCGCTGCAAATCTTCGTAAGATCTAACCTTTACTTACATCTTACTTTAAAACACATCCAGTCCAAAGCGGATATTCTTTGTCTTAGGAGGGAGGTGTTGAGAAATGATGGGCTAAATGATATGATACGATATCGTATTTGTTTAAGTAAACAAGTCAGCTATATACTCAGACAATCACAGGCCCTCAGCCGGCGGCGATAAAGGGCAGTTTCACTGAGCGGGCGGCGATAGTGCAAAAGTGACAGTGAGCGGGCGACGACATTGTAGGAATGGCGGTGAGCGGGCAGCGACGGGCTACCAGCGGGCAGCTATAATCTTCCATGAGTCAGAAAATAGCTGCAGAGCGCATTCATTCCTACAAAAGCAGCCAAAAGGCGACGATGAGGCAGCGACTCCGTTAAGCTGGCAGCGACCGTGAAACGATGGGGCTGCGAATACAAGATTTCTGTCAGCGGGCCGCATCAATGCTATGAGCAGGCAGCCTTAATTCATAACGCCGCATTGTCGCTGCCAACTGGAAGCCATATCGTTGCCCGCTCGAGACATTGTGGATCGCACCAGTAAAGTTAGATGTGCAGGTAAACGAGATTGGCAGCGTGGGCTCGCGTCATTTTTTCATTTCTTGTTGCCTAATGTTTGTTTTCATCTTTGCTTTTCCTTGTTCTATTCACTCATTTTCAATCTTCACTTCACTATTCACTTCTTTGTTCCATCTATTCATTCATAGCACGTGGGGCGCGCAATCCTTCCCATGATCGGCGTTATGTATTATCCGCTATGTAGGATACTTATATGATCATTTACTAGTCAAATACACATAAAGTAAGGGTTAGGTCACTTTTTAATAATTTTCTTACGCATAACAGATAGTTGTAGTGAATTACAACGTGATACACTGCAAAGTACGTCAAAATTTTGCACAAAATCGTAGTTTATGATTTTGACGCATATAAGTTGCAAATTCCTTCGCGTGTGATGTTTTCTTCACATAACCACATTAGTTATTGCGCACAATCTATATTTGATGAATTGGTATACTGGTTTTCTCAAATTCACTTGTAGATCTAGTTATTTCGTGGCATACATGTTGCATCACCACAGTGGAACGAATGAAGTACTGTTGAGTTTGTTGTTATTGACACTACTTTGGTGTGTGTACGGTCCCAAATCATTTGGGCGTACATAGAGATTTCATGAATACGGTTAGTTCTGACATATAAGTCTTTCATTGAATGAACTTCTTGTAACGTGGTTTCAACGGTATTTGCCAGATCTCAAACAGTAAACATTGCTTGGTGATGCAGCATGTATATACTACGAGGATCTGAACACTAGCTTGACTTATTCTATCAATTGAATAAGATGATTACTTAACGGTATATCGATTTTCCCACGCATATTAGATAGTTGGAGTGAATTACGACGTGATACACTGCAAAGTACGCCTATTTGCACAAAATCGTAATTTATGATTTTGACGCATATACGTTGTAACTTTCTTCATATGTGATGTTTTCTTCACACGACCACATTAGTTAGTGCGCACATTCTATACTTGACATGTTGTTATTCTGCTTTTCTCAAAGTTACTTGTAGTTCTAGTTATTTCGTTGCGTACGTGTTGCATCATCATATTGAAACGAATGAAGTACCTATTGGTTTGGCGTCATTTACACAATTTTTGGTGCATGTACGGTCCCTCTGCAGGCTCTTTGCTTATGATCCTTCTTATTGGCTGTCGATTGGAGAATGTCCACATTTGCACAAAGCCTGCTCAATTAGAGCTTGTTGTAATTTGGTACCTTGATTCGAAATTCCAATTCAAAAGCCAAGTCATCTTTTTTTCGACTTCTTGATTATTCTCTTCATGCGTTACGTCATGCGTACACAAGATAGTGCATTCACGCATATACGCCCGCGCCATGCACCCTACGTGTTGCATGGGTATTGATTGGTGTTAAATTCCATTCAACTTTACTCTGTTCCAGATACTGGCATATCACACCGCGTGGGCAGCGTCGGTCAGGTGATCTGTAAAGGGGGAAAAGAAACAGGGGAAAAGTACACAAAGGTGATTTTTACGAATTCTTGCGGACTTCGGTCCCGCTATTTGCTTGTTCAGTGTTTGCACTTCAAAGTACGTCACATTGCTCTCTCGATTCGATGTTTGCGACAGTATCTAAAAACTTTTTTTAGGAAGTCTGACACGCATGGCGCCCAAGAGGAAGTTCAGATACGAAGACACAGGAGTAAAAAAGGCTGCAAGTAAGCACATGAGCGCTTCAGTTGGTTATTGCTGCAGTGGTCAAGTTTAGAGGCCTTTCTGCACGGCTGCTTGAAAGTCGGGAGAATGTACGTGTGATCGCGCAATTGCGCGATAGAAGGCCAGGAGAACGGCAATTTATGCTCAACGAAGGGGACGAAGTGCCAGGCTAGTTTGCATGTCTAAACGATTCATCAAAACATTCATCACAATTTGCAATCTACTTAGTGCGCTCAGCCTCCACCATAAAGCAGTTTATGATGTAGCTCAATGCGATTTACATGCGTTGGGGCGTTTACTACTATTTTTCATGCTTAACGTGAGATCTCGGTCTATCTAGTCAACCTGGACGGATAGCTTTTGCATAGAAGTAGAACGTAGTAATCAATGTTTGAATTGTAGTCAGCTTCAAGGATTATATGAAGTGACGCTTAAATAACTTTTACTAATTACTAACCACGACAACTGCTAACCACTAACCACCTTCACGGTTGTTCTATGGTTGATTATCTAGTATCATTCATATAGGCGAACATGCTGGAGACATGCTTGAAGACGAGTCTAGTGCTTTCGATGAACTTCCTACTGCTTTTGAGGAAAGTTCACAGAGTACTAGTGATTTTGAAGAAGACACCCCTGTAGGCGACGAGGAAGAACCTTTGTGTAAGCAAAGCTTTGTATCCATGGACTACTCTTTGCGTTAAAGCATTATCGCTTAGCGCTCAGCGATCGCGTTCTCTACTATGCTGCCCTTGTGGAGCACTCGAGAATGTCAAAAGAAGCAGTAAGGAGGATGGAGAAGCTTATGGGTGTAATCTACGGAAAACCCCCTCCTTTTACGGTGCATTAAGGCAAATGATTTGAATATTGATTGTAATTTCTATTATATATATATATTGGGATATTGGCTCTGTTTCTGATTTTCATCTGATGATGACTTGACTTGATCTGAAGTGTAGCGGTGCGTATGATGCCATAGCTCTCTTTCATTCATTCCATATTTATTTCTCCATGTTTTCATATCTCCAGACGGTTATGTTCTTCATTGTTACTTGTCATCGTTATAATAAATTAATTGAAGTTACAGCGTTGTAGTCCAAGCATAACAAGAAGCTACACAGACAAGATTTTTAGCCGGCAGCCACAAAGCCACCGCGAAAACCCACCAAAAGCGCCGTGGCCTTATCGCCTCACTGCCGCTTCCCGCTGAGAACTGTAAGCGAGCGGGCTACAAACTGGCAATGAGCGGGAGGCTAAAGCTGGCAGCGGGCGGGCTGCTATGAGGGCTTCAGCGGGAAGCGAAAGTGGCCGCGATGAGGCCACTGCGCTTTTGGTGGGTTTTCGCGGTGGCTTTGTGGCTGCCGGCTGAGGGCCTGTGATTGTCTGAGTGAGGGAGCGTTTTACCTCGCGGCCGTGCTCCGCAGTGATGTCCAGTCCATGCGGTTAACGAATCAACTATTCTTCTCCAGCGATGTGTAAAAAAACATCGCTTCGAATTCAATGAAAGGGGTTGGGATTGAGTCGCTCTCAAAAATTGTCAAGAACATCATTTCCGAAGAAATAATGTGAAAATAACTCATGCAGAAAACCTTAGGTTAGAACAAAGGCTAAGAAACGAAATACTTACCTTATCTTTGCGATCAGTATTTTTTGCACATTGTCATAGAGGAAGCCTTCAATCTCCGCGCCAGTGATATCTCCCGCTGAAACTGGTTAATGAAAAAGGAATTCAATGGATACCATAATTCAAAACAACCAGCTGACCTACTTTGCTCTCAGCCGCGCACATACTCTTATTTCTTCACTGAGAGAGTCCCTCCAAGCTGGCACGTGTCAGTACATCTGCAATGCTCACGTTCTACCCAGTAATCATCAACCAAAGTCATGCAAAAAAGATCTCGACGAAATTTTTGTGAAGATTAACTACGGCTAGTTTAAGCATCCGCAATTCCGGGAAAAGTGAAACAAAAACGACAACAAAATGTAGACTTTAGTAAAAATTCAGTGCTAAAATTAAAGCAAAGTAAGGAAGAAGAGTTCATCAAAAAGGAAAAATCATGAGACGAATCCCATGATACTCACACTGAAACATGGGAGCGAGTTGATCCAAGACTACGCTTCCTGTTTGAAGCGTGTTTGTTCCAATCAGTTCCTTGCTTACCTAAATATGATGATTAGCGCATGACAAAACAAGAAGAACGAGGCAAATAATAATCGCATGAAAACAACGTAGGTAAGACCAAAGCAACTTAAAAAATCAAAGCATTTGAAAATAGTGTGCAAAATAACACATTTTTCATGGTTGCGATTGGCGGCGCACACTTTTGCGACTGGGGCGCGCTTTCTATGTTTTCACATTGCGATGACAATATATTTGGGTCCGTATCAGAGAGGCGCCTCTATGATTTGAAATCAGCTTTGTATTAGTAGTAGAAGTTTTTGACGTAGAACACATTTATGTCGGGAAATCCGGAAACTTATGTGAAGGGAAGCAGGGAGCCACCCCAGGTGGCTCCCAGGTGGCGCGGGAGCCACCTAATTTCGAAAAACACTTACCACTCTTGCTATTCACATAAGTTTTTCATAATTTTTCGTAGATCTTCTCTACTCCTTACCACGCTCCTATGGACTAAAATTGGCGACTTAAAGTTGCCTATACTCTTCAAACGAGCCTGTCACTTCATTTTCTCAATACATAAATACCCGTTTGAATTCCCGCGCGCTGGCAAGGTGAATTTTGGAGCGCCAAATTGTACTGCTGGCTGCATTTCGAGTTCATGAGGCAGTTCAACAGCAAGAAAGGCGAATGTTTGTGGTCATTGTGTATGTATCCGTAGTACAACTACAATGAGAGCCAGAGGCGGGGGAAGGATGGGAAAGAGGATAAATTCCCGTTTAATCCTGGATAACGCCGCAAAGTATTTGTAGATGTGCTCTCTGTGCTCTGCTGTTTGAGCATATAGAGTATGCAAGCGACTTGTTTTCATCTGTAAAGAAGGCTATTCTTGTAAATCCCAAAGAAAAAATTAGCTTAAGCTGTAAATTCCTTTCACCAAATTAGAAAAGGAAAAGTTTTGTTCAGCAAAGCAAGCTGGCACTCGCTTCTCTTTTGAAATTTTCTGCAATCTCGCTAATACAGTACACACTGTCTGCATGGATTCCTGAATTCATTCATTTTAATTTAATTGGTCAAGCTTTGCAGACGAGGAATTGAGAAATGGTCATAAATCAGTTTGATGCAACATTGTTCCCCCCCCTTCAATAGATAGCAATCACCGGTGTCTAAGCGTTTAAATCCGCAATCTCACTTGTTCAGGACCAATTTTCCACTTATCTACATTTCCATTTTTCAAAAGCAGCCAGTTTTTTTGCAAACGCAGACTTCTGCAAGACATATTTCTGAAATCTTTGAATGCTCAACATAGACTTTTTCATGGAAGTCCTAAGATTGAATATATTGAAGAGGGAAATAGCTTTTTCACAGTTACACTTATTTTAGATTTCAATTTGCATGGATCTGAATTAATCACCAGCGAATCGTAATTTTTCTTTGAGCTCATATGGTTTGACAAAAGTTTCAGTGTACTCAAGAAACCCGGAAATCTAAGCAATCGACGTCAACTACAAAAATCCGTTGAGTGTAGAGCAATTTGTGAAGTTGTTAAAACAGTTTGAAAATGAGCTTTCCTATAGTGTACACAAATGATTTTACATCTGCTCATTATGATTCGCTTTTCCGCATAAACATGATTCGAAAGCGGAACAGCACCCTTCCTCTCTAGGCGGCGTAGAGGGCGAATATTTTTTAGCATCAGTTGCAGATGTTTAGTTCTTTAAATAGAAATTGAAACAACTCAGAATAATGATATACGAACCTACTAATTTTCCAACACAACCCAGTGTGGAATTGTAAGTAACTATTCATGCATAATGCATTGCGTGACAATGTTGCATCTCTTGTACAGACCTGTGTCGATTTTTTTTCCGGGGCTCCGCCCCGGACCCCTGATTACGATATCCCCTTTGCTTTTTCGGGCCAAAAACGATATCCAGCCTGTGCAAGCGCCACCCCCGCCGGGCCCTGGTTAAACCCCCTACCGAAGCAATGATTGAAGTTCGGAGTGAAAAAAGGGATCCACCAAGTCTGAAATTTGCTCCGGAAGTGGCGCGGATCTTACGACAGGGGACAGACGCCGCCCACACCTCGATTTCGAACTGCAAGACCGGAGCACGCACAGCGCACACATTCATGAACGCAGGGTCCCGCAACGGCTCTGCGTCTCTACCTTACATACACCTCGTACTCGTCCGAGCCTACCGTAAGATCCGGGCCGCTTGTGGGGCAATTTGTAGACTTCGTAGACCCCCTTTTGCGCTGGAAATTTCTGTCGTCGCTTAGCTAGGGGGTCTATCATAACATTACTACCAGAGCCAGGTACCGTCAGTGTGGTGGGACGCTGCCTTTGAGGAGAGAAGGGAATTAGAATGCTGTAGAAAACGCGAAGGACTGTTGATCTCTGTAACCGTCGGGACAATATGTTGCTCAAAAAACTTTCGCTCAAGCAAGGCCAAGCTTAGAAGCGAGGTATCACGGACCACTGAGGAACAGTGCAGTCATCTGGAATGAGCATAACATCATCAGTCATGATGCTGAAAGATTGGGCATATCAAGGCCTATATTTGATAAAGTGTTGATTAAAGGTTGGAATATCTACAATGTGTTTGACATTAATCTACATATATTGCATGATCATCTACATGCATAGTTACCATTACCTTCATTGTGTCATGTCTCTGGTAAATATGATTGCCGGTTTTCTATCAGTAAACTTTGCGAGATTCGAATTCCAGATATGGGTCAAATGACACAGGACGATACAGACGGCTATAGGTACTGTACAATAGATGATCTAATTTATCTTTTAGACTATATTCTACGTAATAGTTTTTGCCGAGTCGGCAAGCAAATATTTCATCAGATAGTTGGAGTGTAACCGGGGGTGGTCTAGTGGTGTGACGGTTTCGACCGGATCGATAGATAACACGAGTTGAACGACTAATAATTTATTTCAGAAAAACGGCAACAAACAACAAAAAACAATAATGCGTAACTTGAACAAGGCTTAACAACGAAACAACGGGCTTTACCCTCTTGACCACTTCGGCAGGCTTACTAGTTACTTTCTATCTAAGGGGGAGATCTGCCTCTCTTCGACGGGGTTAACTCGCGCTAGCGCTTCCTCAGCGCGGTCTGAGGCCTCCCCCTGACTCCCGGTATTTATATCCTGCCGAAGGGGTCAGCGCGGGCTTTTCTCCCGCTACTGGAGATCGGTTGGTCGGTGATCCGCGCCCTCTGACATCCCTCCCCTCCGGGAGCCGACGTCCTCGGCGGCTGCTGCAACTTGCTGAGCTTTGCACCGGGAACTCTCCCGCGGATGTCGTTGTAGAGGTAGTGCGCATATCCATCCCTGAAATGCGTGTCGTACACCTGAAAAGAATTTTGGGGTCCATCTGCTCCCATGATCACTCTCCTATTTTCTGTCCTTGAGGGAGCCAACGTGAACAACTGATTTGGGTTTGCCCATTTTTTCAATACTGTTTCGATCACCGTCCACACTTTTGACTTCGTTTTCCACATATCAACCTTCTTGAACAATGGTGGCGGCCACACGGATACAATCTTTCCTCCTTCTTCAAGGTACTTCTTGCATATCCGCAAAGTCTCAATAATAGGCTCATCCTCCCTTCTTGGGTTCATGGGCCATATTATGATCCACATACGACAGTTCTTCAAGTATTTCAACGCTTCTTTGAGTTGACTGAATGGTACTGCTACCTTGGTCAGTATTCCACATTGTTTCAGCTCAACTTTCTCAAATGATGTTGCACATCTCGGTGCAATAAACGCAACAGGACGTTCCTTCTCAGAACTTTGTCCTTTCTTACTGCTTGTCTTCTGAACTTTGACTCCTTTCTATGCTTCTCCGCACATTTTTCGATTACTTCTAGAAGGGTTATGCTTTTTACTGCCCTTCCTACATGTCGACTTCTTCCTGCGCTCGCAAGCTTCTCCTGACCAGATTCCTTTGCCTGCTTTGACATCTCTTTTTCTCTCAATAAACGTCTTCTTGTTGACAGTTACAGATCTGTCCTTCTCTGAGATAGATCTGTTCACAATTATGGTACCTTGTTGGATCTTCGCTCTCACTAAGGCGGTGTTTCTCTTCTGTAGAGGCACCATCTTATCCTTTGCTTTTACTTTGACTTCAGGCTTCTTGTGTATAACTATTTCCACCCCTAGACTCGTCAATGCATTTGTGCCAATGAGTACTTCCTCATTCCTATCGTCGGAAACATGGAAGGCCACTTCCTTCTTGCATCCTCCTTCTAATTTAACTTCTACTTTTACACTTCCGAGAAAGCTCATTACATGGTTGGATGCATCGCGTACGCTTCCTTCCACAATGTCGAAAGTCTGAAGTGAATCGACATTGTATCCATTGTTCCTCGCTTCTATTAGCACTTTCACAGGTAGTATACTTATTTCTGAGCCCGTGTCTAGAAGTATCGAAACCCTTCTTCCCAACATTCTCGCTTGAGTCAATGTGATTCTGCCAACAAGTCCGTATGCGTTGGATTGGGAGCTCTTTACGACCATGTTCCGGCCCCTACTTATCATTGATGTCACTCCATTCGAAGTCTTGATGATGCCTTCCTTCTCCGTTTTCCTGTGCTTACAATCTCTCATCGCATGTTCGAAATGATCACATTTGAAGCATCTTTTGTCTCCCTGATCCTCATCACAGGCACTCGAGCTACTCGTTGGCTCCTGCCTTCTCATGTCAATTTCCCTTTCACCTCTCTCCGCTGAGCTGCCGCGACTTTGGGTCATAGCTGGTACATAGCCTTCCTTTTCACTTGCATTCCTCCAGGACGGAGCTTGCTGTTCACTCCTACTCTCAAATTTGCAGAACCTTCGCAATTGTTCGATCTCAATCGCGACTTCCTTTATTCTGTTATATGCCTCAGCTGGGTCCACCTGGTGTAGAGTCCCCACCAGCTGTACGTATTCCGGCCATGATGTCAGATTCTCCAGCAGAATCTGTGCATACTCCATCGATCTTTCCTCAATGGTACATTGAGGCCTTCCTTGCTAGGTTCTCGAGGGCGACACAGAAGTCTGCAACCTCTTGGCCTGGCCTCAAGCGCATGTTCCTTAAAGCTGTCAGCGCCTTTAACCTAGCTGCTGTGAAGTCACAGGCCAGTAGTGAAGCCATCTCCCTCACTACTCTATCAAAGCCTTGCTGTCTTACCCCTATGGGTATACTCAAAAATAAGGACTTTGCCCGTCCCTCCAAGTGCTCGTCACCTAGAACCTCTATTAGCAACTGTTCATCTTGAACAATGATACCATACTTCCTTTTGAACTTTCGAATGAACCTGTCAAAGTCTTCATCCTCATAGCCCTTGAAGACTCCAGGATCAGGAAAAGTCATGCTTTGAAAATAGCTGAGCAACTGATCTTCCACACCTCGATGATTGTCGAGTGGTCCGATCTCCGACTCTCTCAACACACTGCCTTCCTTCCCTGCAACTGCCGTTGCTCTGGGACCGAGTATCTGGTTTAATTCGGCTGTCAGATTCTCCAGCCTACCCAACACTGTGGCTACCTTAGTCTCCAACTCTTCTTCAAGTGGCAATCCATCAACCGGTATCCTACATCGGCTAAGGATCTTGCTTATCATCCCAGGTAGCATTTCCACTTCTTTTCTGATGATGCTCATCTCCTCCATCATCAAATGTGCTTTTCTCTCATGGATATCATCTGCACATCTTTGCTTCTGATCCATATCCATGAACATGAATGTACCCGGCAGCGAAATGCTTCGCCTTGCCTTTACATTCATCGGTAATCAACGCCGCACGCGAAATCGCGCGTCTCAGCTGATCGAAGAGAGTCAATCACAATCGATACTCACGCCTCTATTAAGCGTGGATGTGATCAATAATCACTTCTCCCTTATACCTTAACTGCCTGCTCTGTATGATATGATAGAGACTTTTTTCCAGTTGATCTTAGATCTGGCCTTCTTGGCCTGTTACGTACGTCACCTGCTTGATGACGTATAGATTTCCCACCTTTTTGGTCTTTTGGTTTCGCCTTCTTGGCCTGTTCTACGCGTTCTCTGCTGTCTTGCCTCTGAGACAGTCAATGTCAGTCGCCCCGTGTGTATTTCAATCGATCCAGGTCGGCTCGGCCGTCATGTAACCGGGGGTGGTCTAGTGATGTGACGGTTTCGACCGGATCGATAGACAACACGGATTGAACGACTAATAATTTATCTCAGAAAAACGGCAACAAACAACAAGAAACAATAATGCGTAACTTGAACAAGGCTTAACAACGAAACGACGAACTTTACCCTCTTGACCACTTCGGCAGGCTTACTAGTTACTTTTTATCTAAGGGGGAGATCCGCCTCTCTTCGACGAAAGCTCCCGCTAGCGCTTCCTCAGCGCGGTCTGAGGCCTCCCCCGGACTCCCGGTATTTATATCCTGCCGAAGGGGTCAGCGCCGGCATTTCTCCCGCCACTGGAGATCGGTTGGTCGGTGATCCGCGCCCTTTGACGGGAGTACCTCAAGGAGGTAATGCTAGCCCTATAATTTCAGACCTTACTCTCTCTTACTTTGAGTACACATTTGCATGTAAGATACAAAAATATCAATTTCTTTTCCATGCATATCGATACATGGACGACATTTTAATTATTCACGATCAAACACAAGAATACATAAAATCCTTATTGACTCAAGTTTATAATAACGTTTTGAGTATGGAGACTACTAATCCTGCTCTCTATGATTGTAATTTTTTGGACCTAAGTAATTCTATTAGAAATAATTTATTTATTTTATTTATTTATTACATACGCTCTAGGCGTTCCTTAAAAAAACAAAAATACACAGTTACTCATACTCTAATACCACGATAATTCATCATGTAGTTTGGGTCTAAGCATTCGGACTAGATTATTGGTGTGTAGAAAGCCTGTTTGTGACTGCTCTAGGACTGTAGTCAACAGAACTGAATTAGTGTGTTTCATGGAGATAGTACCCATGCCCCCTTTTTTGCCAGCAAAATAATTTTGATCCAAACAAGCAAACGGTTTGATGGTTGATAAACTGTGTAATCTCACCAAACCGGTATGCCGAGGAGAGTACAGTGACTCAAATGGATAGCAGTAAGGATTGTAGAGAATGAATAACTCATATGTGAATAAGATCGTATTAAGCTAGTGTAATCTAGTGGTAATCATACCAACTCGTTTGCCAGCAGAAAATGCTCTTGATAAAATAAGCAAAGCGGGGCTCGGTTGATGGAATAGTACTAAAGAACCTTGCCCAAATGATTCCGGGGAGGGCCCAATGCCTCCGCAAGAACATCAATGAGTTTTCTTTTTTTTTGTGTATCAACTAGAGCAAGTCAACAAGCTGTACTGATAGAAAAGGGCAAATTGTTTAGACCTGAACTACCATAATGACAAAACATGGATTAGTAAGACATGTAAAAAAGAAAATGCCACTAAAAAAAACACGAGTTAAAGTCGTATTGGAAACTGAGTTTGTAGTTTGAAAACTCCGTGCACTCGAGTTGAGTGAAACGCATAAATAAAGGCAGAACGAGCAGTGATCATGAAGAAGTTAGGATGACCATATGAATGAACTGAAGAGCGCCATTTCACAGTGCAATAATATGGGCATGGTGTAGCAGTACCAAAGAGAAAAGCGGTAACTGAAATAGAAGTTTGAAACTTAGTCTAAAAGTTCAATGATGAAAACTGAATGTCAGTTCTCAACAGCTTAGTCTTGAAAGAGCTTGAGTTCAGCGAACACATCACTTCCATAGGCAACTGCTGGAACCATCTGGCAGATCTGCAGAATATGTTATTGTACATTTTCGAAAAATTGTGCTTTTTTATTTTTAGGTAGTGCAAGTTAAATCCTCCCGACCCTTCACTAGCAGGCATGAATATCCAATATTTGCTTGCCTTCAATCTATTTTCGCCTCTTAAAACTTGGAAACAAAACACTAAATCTGAAATTTTACGACGATTTGAAAGACTTTGCAGATTGAACATCCTAAGACGAGTTTCATAACCTGGAAGATTTCTGTCAGAATGGATTCGCTTGTACAAAAGACGCGTAAAGGTTTTTTGCACTTTTTCCAGTTTGCAGATTTCTTTTTCTCGTGCAGGATTCCAAACTGGACTACAATATTCAAGATGAGGCGAACAAGTGCTTTGTAGAGACGCGTCAACAGAACAGGCGAGCTACTCCTTATTGTGCGAATGAGTACAAACAAGGAGGTGTACGCTTTTCTAACAGCAGCATCGATGTGTTCAGAAAACTTAAGTCTGGGATCGACGTATACTCCTAAGTCCCTAGCTGAGCTGCATGATCTCAGCATGACATTGTTAACCTCATAAGTACCAGCACAGCCATTACCTATGTGCAGTACGCAACTCTTATCAAGATTCAAGGTCAAATTCCAAGACGAAGCCCATCTCACTAATTTATCGAGGGATAGCTGTAAGGCTGACTGCACCTCAAAACGATCTTCCGCATCATAAATTCCATATACTTTTATGTCATCAGCATACATTTGAACCTTTACTTTCTGTGAGGTGCGAAGCAGGGACGGTAATTCCAAAGTATACAAAACAAAGAGGATAGGCGATAAAACTCCTCCTTGGGGGACACCGCTCTTGCAACAATAAGTTTTTGAGTATTTGTCCTGAACTCTAACGGTCATGTAACGATTGTGCAAGTAAGATGTAAACCAGGACAGGAGCGGGCCATCAATGCCTATCGTCTTGAGTTTATGCAGTAATATGTCGTGACAAACTCTATCAAATGCTTTTGATAGGTCTATGTATAGCACATCAACACATTTATTGCAGTTCAAGGCGAGGGTCCAGTCATAAATGCTATCAACCAAATTAGTTGTTGTAGAAGCTCCATTGATGAAACCATGCTGCTCAGCAGGGACTAGGTCAGATCTGTTGATCCAAGACAAAAGTTTATCTCGGACATACTTTTCCATCACTTTTGCAACTGCCGGTAAAAGACTGATAGGACGAAACTCTTTCACCAACTTGGCACCCGGGACCTTTGGGATAGCCGTCACAAGTGCATGCTTCCAAAGTGCAGGAACCTCACCTAATAGCATGGATATATTAAATATATGTGCCAAAGGAGTAGCCAACGATGAGGCACACTCTTTGTATACAATTTGAGGTATGCCACCATAAGTCTCAGTAGCGGAGCTTTTGAGATGTCTCAAAATTCGGCACACTTCAAATGATTCAAAGAATACAGAGGAGATTTTACTCCGTCTTTGGCACATACTATTATCTTCAGGTGCAGCAAAACTGTCTCCACAGTTAAAGACACTGGCAAAGTACTCTCCAAGCACTTTCGCCTTGTCGGCATTGCTAGAAAATCGAACACCAAGCTCATTTTGAAGGGTGGGCAGATTTGAACTTGGTCTCATTTTTGCATTGATATAAAGGAAGAGGCTTCGAGAAGACTTCAGTGCAAGCCGACGCTCACGATTAGACAAAAACTTTTTCATATGATGGTCAATGTCTGAGCAAACTTTCTTATACAAATCATCATGCAAAGGATCACCAAGTTCTTCAAATAGTCGGCACTTTTGCAGGTTCAGTGCTTGTATATGTGAAGGCAATTTAGCAGTAGCTAAACTTGGAATTTTGAAGGGAACAAATATACTGAAAGCTTCATATAATATTTTACAAAATCTCTGGTATATATCGGAACACGACCTATACTGATCAAACTGAGAGAGCCAATCAATACCAGAAAAGTATTCATTCAAAGCTTTGTAATCAACTTTGTGAAAGTCAGGAACTGGAAATGGAAGGGTAGACATTTTGGGAATATCAAGCACTTCAAAACGAACCATCCCGTGGTCCGAAGAGCCAAGTGGTGGAAGTACGCTCGTATTGAAAAGCTTAACAGCAGAGGAAAGAACTAGGTCAAGGATATGACTTTCATGAGTTGGGGAAGATACAGATTGTACGAGTCCATTCCTGACAAAATAAGTCAGAAATGTTGCAGATGCACTATTCAAAGCCTTCAAATTTACCCAGTCAATCTGTAAATTGAAATCTCCGAGTATGATAGATTCAACATTTTCATTAGCGAGAGCAAAAAGACTGATTATATCCAAAAGACTGTCATCATCATTCTTGTTAGAATTGGGTGGGCGGTATACGGCTAAAAAACGTAAACGATTCGGTTTGTACGAGTGAGTAACATCCACTATAAGTACATCTGATTTCAAAACTACGTTACATTCAATACGATTGGCTATTACATTTCCTTTCACAAGACAACATACACCGCCACCTCTGCCTCTGCTTCTATCACTTCTGTATAGGACGTATGGCAATCCACCAATCACTTCAGAGTCGAGAATATTAACTTTCAACCAGGTTTCAGTCACAAAAATCAATTCTGGTTTATGTTCAGAAACAAAAGCTTGTAGAAGATCTAATTTACTGGTAAGACTTCGAGCATTGAGTAAAAAGACTTTCAGGGAATCGTTGGCACCGTGCATTTTTATATGTTTCCCTGGCTTCTACGAGGAAGCTGGGAGGTATGGACTAACTCGCCGCGGTATACTACCCACTCTTTTATATCCTTGCCTTTATTCCGCTCACGAGCCAGCTTCCTTAACTCATAGTCACGGTTTCTTTCCTCTGCTGTCATGCTTCTCCTTACGAAAACATGAGGGAAGCCATGATTCCTCAACAACCGCGCATTTGAAAGTGCTACTTGCCAGTAATATTTTGAGGGAAATACCACTTTAATCAATCGGGGTCGCGTAGGATTGGGCTTTCCCATGCGAAAAATCTCCACTGGGCGACATTCAACTTTTAAAACGTCTAACACCTCACTAACGGCACCCTCAAGTTGAGAGCACCGCTCATGAAAGCGCAGACTACTGTCCGCCTCGGGAATACCACTCACAACTATGCTACGGGCACGTTTTTCTGCCTCGTAGTCAACCATAGCAATTTTCGGTATTTTCTCGGATAAAACAGATAACATTCTATCTATGAGCGGATCATTATCTCTTTCCCTGATAGTACTGATCAGGTCCGCAATAGTGAAGTCTGAAAAGTCTTGCTCACAGGTTTGGCTGCTCGCATCGACATTTTTCAAACGCTGTTGGGACCCGACAGTAGTCCTTCCAGCGCGCTCACTCTTTGGTGCCATGATTATCAGTTTGTATATGGTAATGAGGCACTCAAAAAAAAACACAAAAACTTCAAACTGATATATGCAAAAGAAAAAAATGAGCTCAAAAAAATGTTATTTACACCTCCAAGAGAGTGCGCAAGGAAAGAAAAAGAATGATTCGAACAAAGATAATGCCGCAATAGAACAAAAGTCTAGCAATAAGAGAGAAAGCACTGACCCGACCGCACAGGACGGCACCACGTGTAAGAATGATTCATTCACTCTCTGATCATTCTCTAGCTTTAACTAGGTTTATTTATTTAATAATGTCATCATCACTAAGCAATACAATAAAACTGAAGTTTTTGGTTTTGAAGTTGTAAGGTTTTCACATGGAACTTCACATATAAGCCTTACTCTCAAATGTGCTTTTATTTATACAGAAGTATTACGAATTTACAGAACCTGCACTAAATTTGAGGATTTTTATGAAAGGATTGGAAATTTGATTAGACTATTACTTAGCTTAAATTATGAAAAGGAAGTAATTCAACCAAGAATAATCAAATGCGTTACTTTTAACAAATGTATTACATATAAATACAATCAACTAAGCACATTCAAAAATGTAAAAAAATTCGTTTACAATATGGTAAATAGCATGACTTGAATCCTTGGCCTTGCCTTTGATCTATCTGACCTACCCCACAGGTATAAAAGGCAACCCTGTTACGGTGTTATCACTCTCTTCCTTCTCCAGCCCACTCCTCCCTACTGATGAGCCTCGGGAGTGATCTAATACAGCTACCTGTCTAGGGGTAGAGGCAAAACAGGATTATTAGTGTATAAGTTAATTGATATACTGTGACCAGTGGCGTACCCAGGATTTCGGCTCGGGGGGGGGGGGGGGGGCGACAAAATTTTTTTCTAATAAAGCTGCGGGGCGTCAGCCACGCACTCCGAAAAATTTTTTGGGATGTTTTCCAAAATTTTTCCGGGCCCATGACCCCAAAACTTCAGAAAAAGGGGGCGTGGCGGCAGCCACGCCCCCTGTGTTGAGGTAACGATGGATATATTTAGAACGATAAACCTCGAATACCAAGAGACCACGATACTTGACTGCTGCCACGCGGGCTTATTCTTGATGTTGCGTACCTCAAACTCAAAGTTGGGTAATTAAACCGTTTATGAAGTAGTTATGAGAAAAAACCGACAAAATAACAAACACAAAATAATATGAAGCTAAACTACATAACAAATACGAATTGAGTGAAAAGTGCTGAATGATACACAGGAAACTAATGAAAAGGATACACGAGGCACACAAATTGCTATTATACTTGTTTATCCTTTTCTGGTTAATACGTGAATTTTATACTTGACTTTTATGCTAATTTTGTAGGATTGTTTTCTCAAAAGATGGACGAAAAAGAATGTAAAAAAGTATTCAAATTCAACTCAGTAAATATGAGTTCTACTGTAACACGCGTTTATATACTTTGACAAAAGATGTCACAGGAAGATATGATAGAAAAAATGCAAATATGAAAAGCAACAAGAGTGATGATGCAGCTGCGCTTGACGTCTCTCGAAGTTATCTCGGTCATCATCTTTTGCGATGCTGAGAAACTGACACGCAAAGCATTTTTTCTAAAATAAACATAACACAAAACAGGAGTTCAGCTCAATAATTACTTGTGTATCGTGGAGTAATTTCTTGTGTATAGTGAGTCGTTTCACGACACCCCCGAAAATTTTTTTTACAAGGCTGATTTGATTTTTTAAAAATTTTTAAAAATTATTTTAATTATTTACAAGTAAAAACAAGTCCTCTCTAATTTTTATAATATACTAGCTGGCTTACCCGGCTCCGCCGTATGTTCCGAATAGAAAATTCCATTTCTTAACCGATCCGGACCAAACCTGGCACACATACACTTCGGGCCCCGGCGGGTGTCACAGTCCACTTTTCGTCATCGATCGATGTCGATTTTATCGATTTTTTGCAAAATTTGAGCTAGGGGGCTGGAATTTGGCAGGGGGTGTAATCGAGCATGCTGATCACCCCCACGGGGGTGATCAGCATGCTCGATTACCCCCCCCCCCCCTGTGCCAACTCCCAGCCCCGTAGCTCGAATTTTGCAAAAAATCGATAAAATCGATATCGATCGATGACGAAAAGTAGCCTATGACACCCGCCGGGGCCCGAAGTGTATGTGTGCCAAGTTTGGTCCCGATCGGTTCAGAAATGGAATTTTCTATTCGGAACATACGTACAGACAGACAGACATACAGACAGACAGACAGACAAACAGACATTCAGCTTTATATATAAGATTTGAGTAACTTTCAAAAATTTCGCGACTTATTCTCGGGGGGGGGGGGGGGCCCTCGGTACGCCACTGACTGTGACTGCTGGTTTAGGATTCTAAAGCATTCGTCCATTTTGGACTGTGTCGACTTTATAACACAGCAGTCATCGATGTAACGACAGTACATCAATTGTAAGCGTGCCAATACTGGTTCCTCAATTTTGCGCAGCAAATGGCTAGGACTGGGGCTAACCGTTGACCAATCGCCAATCCACGAATCTGGGAGTAGTTCCCAGACCATTTGCAGATATTACATTTTAAGCATTTCTTGATGAAAACCAGTATGCACTCTTTGCTCAAACCGAAGGTGACCATGTTATTATAGTGAGAATCCAACATCTCAGACAGTGCTTGCAGTGCGGCATCATTCTGAATATTGGTGTATAGTGAAGTGACATCGAAAGACTCGATAACACTGTTTTCACCTTTCAATAAAGTAACAACAAACGAGCTCAGTTCCATGTCTGCGACAACTTTTAAAATACGACCGATATAAGCTGTGTTAGTGGCCCTGCAGATAGGATAGCTTGGCTTCTCAATAAGATCGTAAGCCAATTGCTCCCGAATGTTTCTGCGCATTTGACCAACACTCAACAGTTTGTAAAACAGTTGCGAGACGTGAATATAGGTGAAAACAGTGTTATCAAGTCCTTCGATGTCACTTCACTCTACATTAATATTCAGAATGATGCCGCACTGCAAGCACTGTCTGAGATGTTAGATTCTCACTATAATAACATGGTCACCTTCGGTTTGAGCAAAGCGTGCATACTTGTTTTCATCAAGAAATGCTTAAAATGTAATATCTGCAAATGGTCTGGGAACTACTCCCAGATTCGTGGACTGGCGATTGGTCAACGGTTAGCCCCAGTCCTAGCCATTTGCTGCGCAAAATTGAGGAACCAGTATTGGCACGCTTACAATTGATGTACTGTCGTTACATCGATGACTGCTGTGTTATAACCTCTACACAATCCGAAATGGATGAATGCTTTAGAATCCTAAACCAGCAGTCACAGTATATCAAGCTTACACGGGAAACTCCGAACAACGGGTGGCTTCCCTTCCTGAATACGCAGATACAACTTTACGCCAAGTCAGCGCATCCGAAAGCAGTAAAACAAGATGTTGTGCGCAACATGTTCCGGACTGCCGCGAATGTATGTACGATTGCACAAGAACGTTTTGAATCTAGATTACTGGCTTCACAAATTGCGCGAGACAATGACTACATGCTGCAACCTTTCGCTATTCATAAGGCCTTTAAGTTTGCCAGCAATAATAGTCACTCAAATAATAACGACAATAAGGTACCTCTATGCATACCCTTCATTCCTGAGCTCAGCAATCAAACGATGTGTGGTACGAGCACAACTACAAGATGAAATAGTGGTAAACATTCCGAATGACAATATAAAGAAACAGTTAATAAGGAATAGATTGTATGATATTGAGTGTCTTCCGGAAAACTGCGTCGTTTGCCCATACGGGAAAATGGGCGATTGCGCGAAACTGGGGTGGTCTAGCAGTTGCAGTGCCTGAGTTGTGACGCTTTATACATTGGAGAGACAGGTAGAATGTTGAAGGTGAGAATAAAGGAGCATTTAATGAATAAGAGGCGAGCGAATGCGATGTCGCCGTTGGGAAAACATAAGATAGAAGCACATAACGGCGGTTTTGAGTAAAATGCACAATTCTATCATAAGGCAGAAATTGTGGTACGAAAAAGTATGGAAGCGGCATGGATTTCCGTTAGGAATCCAGGCATGAATAACAAGACTTAATGCTTATCGATAGCGACCGAACTCTTGCCGTATCTGTAGATATGTGAGTTACAGCCTGCACATATATAAAGATCGATCCACTGAACAGCTCTCAGTGTTGTCCGTGTCCTTTGTGCGGTCACTGAGTTCCTCACTAACACCGCAGTGGCTCAGAGGTCAGTTTCTACACCGTCGTGTGTCCCAGTATGTTGCGCGCGAGGCGAGGTCTAGACTCGCTGATGTTTCGTGATGGCGTTTGGCGGTGTTGTCTCCCAGATTCAAATTGCAATCTGCTTCAGACCTCCGAAGATGACGACTGTATCGAACGTAAGGTCGAATAAAGACCCACCGTAAAAACCTGGGTCCGGCATACTAACACACAAAATTACTACATCAGAATGCCCAGGTTTAGAGAAGAGAGAACATAGAAATCACTAATGTGAATATTGTTATGTACATTGAGTAATCATCTAACTGTAAGCAAAAATCAGAAGAAATTGGTGAAAAATGATGACTACTGTGTACCTACCGTGGCCCGACAGACTACGGCAGTTCTACACATCAGAGAATGCGCCTCGCCAAACTGAGCGCATGTCTGATGTGGAGTGTATATGCATGAGAAAGTGAGGTATTCTTGAAATTTTTTCATACGAGAGTATGAAATTTTTTTTTCAACTTTTCAGCATCCAGAACTTTTTAGGTTCTGGTTTCAAACTTGAGGCGTATCAAAACTGGGACAAATTTCGTATTCCAACCCACAGCTTGCTTTGCTCTGTCACATACACTGCAATCTGATTAAAAATAAGAAGTGTATGAGTGCGAAAGAAATTAAAATTGTATTAAGATTATGTAACCATTTAATAACAAATTACTCGGTTATATGTGTACGATCAAAATACATAGTAATCTTGATCGCAAATATTCTTCTGCAAGAGGGTGCTTACCATATTTACTAATTTGGTTTCAGCTTTGGATACTTTACGATTCCTCTGTAAATTTCTCAGCATGTTTGTGTAGGTTGGCAATGGGGTGCAGAATCATCGTGGTCTGAAAATTCTGACGAGAGTGGGCCATTACTTATAATTTTGGACCACCGCTTTATTTCTTCCATATACGCGACGATTTTGAAGTTGGCGAATACTGACGAATCTTTGTATTTCTTGTTTAGAAAATTTGGTGGGCAAGCAAGACAAGATATCGAAATGAATAGAATTAGGTACAATCTGTCACACTGCAACTATCACTGCTGGATTTGGCTTGATATTGTCACTTCATACTACTCAATGTCGGCAGACAACGGACTCGTAGTTTCAATTTCATGTTCAAGGTCTTCACAAATTGTAGATCCTAACCAATGATGGTAATGGTTTTTTAAGATTTCAACTTGAAATAGAAAGCTCTTTTAGAACTGGTTTCCATTGCAAGTTTGGGCAAACACTTCACAGTCAGACTCTGCTTGTATTCTATCTGATATAATGTGTTAGAACACACTTGAAGCAACAGCGGCACGAAAAGATTCAACAAAACTTTATTGGACTGTTCAGCATTCAGACGCAAAGTCCCACCTCAGCCTCACAGGTGGATCCAGGACCGCATTCGCTGCAACTGCTACCAGGTTTGTATACACTTTTACCAACGATATTTCCTCTGTAATCAAGAACTTTGCAATTGGAAAACGGCTAATGACGTACCTTGGTGAATATTTGCATACAGACACATAGGATGAATGACAGTCAGCAACAGCACATCCTAGATATTTTGTGGTTGCCCATGCCATCTAAACGTGCCCTCACCTTGGAAGCTTGTTCATATGTAACTGGTGAAAAATTCAAAAGGTTTGGATGTAAAGTTGTGGTGTGTATTACACAATTTCAAGTGTCTGTATGTCATATAGTATTTGAAAGTGAATTTCGAATAATTGTTGTCGAATAACGTTAGGAATTCATTTGAGTGTTTATTCAAATTCAGATGTTGAATAATCATTCAATTAAATCCAAAGTAGACTAGATGGACAGGTATTGCTGAAAATAGAATCTCGTTTTCCAAATTGCAGTTGGCGGGTAGCTGGCATGGCAATTCGCTCTCTTCTCCTCTGCTTATGTGCAAGATGTTTTTTATGGTTCCTCCTGCGCCTCGAAGCAATATAAATCATATGAGAAGATGGGGACGAGTGGCGCAGCGGTATGGGGCGCCGCTATGACCACTTCGGACGCACGTTCGATCCCCGCCCTTGTGCCAATCAAGCCCGCTACCCTCCGGGACTACTGAAATTGGTACCAAAGTAATCTGGGAGAATAAAAGCACTGACTTTTAACGGGCTGTCCCCCGCAAGTCAATGTATAGGCTCGCACGCATACTAGTGTGCGTTCGGCGCATGCCCGCAGAGGGTATTGAAAACGATGAATTCTTTATCCTGTATTATATAAGAAGATCTTGCACAATAGTCGACCGCCTTTAGTGGCTTATAGGCTGCTGGGTGTCGAAATGGGATGCGCAGCCGAGTGTATACGTGTATACTCTGCTAGCGCCTCTTAAGCTGTGAAGGAGTTCGACGTTTTCCGGTTTCAGCCGGATGCCTAGCAAACAGACGACTAGGACAGATCCACCGCCATCTGGTTTTCCGGTCGGTAGGCGGTTCTCTCCGCTCCACACCCGGGGTCAGCGATCGCCCGTTGATTTAAGAGTAGGCCTAGTAAGTCTGCTTGTAGGGGAAAAATTTCTGATTCCTTCAGCAAGAAGAATTGAAAACCCTGTGTATCAGATCTCGCTTACGGCGCCAGATGTTAGCAAGAAGATGTCAGGGTCTCAGGGCGCCTTTTGGATCGGAAAAAAACGACACGTCTGCCCGGACGGAACGCCATGGAGACCGCTTTATTCTCTGCAGCTACAACGCCGGGACAGTCTCCACAAACAATTACCTCCAAGCTCTTCTCGACACCGCAGAGCACATCAAGTCCCACGTCATCACTCTGCAGGAAACGAAGTCCAGAAAGAAGGACGTGCGACAGATGAGTGATGGGACCCTCATCATTCGTGGTGGGAAGGTTACATCACAAAACCTTTCGTTCACCTTGTCGATTCGCATGAGATCCTATCGCCTCGACTAGCCATCCTACGACTATTATTTCCACGTCAGAAGACCATCAGCATCGTCAACTGTTACTCTCCAACATCGACAGCTAATAAATCATGACTAGGTGCACTCTACGGAAACGTGGAGAGCGTTAGAAGCCTCTACATGTTTGCTGTGAGCGATCTCAGTCGCTCAACGGAACGACTCACGCTCGATCACATTCTCACCAAAAGCTTGCTCGAAGTCTAAGTAGCTTCATGCATTGCAGTTTTCTGCAGTGGCTCCGATCATCGCCTCCTTCGAGCGAAGGTATGTCGGTTCAGTTGGTAGCGGGAAAAGAGGGTCTGCTACAGTAACGCAAGAAGGAAAAATGTCGTTCATGACGGTAGCAAGCTGGAGGAGCTCATATCAAGTTGTGACGGGCCCATCGAGGAGGACCAACGTACGACTACTACCGGCCTTTGGAAGGATTGCGAACCTAGGAGAATGCGCCTCACTGATTTCCAAAAAAAAATTGGAAACGCATCTCAAAGGCCATTAATGAGTTACTCGAAAGAAGAAGATCCTTAGGGCAAGATTTGGATGCAGCATATCTGGAGCGACTGATAGCCCACGCAACTTACTCCCCTTTGGGCAATTGGCTGAGCAGTTTTGCAAGAGGATCTGAGGAAGTACAGGCAAGCCAAGATACTGGAAGCAGTTTGAGGAAGACGAAGTCTTAAAAAGTGCTGAAGGGGACTCTGCGAATACCACATGCGCTGGCTGCACTATTGAACGAAGATGAGAACCCGACTTTCTTTCGTTATAAAATAGAATTTACCGCGAAAAACTTCTATAACCTAACTCGGAAAAATGTTTGCCACGCCTCTGCTGGCATAATGTTTTCACAAATTCTCATACAAAGTTTTAACTCACCGTTCCGCATCTACACAGCAGTTTTGGTGTCATTCCATTTCCTCTTCGCTGTGAACAAACTTTTTGTTTATTTTGGGGCACATTTGAATTTCCGGAGAGCAGAAAATTGCTGCTTTGCAGGGAATGAAAGCGGTAGGACACAGATGAGCATCCCCGATGTCTCCGGAAAATAAGAGGTGAGGTAAAAGAAGAGGAGAGTGATTGTGGGGGAGCGAGTGTGGGGAAGAGGAGGAGGGGGGAGTCAGGATTGTTGAAGTGGGGATGAGAGTCGGGAATGTGCATGTGTACTATATGTCACAGAAGCTGCGCAGTAAGTACTGTTTGTCAGAGAGAAGGATGCAAAAATTTGTTAGGTCGACGGGGTGAAATCGGTCAAACTCCAAATTCCTTTATTGGCCATTTTTGCTTTGTGATAGGGTTTTTTGAAAGTTTTTACTACTCCAGAGACCGATGTATACACCGTACTAGGCTTAGCTGATACATACATCTTTTTCGGCGTCCACTCGAAACTCACAAAAACGATACCCCCTGATTCTGAATCCGAAACGATATCTAGCTTGCCTAAACCGCCTGTGCCGAGCCCAGCTCTTGAGGTTGCCTATTTGTGTCGATAACAGCTTTTTTTTGCTTAGAACTTGATGATTCTGCTGGGAATTCGAGCATACCTGAGTAAACGACTCAATAAGAGTATGCGAATAGACCTTGTGAAATATTAAGGAATCACGAAGGCGCATGGTTTTACCAGCTTTCCACCATGATTCTACTGTCTATAAAAAAAACTCAAGTTGATTCATTTCAAGCACTTCCGCCTACCGTGACAACGGCATCAGCGAGACTTGTATTTCCAAATTTTGCGATTCGGGAGAGATTTTCACCGAAATACTTCTTGCCAGGCTTTGAGGTTATCGAAACACAACGTTTCGCATGATTTATTGCCATACTTTCCAAATTACAGTCATAGACCTTGAGCAAAATTTGCGTTTTTTCTACTTAACATTTTAAGACTTACCAACTTCAACATATTTTTGGCTTGAGGTAAGAAGTCTCCATTCCTTTTATATTTTCCCAGTGATAGTACTAATCTTAAGAATTTGTCATAAGCGGAGAAAGAAAAATGCCTCTTAAAGCAGTTTAGGCGCTTTGATTCTAACCTACGATAATTATGCATATCCAAAAACCGCAATCTGAGAGTGTCCGTCATTTCGATGTTGCTTGGACAGATTTGATTACCTGAAGTTTGTATGCATAACGCTATCTAAATTCTTCATATGCGATTAAAGTGTATTGCAGAATCTCTCCTAAATACATATTTAGGACCGAAAGTTTCGACCACCATTAAAACATTTCCATATTTCTGCAGAAGGTAATTTGCGTTGGAAAGAGCAAGCATGTACTCTCTAGTGGCGTCTTGGATCCTACTTTCTGGTTTGGATTCAAAGAGAGAAGAATGAGAGAATAAGCATTTCGGTGCTTCTAACAATAAGCAAGCCTGCTAAATTAGGTATATTTCTTTTGAATGAGCAAAAACAGTGCTGGTCGACTGCTGGAAAGTAATAGTTTTGAATGCTAAAAAATTTTTTGCCAAATTTTCTTTGACCTAAAACATTCAGAAAAAATTATGTTATTAACTAGGTGCAAGAGCGCATCAAATTCTGATACGTATCACATTTGCTCCGCCGATAGGGGAGAAATTAGGTATAGTTTCCTTTAAAACTTCTTGATCGCTTCTTTCAGCCGACAGTCTAGAGCAGCCTGGACAAATGTCGAGGCTTGGAAAATTCAAGCTAACAAGGAGAGAGTTGCAGCCAAGCTTACTAGCCGTCGATGTTAAGGACAATGTTCCGGCAGATTTTGCATTTCTACATTTTGGCATATTTTAAGCCTTCTCGTCGTGTATTAGGTTGGTGCAAAAATAATAGCCGTTTTGCAAATTTTCATTTTGACGTGCTTTGACTTTTTGAAAGATCCGCTTCTCTTAATGCGGTAACAAGCGTCAGAAGCAGCAAACTTTCTGCAATACAGCGCACATTTACCTATAGTCATATCACGAAGGGACAAAATGTGGATTGAAAAACAAAAAAGATTTTTCTGCCAGAACCTTGTTTTTGACAACTCATAACTTCCTTTGAGGTTTGTTAGTATGAATGAATGATAAGTAGCCTGTCTTGTAGCCGCAAGCCAGTAGTACAAAACACAATGAATAGAATTCGGACAAAAAATTTGCGAGAAAGCAAAAAATTGAAATTTAAAATTTCTCACTTTTTTCAACATTTTTCCAGTGTGCCTCAATGTCCAGAATATAGAATCTTCTGATTTTCTACGTACTAAACAGCTAGATAGGGGACGAGTGAGTAGTGGTACGAGGCGCCGCTATGACCAGATTGAACACAGGTTCGATCCCTGCCCCTGGGCCAACCAAGCCCTCTACGGGGCCGGTAAATTGGTACCAGAGTAATCTGGGAGGATAAAAGCACTGACTTGGAAACGGCTAGCCTCCACAATCACTGTAATAGGCTCGCACGCATACAATCGCCTCTTCGACTATGAAGTTAGTGTGTACGTTCGGCGCGTGCCCTCAGAGGGTATTGAAGGCGCCGAAACCTTTATCCTTTATCCTTTTCAAACAGCTAGATGTTTTCGCAAAAACTGCCAATAAAATGCCCTACCCCTACGCTTACGAAAACGGCGATCGACTTCTTCAAAAGAAAGTTTAGGCGCCGATATCTCAGTCTAGTTAAGTATGCATAATGTAGACAATTTCTGTCACATACAATAGCTAAATTTTCGAAGAAGTGCCACTGATACGCGCTTGAATTCTGGCCAGAAAAATGGATGCAATGAAATTCTGAATCTGGGTGCGGTTATTTGAAGCTCAGTCACTTTTAACAGATGAGGAAAACCCGTTTCAAACACCATTAGATAGAGAAAACAGCATCTCGATGGTACATTACATCTATTTTTAAAGAATAAGTATTAATGGAAAAAAGTTGCCCTGAAAAAAGGCTTTAATAATCGGCCATTGTTTTGCACCAACCTAATAGTAGCCCATCTGAGCTTGAAATCGGGTGAAATGACCGTTATCAAGGCATTTAATTATGTCAGACACTCGCTATTGACTCCGCGCGGAGTTTCGACCAGAAAATGGCTGATCGCACCAAAATCCGTGCGATCAGCCTGGCGGGAGTCATCATTTTGTTCTTGTCCTGATTTTGGTGCCATTTTGTTTGAAGCGCGCTATGCGTAAAGGATATTCGTCGACGACTGCCCCGTTTAGTGCATTTACACCACCGCAGGCGTGCCTCGTTGGGGCCTTTCGAGCCTGACAGTACGCTGCAGCGCGCCGGGACTTCATAGCTCGCAGCAACACTGTCCTTTAGCCTCTTTTGTTGATTTAAGTGTTTCGCATCGTTTTTTCTTCTTATTTTTTTATTTCAGGCAATCAACCGTTCTATGTCTACGTGAGACCATCGTCGCGAGCAATGCAGTGGTGGATGTCATAGCTATGAATGGGATTGCATATTTTCTTCAATGTTTTACAATGATTTGATATGTTTCCTGGGACATACCACTGAACTGATTACTTCAACACTCCCACATCAGGGACACCATGTAGGAGTGTTGAAATAAACATCAAAGTGGCCTCATCTAAGGAAACTCCATGATACCACCACTGTTTACGGACAAAGCACACCCTTTCACCTAACTTTACCCGAGGAGATGTTCACGTTTTGAAAAAGAATGTTTGGTGGGTGAAAAGGGAGAGGAATTCAAGAAATGTGTTCTAAACAAATTTTTTCCTTACCTCTCAGTATTCATCAAAGTAGAACGTAGGACATTTGAACATCGAGAGAACCTAAGAAAAAGGGAAAACGAATGACTGACTGAAATACGTAAACTAAGAAGAAAAAACGATGTGAAATACTCGAATCAACAAAAGAGGCTAAAGGACAGTGTTGCTGCGAGCTACGAAGTCCCGGCGCGCTGCAGCGTACTGTCAAGCTGGAAAGGCTCCAAAGAGGCACGCCTGCGGTGGTGTAAATGCACTAAACGGGGCAGTCGTCAACGAATATTTTTTATGTGCTAAGATGGTGATTTTGGAAGTTGCGAAATAACTGTCATCCCCCAAATTATTAGGTCTTACTGATTATTGCTATTCTCTTCAACGTTTTGCATTGCCTTTTTTACATTGCTAATAAACGCTTACTGACCATCAAAATCTCACAAAGAGTTGGCTGTTTATGATCTACAAATTACGTCAGCTTTCATGCCCGAGGATGCTTTCAAACTGGGCAAGTCCATTCATTCATTTTAATGTTATCTTCCTCCGCCTATAGCATTTGTCAAGCAATTTATCGCTTCTTTTACGACATTCATTTACGGTTTCTCATTTCAGAAGGCCACGTGTCCAAAGTGGCAACTGCACTCAAAATCTCTGCATTTTCTTTGCAACGAGAGTGGGTTTTTCTTTTTAACCTCCATCAGCTTGTCTTAAAAATAGTTTTGATATAGCGATTCTTTCAGACTTCAACTCGATTTACTATCGAACTAAGCAAGCTCTATCAAATATTTCCAAATGTCCGCAAAAAGTGTAATTTTAGCCATCTTAGAGGATAGGGATAAAATCTACAGGACTTTTCAAACGCAGTGTCGATTGCACCAGCATCTCCACTCCCGCGCTGGTCTTTGCGTCTTTTCCGCGAACATGCTCTCTAATCACTTCCAATCGATTCAGGCTCCTTCTTTCCCACGCTCGCCCTGGGAAAGTGATCAGAGAGCATGTTCGCAGAAGAAATGCAGAGTCCAGCGCGGGAGTGGAGATGCTGATGCAAGAACACTGCGTTAAGCCCCGTAAATTTCTTTGACTGCTCGGCAAGTTGAATCTAAGCAAAATCCTACGCATTCTTCGCCCACCATAAACACTCCACACCAGACATTCATCAGGTTATTCATCATAAGTGTAAGTTTTCATACATCTTCTTTCAAAGCCTGTTTTTGAGAACCTAATTTTTCAAAAGTCTATAACATCAAAAAGATCTTTTCTTGTTTTTAACTGTTCATTTATTTCGTAAATCTTTGTTTGTTCCGAAGTTCTGAGCCGGCCAAATCTCAAAAATTTCCTTCAGCTCTGTTTGCCTTGAATTCAGGAAAATAGTCTCTTTATTTTTTCAAAGATGTGTACAACGATTGCAAGCCGTATGCCAAAAAATACTTTTTTTTACATAAATTTTTGGAAATGAGTTGTGGGAGTTGACTTTTTTGTTGCTTAAAAAACTCAAGCAAAAAGAGATTGCGAGCCTTTTGCATATCCTGCATTTGTAGACTCCGTAGGTTTAGTGATACAAGATCGAGTTTTCACACTCTTTAAGGGAAAGAAATTGAAAATATCGAGAAAGTCAAGATGAAAAAGAGTACTTAAACTACAATGTTTTATCCTGAAAAAATTCCGTAGAATTTGAATTGAAACATAACTGCTCAGACGTCATCCATTGTAACGTTCCGAATCAAATTTACCATGGTTTTCGCTAGACGAGTGCAATAGCTACGACAACGGACACGCCATGAGGAAAGGAGGAAAGTATGCGCTATTTTTCCACATCTTAGAGTAATTATGGTCTCTCACGTTAGAGGTAGAGATTTGGCAGATTGCCAGAACGCGTGATGACTGAAATCGCGTGAGGTACGCCCGGGGCTTAACGCCTAAAGAAAGTTACAGTTTTTAAATAAGCACGCCAGTCTCGAGCACCTTCGAGAATTTTGCAGAGTGCTTTCATTTGCTGCAATGATGTACAGCCTACCGGGCTGCACGTCAGGAGGTACGCCGCGCGCGGCGGTCGTTCTGCCTCGCATGCCGCGTCTAACTTTTAAGGCCCCGCTGTTAAAGGCAGCGTCCACCCAGAATTTGGCCCCCCATGTTTTTGTCATTCTGAGGCCTTTCCGTGGCCCTGATTACAGTTCCGAACTTCAAACTCTCTAAAATTCACAAAAAAACCGATTCTTGGGGACCCAGTCTTGAGGGCGCGGACGAGTTTCGAATTGCTCGTCCCGTCGGCAGGCCAGCGGGAAGGAGCTGCAACTGCATGGGTGCAGTTGCATTGCAGTGTGCAGTGTGCAGCTTCTGCTCACTACCTTGTCAATACGTGTCGGGAGGCACGTATTGACAAGGTAGTGAGCAGTCCCTGGTGGGCGGAGTCTGATATCAGACTCCGCCCAGCCAGGGATTTTCAGGCCCCTTATCTCCATTCGGAGACAACGTTAGAAGACCGGACCAACGTAGATGCCCCTTTTCTGGGGCCTACATTCAGGACCGACACTAATTGAAGGGGGTTAGGTTTAGCCTGGACACTGCCTTTAAAGACTCCCGGCGGCAAAAACAAGGGGATGGGGATGGGGGCAGGTACATGACCGATGCCATAAGTAACACTGCACCAGGAACGCTCCTGTTGCATTGGCTGAAGTATGGTGAGCTTGTGTGCTTCGCGAAAAAATCGCGCCGATCGTACCTCCTGACCGTTTCCCCAGCCTACCGTTGTATCAAGTACAGATTTCTAAAGGCCAGCTGAATAATTACATTCCAGACAGTCGAAGTGATATCTCCAGTGGGCGAACGGCGCGAGTCTGGCACTTCGCGCTCTGGAGCGCTCCGGAGCCTTGCCATTTTACGCATTTTGCTGCTCCGGGGCTCTCCCAAAACTGGCGCACCTCCGGAGCAGTGATTTGCGCATCCCGGAAAGTAGTCCCATTCGCCTACTTGTGACGTCACTGTGGTCACGATGACGTGACCACGGTGACGTCACACGATGACGTGACCACGGTGAACGAATGGGACCCTTCTCCGGAACGCGCAAATCTCTGCTCCGGAGGTGCGCCAATTTTGGGAGAGCCCCGGAGCAGCAAAATGCGTGAAATGGCAGGACTCCGGAGCGCTCCAGAGCGCGAAGTGGCAGACTCGCGCCATTTGCCCGCCGGAGATATCACTTTGACTGTCTGAGATACTCAAAAAAAAACATCGAGATTTGAAGTGTCGTGTTTAGAAGCTGGTTTCTCCAAGCTAGCCAAAGAAAAATTGAATATGGATAACTGTGGTAAAGTGATCCAAATGATCAAAGCGCAACATGTAGCCAAAATCATAATGTAATACGTCAAAATTGTTTTTTAATACTCTGATTCACTCAGCCATTCACGTTCCTTCTCTGAAAATAGATAAAAAATCATGGAAGTTTCTGGTTACTTGGTTCATTTCTCTTCTTTTACGAAGTGTTTGTGGAACCTTAACGAAAAAATGGAGCGTGGAAAAAGTCCTTTAAAAAACTCTTAAAACCACGTATGCGTTGGGCCGGCCTCGTAAAAATAGCATTGGAAGAACACTGTGAGCTCTCTAAACAGTGTCGAAAAAGCGGCCCTCCTGAAGTGTAATTTTACACTGCAGGTGTTCAAACCCAGCATTTTGACCTCGAAAAACTGTGACTTCTCCCTTCACAAGTGATTTTTTTGCCTTATATGGTCATTGGCGTGAATAATTCGTAATATTGAGAAAAAAACGTGTCATGGCCGCAGTTAGTAATCACCAAGGAAGTGATCAAAGAGACTGAGTGCATGGGTTTGAAGACGTTTACAAAACAAACGCTTGATAATATTTGTATCTCATTTTTGCTTCTTACTGGATATTGTGTCTCATATTTCGATAAGCAACCAAAGAGTTCATTTTTGAAAATTCCAAATTTGCTACTTTTTTTATCGATCTGCTTGTAAAGCTTACCCAAATAATGATAAACATAGAATAGTGTTTTGGAGGTAAGAAAGACAGAAGTGAGGAAAAAAGAAAGCACACACGTTTAGGGAAGAAAGAGGTGTGAAAGAGGAAACAGAGGACTCAAATGGTCGTTTGTCTCTAAATCGATAAATAGATCGTGCTCTAATCGCGGTCGGAACATCATCTGTCTCAAACAGGTATTCCGATTTCAATTGGAATGTGTCGGTCGAGACATTCCGGTTAAAAATCACCGCCTGATTTCGTCGCTGCACTTTTGTCCCAAAAGCAGTTGTCCTAATTTTGTTCCGACACCTATTTCGTGAGTCGCGCAGGCATTCCTTGAGCACATCTCGTTTGTCCTGCTCGACTCAACTGTAAAGGTCTAAGGCACTTTCCAAAAAGCAAGCGACGAGAGTTTACATGGAAAGTCGAGAGGCCTTGGCACGAAAATCTACCACCTGTAATTTTGCACTGAGTGGCATGCACAATCCAGAAGTGACCATGGTGTTCACAGGCGGAGTGGGTAAACGTAAGTGCTCGAGCGCGCTGATTTGGGAGCAATTTTCTCAGGGCTAAGATCATGTAGCCAGGTACGGCCCGAAGGTTATTGGGGTGATCATGATCCCAACTACACCTATATTCCCCAGACTCGAACCTGTCGGGACACTGCCCTCAACTTTTCTATGTAAATGCAGTTTTTGTAGGAAGTAGGATTGGAAGAGAAAAAAGTACCTTTTATGGGCATAACCGACTTCTGCGGAACTGCAGGAGATACCTTTAATACATTTCCAGCTGTCGCCTCTCGTTTCACCCTTTCGCTCCTCGCTGCTCTACAAGTGGTGGTCGTAGCACATTTAGGTGTGGTTGTGCGCGACATAGTCGTCGGTCTTGCTGTCTCTGTAGAACTTCTTTCTGTAAAGTCGATGTTTGCATAGTTATGGATGATATCGTTGTTGTAGTGGCAGGACTTGTAGTACCAATAGTAGTAAATGTTGCTGTTTCTATCTTCGCACTCGATGTGGTAGTGCTTGTGATGGGTTTAGATGTCATTGTGGTGCTTGTAGTTGCCGAACCGACTCTGTAGATTGGATCTCCATTATTTAGCGACCTAAATCCCACATTTCGAACAAAGAGCGTTATGTTATACTAGCTGGCTTACCCGGCTCCGCCGTATGTTCCAAATAGAAAATTCCATTTCTTAACCGATCCGGACCAAACTTGGCACATGTACAGTTCGGGCCCCGGCGGGTGTCACAGTCCACTTTTCGTTATCGATCGATGTCGATTTTATCGATTTTTTGCAAAATTTGAGCTAGGGGGCTGGAATTTGGCAGAGGGGTGTAATCGAGCATGCTGATCACCCCCACGGGGGTGATCAGCATGCTCGATTACCCCCCCCCCCTGTGCCAACTCCCAGCCCCGTAGCTCAAACTTTGCAAAATATCGATAAAATCGATATCGATCGATGACGAAAAGTGGCCTATGACACCCGCCGGGGCCCGTAGTGTATGTGTGCTAAATTTGGTCCCGATCGGTTTAGAAATGGAATTTTCTATTCGGATACGTACACACATACAGACAGACAGACATACAGACATACAGACAGACAAACAGACATTCAGCTTTATATATAAGATATCATTTTGCAAACAGTGCGAGTTTTACTGAAGTCTTGAAGGACTAAAGCTATGGAATCATTTTCACAAACTTAATCTCTCGAGACTCGAACTTTTAGGGCAGCGGGCTTTGAGCCTAACCTCAGACAGTAGATGGGAAACCTCCGGGGAGGGGTCCAAATATGGAACACCTCGAAAGAGCGCTCTTAATCATCGAGAAGGCGGGGCAAGGGGCGATCCACTCGTGATGACGTCACATAGGAGCTAAAAACGATTCCATCTAAGAACTCGCAAATCTGTGCTTCGCGAAGCACAGAGGTATAGGCCCCGTAAAATTCGATTGCCCACGCGTCGCTTTGAACACCAACGCGCGGGGCGGCTGGAAACGTTTGGTCCCGAAGCGCTACTGGCTTTTTGCTAGCGACAATAAGCCGCGCCCTTTCTACACATATTTTTTCAAACTTTAAGGGAGCTTTCGTTAAGATATACCTTGCATTAACGAGAACAACATGAAAGTTAAATAAAGATTTCTTGGAATATAGTGAACGCCGACAGTCTTTTGCGATGACCGCTCGCTTATAGTAGACGTCATCCGTCTAGTCACCCCGGTGCGGTGTGTGTTACTGCACACAAATTTGAAATCCCGGATGAGGTGCTGGGGTCCCGCCGGCCGTACTTGCACCAAGTGCACATACGGCTAGATTTTGACGCCAAACTGCCTGTTTCACTCATTTTAATGCTTTTTCTTTTGTTTTTTGCTTCACGCACGGTCCGATTTTCGCTGGTTTGTCACCTTTATACGTCTTGCGTGCTGTTTCAGATCGAACAGTTTGAAATTTATCACTTTTGCTTACAGTTAAAAGAGGCAGATGGGCAATCTTGCAGGATTTTGAAGCAAGTCTACTTTCTTTAGTATTGTCGTATGTAGAAAGCTTGGAATATCTTTTAGGCAGTACCAGTTTCTACTTCCTTTCCATTGATATCGAAAATTCTGGTTTTTTATGCCAGTGCAATCCTGTGCTTGACTTAAAAACAGCTTCTCATTGAAAACTCGGCAAAAAACCAGGATTTATATCAATGAGAAGGAAGTTGAAACTTGTACTGCCTAAAAAATAATCTACGCTGAAAAAGGCAGACTTACTCAAAAATCCTGCAAGGTTGCCCATCTGCCTCCTTTACCTGGAAACAAAAGTGATAAATTTCGAACCACTCGTTCTGAAACAGCACGCACGACGTATAAAGGTGACAAATCATCGAAAATCGGACGCTGCGTGAAGCTAAAAACAAAAGAAAAAGCATTAAAATAAGTGAAACAGGCAATTTGGCGTCAAAATCTAGCCGTATGTGCACTTGGTGCAAGTACGGCACGGCGGGACCCCAGCACCTCATCCTGAATTTCAAATTTGTGTGCAGTAACACACACCGCACCGAGGTGACTAGACGGATGACGCCTACTATACGCTGGTGTTCAAGGCACGGCGCGGGCAATTAGGTTTTACGGCGCTTATAATAGCCAATTTGCTGACGCTGACGCTGATACACAGCTAGGCATTTTCGAAATTGAGCTGCCCTCGCTTTCGGACTCGCTCTTTTCTTGACTCTTTTCCGCTCATTTTTCTTTTTGTTTTTCGTGTTGCTCTTCTGCGCGTTGGCGTTTATGTTGTTCTAATTTCCTCCTTTGCAGGTTTATGTTTCGGGTTTTCATGCGGATGCACTCAATCACTTTGGGTAGGAGAACGAAAGCCGCCATTTTTCCCGCATTTGCAGACTACTAGTCCTGCAACGACATGCAACAACACTGCAAAAGACCAGTTGGCCGCAAAAGGCGGCTCAAACTGGCGGCCTTCGTTTTCCTACCCAATTAGTTTTTGTGTTTGGCTCTTTTTCGACTTGCTGTTGATTTCCGCGTTCTTTACCCTCTTTTTCTTCTTCGTTTTACTCTTCGGCGCGTTGGCGTTCATATTGCTCTAAGGTCCTCCTTTTCAGATTTATGTTTCAAGTTTTCGTGCGGATGCACTCAATCACTTTTTGTATTTGGCTCTCGTTTTCGACTTGCTGTTGTTTTTCCGCGTTCTTTACCGTTCTTTTTCTTTTCGTGTGACTCTTTGGCGCGTTGGCGTTTATCATGTTCTAAGTTTCTTCTTTTCAGGTTTCAGGTTTTAGGTTTTCGTGCGGATGCACTTTCAAACCATCATTTTTGGTTCTCAGCTGGCCAAGGTTTTTTGGTAAGACTGTAGGAGTGTACAGCTACATCATAATTTCTTTCAGTTATTGATTATTTGATGGTCAGACACCTTTCCAGACCTGACCTTTGCTTATTCAAATCCTTTTTTCAGATCTGAACAAAACGGGTAATTTTGCTGACGACTGGCTCGACTATCTTATGGAGTTCTTGATTGATCCCAACACACTCTATGGAACTGCTTAAAGAAAAATTTTGAATGTAGGTAAGCAAATTGTGGTTAGAGCTGGTCGTACTTCAATTTCAGTAGCATCATTACCTTCGATTCTACGAAATGCTTACCTACCTTCGATTCTACGAAATGCTTACTTACCTTAGATTCTACGAAGAACCGTCAACCTACAATTATGAGCAGTTTCCATTTAAGGTCAAAAAACCTTTGAGGTATACCAATTGGCTTATCCAAACTTTACCGTACGGAACTTTCTCATGAATGCCGGGTCGAGTTATTACTTCCTTTTGCTGCAGCGGAATGAGAAGATTTGATGAACAAGTTACAGATTTTCGTGTGAAGAAACAATGAAGTTTTGTTCATTTGGTAGGCGACAGTTTGTTTGCTGCCAACGCATGGATAAAGGTTAACCAATTTAGGCAAATGTTACACGTAAGTATCAGCACTTTGTTTGATCTCAATTCTAAAACTTTACCTTACATACTAAGGAGCCTGAATGTGAGATTTGTCAGAAAAAAAATAATCTCTTTCAAACTAGACATGCAAGGTTCTCGAAAGGATTGGATGCAGTAGGAAGCTGGGTGTTACTGCAAGGTGCGTTTTTTAAAAAAGATTATTTGTCACAATTGTTCTTATGTAATTTGCGTTGCTCTCATGCCCTAGATGCGATTTTGATTTTTTTGATGAATTATCAGGTGATCTACGATGCTTCTTTAGTGATATATTTTGAGGACCGGCGCCGCCCTCCATATCCGGCTCAGCTCGTTTTGTATAATCGTTTTGTTTATAAGAGCAAAGAGTGCGCCATTAGGGTAAAATTAGTCCTAAGATTTTTTCCAAAAGAGTACCTCAAACGAAGAAGTGATAATTATTAGGGCATTCTCAGCATCGAATACATTTAATTCGAATGTAATTTCAGTTAATTTTAGTCATAGCTGCCTCTTTTGGTTTTAGAACTCTAACGATCAATCACAGCTTTTTTGTTCTAAAACCCTCATACTATTCGGCCAAAAACGCTCCGCGGATGAGATAGATTTGGAATAAGCACAAGAGGTTGCATATCTCAACTCAAAAGGTTGACCATCCTTCCTTAGAAGTGCCAGTAGAGTACGGCGTAAGAAGTCTTCTCATCATGTCCATTGGGAGCATGAATCATCTAGTATTTGTAGATCTGATTCACTTGAGTTCATTATTTGAAGATTATTAATAAAGCGATTTGATTAAGAGTCGCAATCGTTTGAGTCTGTCTTCCCTTTCGCGTTTGCACGTGCCGTCATCCCCCAAAATAACGTTGAATGGCTTTTTATATTACAGTTTCATCTTAAAGCCAGTGTCCCACCAGACTGGGGATATCTGGCTCTCGTAATGATGTGATAGTAGACCCCCTACCTAAGCGATGACTGAAGTTCAGAGCGAAAAAGGGGGTTTACCAAGCCTGAAATTTGCTCCGAAAGTGGGCCGAATCTTACGGTAGGGCCGAACGCCGCCCACACGGCAATATCGATTTGCAGGGCCAGGGTGCGTATAGCGCACACATCATGAGCGCAGGGACCCGCAATGACTCTGCGTCTCTACCTTGCATGCACCTCGCACTCGCCCGAGCGTACCGTAAGATTCGGCCCACTTTCGGAGCAAATTTCAGGCTTGGTAGACCCCCTTTTTCGCTCCGAACTTCAGTCATCGCTTAGGTAGGGAGTCTACTATTACATCATTACGAGAGCCAGGTACCCCCAGTCTGGTGAGACGCTGCCTTTAAGATGCACAAGCAACCGTGCCTGAACTCTAATATACGTTGATTATAGCAACGAGTTCTGTGGATATAACAATGTGTGTAGTTTCAAAAATCCTTACCTTTAGAACCTGATAGGTACTGGTTAATTTCAAAGTTATTGAAAGGTCATAGGCCATGGCTATCAGCTAGCAATGTCAAGTGTTTTTGTTTGCTGCAACTCCTGCGTAAGAGTGCGCTTCGATGGTAAGCGCGACGTGGACGGCGGCGCGCGCTGAGCCGAATATGAAGGGCGGCGGGCCGGTCCTCGATTTCTGTCAGAAATATTAGGGTGATCACTAAAAAATGGGACACCTAGAGAATAAATGTAGATTTCTCAAAAAAGAAAAATGATTAAACTTCCCAGTTTTGATAGATGTTAGAATAGATTATTCTCTTTTAGAAAATACCTATATAAGGTCATTTACATAACTAATAATTTTTATAGTGGCTGAAATACAAAGTTAGTCACTTTGACAAATTATAAACTTCGGGCAGTATCTGCGAAGTGAAACATGCGAAACCATCCAAAGTACTGCTGCTGCAATGCGTGAAGGTACAGTCACCAGACCCACGATGGGTTGCTGGTGTAAACTTTCAAATTCAGGAGATATGGCCATTAGCAGCTTTGAGAACAAAGATACGTGCTATTCAATGCTTTGCAGGTGAACGCATGTTCTATAGGTACCATCTGAAAGAGCTTTTTACGCTCTATCCATCCATATGCAGTTTGCCTCACATTTTATCTATCTTCGGAAAATACAAGGCAAAGCACGATTTTTTGGTTTTTATTGCGACAAAAAATCGCGAATTTTCAGGTATTTCGCTTTTTTATCTACAAACAGAAAGAAATCCTATATGTTTAATACAATGTTTGAAAGAGCATGAAGAGCTCTTTCGAATGGTATATCAATTGCTCTATAACTTTACGATATGGCAGCGCAAGAATGAGCGAGGTTCAAAAAACCCTGTTCGAGTTCTTCAAGGCGCCACGCGTAGGGTTGTGGGAGAGGAGCGTTGATGTTTTGCCAAAATAATAGGCGAAGGTCGCTTATATAAGCGACGTTTACGTTGCAGCCTGCTGGTTGTTGATCGAAACAAAAAATGTCAAAATTTGAAAAAAATCAAGCTGTCCCATTTTTTAGTGATCACCCTAATAATTTGACCCTATATTAAAATCAAAAAACAACGGATAGGCGTTTTCAACATTGCACAGTCACAATGTGAACGTTGTCGGTTGAAGTATGGTGACACTTGTACGGTTTCTTGCCAGCTTACTATTCTAGAAGAGCTGAAAGATGATTTTAAGATAACAAGTTGAACTAGATGCACATCTGGAAGAGCAGCTTGATGGAACAGGAGGTAAGTCAGCTCTTTCATCTACTACCAATAAACCTTTATTGAAGCCTGCTGCAGAAGACTACTCACAGGACGTGAGGGGGATGATGAGTCTAGAGATGAGCACTTTGGATAAAGTGAAGACGAAGGAGTGGACGAAGTGAAGTACATCTGCAATTTGCAGTGAATTGTTTTGCACTTAATTTGAAATAAATGTCTCGTCTTGTCTTCATTCTTCTATCTTGCTATCCACAAACGCTAGGGGTGAGAAGGAGGGGGTAGAGAACGGATTTGACGGTTGCGCTGAAGTCCCACCGAGGGAGGGGGGGGGGATGGTTGCATCCGGCGATCGCATGCCACATCGTTTGCTCGACTTTGGTCTAGAGCTAATTTGGGTGGGGTTTAGGGGCATAATTGGGGTTTGGAGCTTAGTTACGGCTAGTTACAGCATGCCGCGGCGGACTTCCGGAGCACAAAATGGGAGGGCTCCGAAGAACGAGTGGCGAGCCTTCGCTAGGAGACCCCGGCAGCCTTCCATTTTGCCCTCCGCAGGTATGCCATCGACTGTCTGAGACTATGTTTCCCGTTCATTGATAATCTGCCGTCAAAGCTACCATCCACGCTCAACTATTTTATGATGTACTAGCTTGCTTACCCGGCTCCGCCAGGTTCAGTGAAAACTATGATAAAGGTTCCATCCTTATCCGTGCAGAATCCTTCCCTGTGCCACTTCTCCATGCAAATTCGCTATCCCCGTTTTCTCAGCATGCTCACCTACCCCTGTGCCAACTCCCAGCCCTCTAGGTTGAACTTTGCAAAAAATCGGTAAAATCGATAAAAGTAATGGATGAATCCAAAAACTAATACTGTATTCGCAGTCAGCATGCTCGATTACCCCCCTGTGCCAACTCCCAGTCCTCTAGGTTAATTTGCAAAAAAATCGATAAATTCGATAAAAGTATTGGATGAATCCAAAAAAATAATAATGCATTCGTAATCAGCATGCTCACTTACTCCCCTGTACCAACTCCCAGCCCCGTGGCTCAAACTTTGCAAAAAATCGATAAAATCGATAAAAGTAATCGATAATCCTGAAAACCAATATTGTATTCGGAATCCCCATGCTCGATTACCCCCCTGTGCGAACTCCCAGCCCCGTAGGTGAACTCAGCAAAAAATCGATAAAAATCGATAAAATCGATATCGATCGATGATGAGAAGTAGCCTATGACACCCGCCGGGGCCCGAAGTGTATGTGTGCCAAGTTTGGTCCGGATCGGTTCAGAAATGGAATTTTCTATTCGGAACATACGTACAGACAGACAGACAGACAGACTTCGCAGCTTTTGCTTTCCAAGTAAAATGCCTTCTCTTTTTTCCGTTTGTCTCATGTATTAGGTCGGTGCAAAAGTTTTGTCAGTTTTTTCGATCCATCGGCAAACACGTTAGAATGAAGATAAACAAACATTTCAAAATGTTTCCGATGCAGAATTTCATCGCCTTTCCAGCTGCCAAACTCTTGTTGTGTTTCGTTGCGAGAATGACGAGATACTTGTTGGAGATTACAACCACTCGTTTTCACCATGTTCAACTTTCGTTAATTTTCAAAATTTTTACATAAGACTTTCGGAGGAGCTCTAATAACCAGCAGATAAGGCAAACCTTTTGCCAACTTACGCAATTTTTTTCTTTCTTTCAGCTGCTTTTTCAGATTTTTGCCAAATAATTTCCTAAAAGTCTTGTGTTTTGGACAAATTGCATAACCTGTTATTGCACCAAACACTGCAAAACCTGCAGAAAACTGAGGTTTCAGCACAAGATTATTACTACCGCTACCATTACAAAGTAAATGAGCGATTTTCGCTTCAAATTATGAAGATTTTGAAACATAGGTTACGTCAGTGCGCACTCCTGAAATTGAGAAATACTGCGATTTTCACCACAAATTTCGCCTGTCTCGGCAAAAAGACAAGCATTAGAAGGAGGAGAAAAAGTTACATCGAGTGGTAACTGAAGTGTGCAACATTTTATGTTTTACGAAGTTAAATTAGGCTGAATGTAAAATTGGGTCACTTCAAAAAATAAATCGTAGAAATTCTGGAAGACAAGCCATAGAAGCACAAAAAATTGCTTCTGTTGGCAAAAGGTTTGCCCTATCTGTTAGTTATTAGGGCTCCTCCGAAAGTCTCATATAAAAATTTTGAAAATCAGCGAAAGTTGGACATGGTAAAAACGAGTGATTGTAATTTCCAGCAAGTATCTCGTCACCCTCGCAACGAAACACAATGTAAGTTTAGCAGCTGGAAAGACGATGAAATTCTGCATCGGATACATTTTGAAGTGTTTGTTTATCTTCATTCTAACGTGTTTGCCGATGGATCGAAAAAACTGAGAAAACTTTTGCACCAACCTAATATTTCTCGTAGTTCAACCCATACCCATAGATGCAAAGGTAAAATTTTGCTCATTCTCCTTCCACCTCTGAACCGAGACCACGGTGACCCGATTCATCAAATGTCGGGAAAACCAATTGTGAGGTAAAGTTATGTTTGAGAAAAGCGCCACAGCTGTTAGCCTACTTGTCTGCTCTACGATCAAAAACTTCGTTAAGAAATTGTGGTTTTCATCCCTCTATTATGCCCAAGAAGGGCTCTGTGAAGATTTTTTGGACGGTAAACGAGTCTTTAATTGATTGTAAGGATTTTGCAGCTTAGCGCTTGGAGCACTACGAGGACTGTTTGACTCTTCTGCATTTGTTTCATACTAACATGTAAAAAAAATTGAGCTGAATTAATACATATTCTTGTCTCAAAGGTTTGTTTCATGTTCTATGATTTAATGGAAATATTGAGAACATTATGACGACTGCTGACTATCGTGAGAATAAGAAAGTTTGTACATGAAGAAAATGTAACACATATGAAACATAATTCTGAGAAGTGTGCTCATGGCAACTATTAGGAAGTATCAATGATGAAACACTAACAAAGAGTTGAAGCATTGTTTGCCTAGAGATTCTGTATCAACAAAAATAGTGCACAAGTAAATGACCTTTTTTCGTGGTAAATGTGCTCATGAATAGGTCATAGTAAGTGAAATGGTACGATGACAGCAAGATTCGTTTTCTGCCTTTGTTTTCTTTTAACTTTGGCGTTCATGGCTTGGCTGAGGATGGATGGAACAGCGGCAGGAAATTGCCTGATTGCCACGAAAATTTTGAATTGTGCTAAGACTAGTGATTACTTGATAAGACTGAAATTATGTTTAGTTCGAAAGTTACATCGAAACGAAAGAAAAGATATGAAGAAAGGTCTTGGGTCCTGATCACAAAAATATTAAGTCGATGTAAAAGTCTTTAGTTTTTGGATGCACTGGCAAACACGCTAGAATAACGATAGACATGTACTTCAAAGTGTGTCCGTTGCAAAAATTCTTCCTCTTTCCAGTTGCTCTATTTACAGTGTTATTTATTGAAAAAGTGCTGTGATAATCTCTTGAATTCACATCCCGTTTTCACCAGGCCCAATTTCACCAGGCCCAACTTAACTAACTTTCAAGATCTTTATTTGCGACTTCTCAGCAATTCACCGAAGCTCCCGCAGGACAAGCAGAATTTGCAGCGATTCCGCTGCACTTTTTCTTAACCATTAAGAAAGTGCACGCTCCAAAATGCGGCGTTTGCGCAGGAAATTGACGGCAGAGCAATCGTAAACGGAACTTCCGTAGCACTTTCCATAAAGCGCTGCGAAAATACAATGAAGCTAGTAAGGTTTCCGCAACACTTTCCATAAAGCGCTGCGAAAAATGAGGCTAGTAAAGTCTCCGCAGCACTTTGATCTGCCAGCATTTCCGCAGGATTTTGAGCGCGTGCGGTTGCCATTGCGAATTAGCGAACGCATCATCAGCAATCAACAGCGCATAGCTCATTGCTCTTTTTTTACCTATTGTTTCGCTCCTGTTTCTCTTCTTTTTTTTCTCTTTATTCTTGCTCAATGTTGACGTAAGTAAACCTATATTTATCTAAATTCTATGTGTTCTTGCAGGCATTGGTGCAGGTATGTGAACAACCATCACCAAGCTGCTAAAGTGCTAGAATTGGAACTTAGCGGAGGGACTTAATTTGAGCACAACGCTCTTAATCAGGTATGTTCAATTTTTTTGCTTTTTTTGCTTTGATTAAAATAATACTCAAATAATTTGAATGTATTACTTTGTAGAAAATATATGTTGGATGTTCAGACAAAGCAGAAGTAAGTTGGTAAAAATACAAAACAAAGGGGGAGGGGATAATGGGTCACAAATCTTTTTAGTGCGATCTACAGCTCTTAGTGAATGATGGAATTTTCACAAACTTGCAGGTTCAAAGTGATTGTGGAGCAATTTTCGGACGTGTGCTAAAAAATCGAGGGAGTACGAAAACTGGGGCAAAAGTTCATCCCCAAAATTTACTTTGCTGGAGGCCACACGGTTATGAACCCGAAAAAATTTTGTCCATCCTTCCTCCTTTTGCAAAAAAATCTCACACCGCCACTTTTTTTCGTTCATCTATCCTTCTGCTCTCTGTTTCTGATATATTAAATGTTTTCTCTCTCACTCATACATGCCATATCACAATACACACACAATGCAAAACGATATTTTCTGATTCGAGGATTGAAAAGAATTGCGATAGAAATATATTTATAAAAACGGGGGGGAGGGGGAATAATGGGTCTCAAGATTTTCTGTAGTGGCCCAGAAACTCTCTGTGAATGATAAAATGATTTTTAAACATTTTTGATGCAAAGTGCGCGTGGACAATTTTCGAAGGTGTGCACTCCAAGCTCCTTTTGCTAAAAAAAAGGATAGAAGAATTAATCGCAAAAATTCAACCATTCCTTAATTTTTTTTTGATAGGAGTGGCTACAAGCCCATGAGCCTGGAAAATTTTTCGTCCCCCTTTCCCTCCCCCCTTAAGAAAACTCACAGTTAGGTCGAAATTATAGGTTTCCGGAGATGCTCTTTGTGACTGTGCAAAGTTCGCCTGATCAAACTTCGCCACGAAAAGTTCTGACTTTTGAAGAAAATACCAAAAAATTAGTTTCCCTGATTTCTACTGCTTGCTCAAAAACTAGCTTTTCATAAAGTCGTTCAACCAGCGCGAATTTTTTGCAGTCAGAAAGAGCAGGTGATAAAAGCTATTATACCGTGTGCTTCGATTTTTGCTGCAACTTTCAGATCTCTTGCGCACACGGGAAATTTTGGAATAAAGGATTTGTATTTTCCGGCTTCGATCTCTGAAGCTTGCTTCTATTGAAAGGGCCTCAGGCACCTTTGGAAAGAACACGAGTCCCTCTTCCAAACAAAAATGACCATGTGTTGGTTGAGATTGGTTGAGAAGTAAGGAAGTAATTAGTTTTTTTACAAAAGGTAGGAACAAATTTTTTTTCTCTAGTACTATACAGGGTGTCCCAAAAAAATGTGAACACTATTTGATTGTTAATAACTCTCTTGTAATGAAGTCTTTCGAGAAGCCTTAGGTACCATTTTGTAGAGCGAGGTGTAGAGCGAATAGCCGATCGTCACAGTGTAGAGCGAATAGCCGATCGCTCATTCTTACAGTAGAATTACGGTAGAAACTTTGAAGAGGGTTTTGAGCCATGAAAGACTGTATTTTGTTCCAAAAAGGAACCAGAACAACCTGAAAACTCTCACACGGGCTAATTGGAGTTGCTGTTTCTATATGTAAAGTTCGCAACTTTTCGTAATGGTTCATTAAAAAATTATGCGAGGTAAGCAACAACGGCCATTTTTCCAATTTTCCTAAAAAGTGCGATTACACCGTTTAGAAAGCTTCGCAATCTGGTGAATAGTTGAGTATTGATCTCAGCGTCCATGAAAACCCTATTACACAAGTTTTACATTTTTTTGAAGATTTTTCAAAACGGCCGCTTTTTTTTACAGTGACCCATATGTTTGACGTTTCTACCGTACTACACTGCAAATCTAAGTTGAACCTCGTTCTACAAAATACCTAAAACTTCTCGAAAGACTTCATTACAAGAGAGTTATTAACAAACAAACAAACAGTGTTCACATTTTTTTAGGACACCCTGTATTATTAGGTCGTCCCAAAAGTTCGTTCGCACCACATTCAAAAATTCATATCTTGTGATTTTTCCGGCCGATTTCAACGGTTTTATTTTCATTTGGAAGTGTAAATCAAGCTCTTCATAATGTTGCTTTAATGGCTCAGTGGTGACCTTTTTTACATAGATAGGAGCGATAGAAGAAAATGACCCAAATTTTGGACTTTCTGTGCAGGGTCATAAAAAATCTGAAACTTGCAATAAAAATCAGGGCGGCCGTCTGACATATTTTGTTACCTGCTCTTCCTAAATGAGCGTTTATACTACGGAGTGACTCACTCAACTCTCTTCATTACTGTAGGATTGCGATAGGATATTTGAAGAGGGTTTTGAGCCATAATGTGCTACGTTTCGCTCCAGAATAGGTACTCAACTAGGATAACTTTAACTTTGGGCTAAACTGAGTCGTTGACTATGAATATGAAAGTTACACATGCCGTAAAATTTTTTCATAAGTCACGTTGGGTAAACCATAATGACGTTTTTTTTTCAGTGTTTTTCCAAAATGTGATAAAAACTACTTTAAACGTTCAAAAAACTTGCAAAAAGTCGTTCAATATCAATATGCCTGAAAACACCTCTGCACAGCTTTTCAGAATTTTTCAAAACTTTTTTAAACGGATTATTTCGTAATGGCACTGTATGCTACAAATTCCTACCGTAATCCTACAGTAAGGGCGATGAGTGATTCCCTTCAACGCTGTAAATCTGAGTTGAGGCCTACTCTACCGAATGGTACTTGAAGCTAAGCAAAATACTTTGTGGGAAGAGAGAGAGTAACGATCAAAAAGTGTGTACTTACTTTCGGGACACTCTGTATAAACTGTATAGGTAAGCAAAATTACATTTGGAAGGGAATATCAAATTTTAGTTGGAAAAGAAAAGAAAAATGATAGATCAGAGTGAGATAGGATCTACTTCGTGTTTTGTTTTCAGAAAGGAGCAAGAAGATTTTTAAGTACTCACAAACTTCCAGGGAACAAATTGAAACTTTTGTAGATAAACACCAGCATCAACAAGGAAGGTGTCTTCAAAACAATCTTCCCTCCACTTTCAGAGAAATAGTTTATTTAGGGTCCTCTTTCATAAAGGTGTCTGGAACGTTAATTAGTGACCCCACAAGTTTTTAGGATAAAAAGAGTTGCCTGTAACCGAGGACCGCTTTCAAAGAATACTTTGAGAGCGGTCCTCAGCTTGTCCGGGTTTTTTGAAATAAAACCTGGTAAATGATGTGACTAGTGATTTCCAAATATTTATGGTTTTTAAGATAAAAAAATTCATAACTTCTGTAGATAAACGCTGGTGCACCGAGATGGTCACCATTGAAACCGTCTCGTTCCTCGTTTTGAGAAAATGTATAGTTTGTCTGAAATTCATTGTCCATTTATGATTGGATCCCAGGCAAACTGTATATTTTCTGTATGCGAAGGACAAGACGGCTTCAATGATGACTATCTCGGTGCACCAGCTGTTCACTCACAGAAGATATGAAATTTTTGATCCCAAAAATTTGTGTGGACCTAGAAATCAATTACTACACCTTTTATCAGGTACTTTTGTGAAAGGGCTCTAGGCAAACTACCCTATTTTTAGGTGTATAAGCCGCACCCTTTTTGCTCTAACCGCGAGCAGAACCCAGGCGTGCCGCCGCGCACGTGCCTCGCGAAGTGGTCTCTTCCTCGCACATTCCTCGCACATTGCTCTCACGTAACGCGCTCCATCGTAAGGCCTTGGGCAGAGCTCATGCGATTTCGTCACGTCGCGTCCTATCATTTTGGACAAGTGTTCCATGTCACGCTGTGTAGTGTGTGGGTCCCGACGCGTTTGTGATGGTTACGCGGCGCGACGGATCGCGCCACACTTTTCGGCGTTCATAACTCACCTAGCGATATCGTCGCGATTTTACTGAATCGGCGCGATGTCGCTTCGCTCGTTTGCGGCGAGCGACGGGGCGACCGTCGCGCCGCTCCTGAACTGCTTTTTCGATGTTTTTGTAGTAAGTTGCTGTTTTTTGCATGTTATGAGTGTTTTTGCATGAAATGTTGCAAATGCCAAGTTATGCCTATCCTTTCTTTGTTGATGAGGGCAGTTAGTTTTTGCACTTTTTCCTGTCTTTCAGTATACATTTCCCTACATCTCATATCCTAGGCTGCCAAAGAGATCTGAACAAGCCCTACCCTGTTCGATTGCGCATCGAATACTTAGAATGTGCTCACAGTTTACGTAACTCCGAAATATGAGCTTTGCATGAGATAATAACAGTATTTTCGTCTATCATGTGCAGCACATGGGGAGTTTGTAGAGCTCAAAACATCGTTTTGCTGCGTAACGGTTCTTTCGGAATGTCCGCAGCCACTGAGCCTTGCTGGTACTTCTCCCCTATTCGTAATTGATGCCAACAGTCATTCAATTATGAGCCACTAGCTGGCTTACCCGGCTCCGCCGTATGTTCCAAATAGAAAATTCCATTTCTTAACCGATCCGGACCAAACTTGGCATACATACACTTCGGGCCCCGGCGGGTGTCACAGTCCACTTTTCGTTATCGATCGATGTCAACTTTATCGTTTTTTTGCAAAATTTGAGCTAGAGGGCTGGAATTTGGCAGAGGGGTGTAATCGAGCATGCTGATCACCCCCACGGGGATGATCAGCATGCTCGATTACCCCCCTGTGCCAAATCCCAGCCCCGTAGCTCAAATTTTGCAAAAAAATCGATAGAATCGATTAAAGTAATGCACGGTTTCGGAAACTAATATTGTATTCGTAATCAACATGCTCGATTACCCCCCTGTGCCAAATCCCAGCCCCCTAGCTTAAATTTTGCAAAAAATCGATAAAGTTGACATCGATCGATAACGAAAAGTGGACTGTGACACCCGCCGGGGCCCGAAGTGTATGTATGCCAAGTTTGGTCCGGATCGGTTCAGAAATGGAATTTTCTATTCGGAACATACGTACACACAGACAGACAACAGACATACATACAAACAGACATTCAGCTTTATATATAAGATTTACCAGAACCACGATGTCGTCGACTTCTTCTTTCATTGTTGATCATTTGGGTGCATAAGTGTGATTGTTATCAAGTCGGATTCTAAAGTGATAAACTTTCAAACTTTCTTTGTCTGTTTCTACACCTTTTTTGAATGGCAGTGATGTAGTAAAGTTAACGAGAGCACCGATTTTCAGTAATGAATTAGAGTACGTGCAATGTGTGAAGTGTTGTGCAATTGCATGAAATCGCGTCGCAGGTATGCACGCCTCCGGCGACTGAGCGACTCAGTCGTCGCGTCCCAGTCACCACTTTCGTGCAAGTCGTCGCGACTGGAGATCGCGCGAGCTCTGCCCAGGGCCTAACAGGCAGTCTTTTGGCGTGCGCCTTTAGAGTGAAAAGGGTGCGGCTTATACACCTGAAAATAGGGTATATACTTTCTGGAGGTGGAGGATATGTAATTGTTTCGAAGACACCTTCCGTGCTGATGTTGGGGTTCATTTCAAAAGTTTTGATTTTATTCTTCTAAAAGTTTGTAAATACTTATAAATCTTCCGTCCTTCTTTTCGATACACAAGAATTTTCATTTGAATATTTTCTAAGCTACTTGATTTTGGCTACCTATAGAATTTATATATTTTCGTGGTCAGAAACCGGGAGGCTTTTTCTCGTCCTTCAACTTTCGAATCAATCAATAAATTCAGTCTTATCAAGTACTAGCTGGCTTACCCGGCTCCGCCGTATCCGGACCAAACTTGGCACACATACACTTCGTGCCCCGGCGGGTGTCACAGTCCACTTTTCGTTATCGATCGATGTCGATTTTACCGATTTTTATCGATTTTTTTGCAGAATTCACCTACAGGGCTAGGAGTTGCCACAGGGGGGGAAGTGAGCATGGGGATTCCGAATACAATATTAGTTTCCAGAATTATCGATTACTTTTATTGATTTTATCGATTTTTTTGTAAATTTTGACATGCGAGGCTGGGATTTTGCACAGGAGGTAATCGAGCATGCTGATTACGAACACAATATTAGTTTTCAGCATCGTCCATAACTTTTATCGATTTTATCGATTTTTTGAAAATTCGAGCTAGGGGGCTGGAATTTGGCACAGGGGTGTAACAGCATGCTGATCACCCCCCTTGGGGGTGATCAGCATGCTCGATTATCCCCCTGTGCAAACTCCCAGCCCCGTAGCTCAAACTTTGCAAAAAAATCGATAAAATCGATAAAAGTAATCGATAATCCTGAAAACCAATATTGTATTCGGAATCCCCATGCTCGATTACCCCCCTGTGCCAACTCCCAGCCCCGTAGCTCAAACTTTGCAAAAAAATCGATAAAATCGATAAAAGTAATCGATAATCCTGAAAACCAATATTGTATTCGGAATCCCCATGCTCGATTACCCCCCTGTGCGAACTCCCAGCCCCGTAGGTGAACTCAGCAAAAAATCGATAAAAATCGATAAAATCGATATCGATCGATGATGAGAAGTAGCCTATGACACCCGCCGGGGCCCGAAGTGTATGTGTGCCAAGTTTGGTCCGGATCGGTTCAGAAATGGAATTTTCTATTCGGAACATACGTACACACATACATACAGACAGACAAACAGACATTCAGCTTTATATATAAGATTGAGTTGCTGCCATTGTACCCTCTCCTTCTTATGACTTTTGGTGATGGTCTTGCACGAAAGGGTCTCACAGTAACGCTACAGTGAGCGAGATGTAGCTAAATCACGCAAGCTCGCAAGTTCCTGCGGTTTTCGCCCATCTGTTAACGAATTTGTATGCAAATTTTTCTAAAATAGTCTCTGTAAAGAATGCAATCTGGCCAAATCTTGCTCCAAATCTATAAATCACAGATTTCGGCAAAATCTGTCACGAGCGCGTAATGCGCTGATCACAGATACCGTCACTTTGCGCGAGAGGTAATAGCTTCTGCCAAAACCCATTTGCCAATTTTTAGATTTGGGAACGTTTGTGGGGACCTTGATTCGTAAGCTCAGAAAATGACAAATAGTACAGGCAAGGGCGTGTAAGCACGGCCCGTTTGCATTCTTCAAAGAGACTCTGACTTACAAAAATTTGCACGCAAGTTCGTTAAAGGTAGTAGATCGAGAAAATGGCAAATTCGAGCTTTTCGCACATGCATGGCCTTCTGACTCCGCTGAGTCCGAGGCTGTGCTTGAAAAGTTAAAAAGGGCTTTTTCGGCGTTCTCCAACTTTGGAGATTGCTTAGGGGGCCGGACGAGGGATTTCCGCCAAACACAGAGGTTGGCTGCAGGATACTGAAACTCCACCCATTTTGGCGGCGATTGGCTGATCGGCTCATGCAGCCAATCGCGACTCAGTTGGCAAACCTTCGCCCATTCCCTTCAGTAATTTCCAAGAATAGAAAACGTTATGAAAAGCATCGCACAGCCTTGACTCAGCGCATCCAGAAGGCCAAAGAAGGATGGAGAGCTCGTGATTGCAACTTTCCCGAGCCGCTGCCTTTGACAAATGAACGAAAACCGTAGGTTGCAAGCTAGCCTGATTCAGCTACATCTTTCTCTCTGTAACGTTACTTTCAGACTCTTTCGTACAAAAACAATTAGGATCAACAGAGGGTCCAAACATCTCTGTAAGCGAAGGGGTCAATCTTTCTATTAGGAAGCTGAGTTACACGTGTTGGAAAATCCCTCCGCAGAACTATAAAGGCAGTGTCCGGCCAGAATGTCGACTTTGAGATTTTACACTTACCCGGGTCTATTTGCTATGCTGAATCCGAAGACCCACATTGGAGAGCGCGAACGGCGAAAATGGCTCTAACGCAGGAGGTAAATCAGAAGTGGGCTGGGTCCCCTCCCCACATAAATTCATGGTCCCGGCTTCCGGAGCGTTTTTCTTAATTCCGTTAACCGCCCTGACGTCTCCAGTAGCCAAGTGGAATGCGTAATTTGAAATTAGAAGCGAGAAAATCTTTCTGGAAGCTGGGACCGTGAATTCACAGGGGAAAGACCCCGCCCACTTCTGATTTCCCTTAGCGTTAGAGCCTCTTTTCGCCTTTTCGCGCCCTCCAGTGTGGATTTTCGGATTCAGCATAGCGAGTAGGCCCGGGTAGGCACAATGCACAAAATCGACTTTTTGCCCGGACACTGCCTTCAAGGACCCCAAATCAGCGCTAACCTCAGCTCAGGTAGGCAATATAGAATGCAAAACACAATAAACGCCCCAAATTTGCCTTCTAAAATGTTGTTGTAGACTAACATTAGATAGACGGTTTGTAGACTTTGCATATTTCTGAAATTCACTTTTCATTCTTTTAGTTTCGAAAAAGAGCCCGGAGTATCTGTGGAGAATGTTACGTGGACATAACTTTATCGAAAAATGCTTATCGAAGGTTTCTAAGTGCAGTGCGCGCTGTGATATATTAGGTTGTCCCATAAGTTTTTTCATATTCGGCCCTTCAATTCGATTTTTCTCAGGAACTACAGCACCTAGTAGGCTGCAAATTTTTGGCAGTAATTCTGAGCGAGTAATCTATGTAATCACCTACTTGCGGGGAATACAGAAGTGATACAGGCAAAGTTTGAAAATTGAGCGTATTATTTTTTTTCTTGGTTTCTAGCCATCAGAAAAATGCAGCAAGTGCATTTATAAATATCCGATGAGGAGAGTATATGCATAAAAAAATAGGAAATTTGCAGAGCTGTTTTGAACTGAGATATGATAATTTTCGTTTTTTCGGAAATTCGGGAAAATTTTTTGTTTTGGTTTAGAGCATGTTGCGGATTGGACTTGGTGCAAACTTTTGAACGCCATCTTGTAGAGCTTACTTTGATCTGTCGAATGGTTTCCTGCAATTTGTCAGGAGTTCAAGAAGAACTGATTTATGTCGTTGAAAATTCAGGTATGAAAAGACTTATGGGACAACCTAATACTATGCCAAAAATATCTGTACACGGAAATCATGTTTATTACGCAGAGCTAGAGCAAGCGCTCAGTAACAACATCAGTTTCAGTTTACAGTATTACGTTGTAATGAATATTAGCTACTGTTGTTAACGAGAATGACCTCAGAAATGACCCCTTGGCAGTCTAGATTAAAATGCATTTTGTTAGATGCGTCTGCGTAAGATAATATCAAACCCCTTGGCAGTCTAGATTAAAATGCATTTTGTTAGATGCGTCTGCGTAAGATAATATCAAATCTGCCTCCCATAGCTGCTGAACGAGTCCCTGAAAGAAGCTTTGAGCGGTAGAACGTGTGCAGTCATCGAAATTTTTATCCGCACATTGTGCTTTGAAGACCAGTTCAAAAGAATGTAATGAGCATGCCGTTCGGTGTACTGACTACAAGGACAACAATTCTATTTTGAAATCTAAATAAGTGCTTTTGTATCGCTGATTCTTGTTTGTGTGGCACTGATTGTTTGCGAATTCAAACGCTCATAACTTCTATTAGAGAGCCCTTTAGCAAACAATGAAAGTACAGTAACCACACTAATTATCCGACAGAAAACGCAAAAACTGACGATCTGCGTTTTTTTCGTTTTTTCTTCATAACTTCCTTCAAATTGCATAAAATACAAAACCGAAAAAAGCATGATGCTCAGCTCATCAAGATGAATCTTATGATATACTGCACTCTCGTACTATTCTGTTTTCAATCTGCTCGATTTTTGTGTGAGGACGGGTATTCGTGGTGGTGTAACTCAGCGAAGAACACACATGGACGATTCATGTAAACATGATTCAGTAGTGCTGTCCCCGTAGATTATCATATACTAGCGATCGGCGAAGGATTCCCTTTCCAAAGGGAAAGATAGACCGTTTAATTTTGAAAAAATCGATGTCTCTCAAATTTTCGTTACCGTAACCATACAGCAAGACGCTAGTTTGCAAAGCAGGTGTGTTTTTTGTGACCAGCAGTTAGATAATCTCTATGCGCAAGTTATCCAAGGAATTCGGAACCTTTCATTTTTTCTCGTTCAGAGAGCTGTGAAGCTCACCGAGGGTTTTGGCTAAAATATTGATGATCTTGGATTGACCGGAAACTTCGCCTATAGAGGTTTTCGGACTTGCTGATTACAGGAATAGTGCCCCCTGTGCAGCATAAGTTCTTTTGGCAGAGTTATGCTGAGAGGAATGCTGCGATACTACGCAAGTTCCTAAGTTTGTCTGTACTTTGCACGTGTCTGTTGAATAACTTACCTGCTACTTTTTGTAATTTGAAATCACTAGAGGGTGCTCTTAGAGCATGCTTAAACTAGGCCCTTACCTGTATTGATCGCCGAACTGTGAGATAACGAACTCACGTTCTCATGAAAATCGTTCGAAATTTTAAAATCACATATTCTGGCCAAATATCGCCGCGGATGGTTACAGATGACTCTGATTGCAGATATTATGTTTACACATGTGAATTGATAATTTATGCCGCACACTGCTGCTTACCCCTTGTGCCCATATTTCGGACTGTTCCCGCACAGTCCCACAATGTTCCCGCACTGTGCTGGGAACTGTGCGGGAACTGCAACTGTGCTGCATGTGCTGCAGCCGCCCCGCACGCGTTTACGGCGGGAGTTGGAGAATTTTGACCGTTTTTAACGGTTTTTCTTCCAGATTTGTCTCATTTTGGCCTTATTCCTCTACCCCGCTCCTTTTTTTGATCAGCAGAACTTCGAGCTCGAAGCGGGGTTGAAGAATGAGCGCTCATGGGAATCAGTATAAGCCCAACCTTAGGAGCCGAGCTGGTCTATAGATTACATTTCGTCATCAGTCGATATCGGCTTATCGATTTTTTGCAAACTTTGAGTTACAGGTGTAAGAGTTGGCACAAGGGGTAAGCAGCAGTGTGCGGCATAAATTATCAATTTACATGTGTAAACATATCTGCAATCAGAGTCATTTGTAACCATCCGCGGCGATATTTGGCCAAAATTTGTGATTTTAAAATTTCGAACGATTTTCATGAGGAGCTCACAGTTCGGCGATCAATACAGGTAAGGGCCTAGTTTAAGCATGCTCTAAGAGCACTGCCTCTAGTGATTTCAAATTACAAAAAGTAGCACGTAAGTTGTTCAACAGACACGTGCAAAGTACAGACGAACTTAGGAACTTGCGTAGTATCGCAGCATTCCTCTCAGCATAACTCTGCCAAAAGAACTTATGCTGCACAGGGGGCACTATTCCTGTAATCAGCAAGTCCGAAAACCTCTATAGGCGAAGTTTCCGGTCAATGCAAGATCATCAATATTTTGGCCAAAACCCTCGGTGAGCTTCACAGCTCTCTGAACGAGAAAAAATGAAGGGTTCCGAATTCCTTGGATAACTTGCGCATAGAGGTTATCTAACTGCTGGTCACAAAAAACACACCTGCTTTGCAAACTAGCGTCTTGCTGTATGGTTACGGTAACGAAAATTTGAGAGACATCGATTTTTTCAAAATTAAACGGCCTATCTTTCCCTATGGAAAGGGAATCCTTCGCCGATCGCTAGTATATGATAATCTACGGGGACTGCACTACTGAATGATGTTTACATGAATCGTCCATGTGTGTTCTTCGCTGAGTTACACTACTACGAATACCCGTCCTCACAAAAAATTCGAGCGGATTGAAAACAGAATAGTACGAGAGTGCAGTACATCAGAAGATTCATCTTGATGAGCTGAGCATCATGCTTTCTTCGGTTTTGTATTTTATGCAATTTGAAGGAAGTTATGCAGAAAAAACGAAAAAAACGTGGATCGTCAGTTTTTGCGTTTTCTGTCGAATAATTAGTGTGGTTACTGTAGATTCGGGATCAGTACATCAAAGCGCTTCGATGTTACTATTTTATTCTATATCGAGAGTGCGACTTGAGGGTTAGAACGAGCACGTGGAAGCAACCATAAGCAATGTTTCGAAGGCAGCTTGATTGACGCTACGTCGCAAACTTCCCTACCCACTGTGCCTTAGAGAGCAAATGTGATTATCACAATCAATGCATTAAAGATACCCTTTTAGCTGATTTTAGGGCAAATTCGACTAAAGTGACTTTAACTTTCCTACAGATATCTCTACAATTTGTCATCAGCAGCGATCAAAATGGTTGTTATCTGCACACTGAGTACTCAATTGAGCACTGCAGAATTAGGCGGAAACTAACTGCCTACCGTAAGCCTGCATCGAATCCCGACAATGTGGCACTTCTATACACCCGTCTTGCTTGGACGATGTCCTTGGATCTGGGAATTGGCACTCTGAAGCGAGATATGACGACGCCGGCTCCGGCGCACTCCGGAGCACTCCGCCGCAGTGCAGCGACCTTTTGGCGAATTGAGCGGTGTTGTAGTTGATTGAATGAATTGATGAATTGCTATTCTAGACTTGATAGCATACATGTGCATAATAGGACATTTAAGATATTGAAATTTTACTGAAGAGTTTGGTTGGTAGTCATGACTGGCTGTTTAAATTACAACAAAATTTTCGATATTGATAAGCTTGATAATGGATGAGCTTACGGTGCGTCAGTTTTGCACTCTAAATATGGCAAGAGAAATGGGCATGAAATTGTCACGCATCCTATGGTTGTTGCATTCTCGTGCATACACTAAAAGATTCCAGCGTTATCAAGATTTTCCGCACTCTTCAGATAGTACCATTGAGTATCTTTCCACATTGCTTACGCCACTGAACTGAACGCTATCCTCCCCCACTGTAAGTTCGTAATAATCGATAGTAACTATGTCCTGATGAAATAACCGGTCACCATCATAATCTCCCAACTTAGAGCATCCTTCAGGAATTTGGCTGAATTCCACTTCGAAATCGCAGTTCCAAGTCTGAGATGAATGTATTTTGGGCTCATAGAAAAATACAAGAAGATTAATGCAGGGTAGAATTGTGCTCTGCTTATCAAGCAAATTTGAAGTATCTTACGATATAAGGTATCAGTAATTTCAAATGCGACGCATTGCCATTTGACCATCTCGCCTCCCTTTTCTCGATGCTTTCTAATGACTTTGAAGCTGATCGTTATTTAATGAATCTTACTTGAGAAGTTGGGCGTTGTTGTGTAAGCTTTTTTTATGGAAAGGCAATTGATTGATCAAAAATACACTTTACATATAGAACTTAAAATCTAATGCCGATCTTGAAAATAGCTCTGCATGTAGATTCTAAATTAAAAGACACATCTCTTTAGACCTACGCGAACCAAATCTTGCACACATATCGTCGAGTTGACCGTACGAAGTGCTCAAACGCTGCGGGCCATGCGCGGCGCGGCTGGAATGTTGCGAGAGCACGACTTGTACAATGGTGAAATTGTATCTGGGCAAGCGGTTTACCTTACGGCGCGTGCTCCGCAGCGATGTCCAGTCCGTTTGGTCAACGAATCGACTATACGCTTAGCAAGTCGGAGGGTGTCATGAGGCTACTGATAAATTGATATTAATTTATCAATTTTTTAGAAGAATTTAACTGACTAATGTTGGTATTGGTAGCTTGTAAATGCGTATACGAAAATGAAATGACGAAAGTGACGCTGACGAAAGTGAAGTACGCTGTAAGATATATTCTTGATCTTGCTTAAGGGAAGTTTAAAGTTATGCCAAACAGTAATAATCGCGCTGCGGACCACTAAAAGCACGAGGATCTTTTAACGACAGAAATTGGTCATTATATAACATTTTGTGTAGATTAATTGAACACACTCACTAGGTTTGTCAAACCGTACAACGCTGGAGGCAAGCGGTCACCACCCGCGTTTTTCTGTTGTCCGTTAGCCAATTTTTGTCTAGCTGTATTTACTTCGTTAAGAATTTCTAAAACTTCAGTTTCTTCCATAACACCGCCGTTCTTACAATATATCGCTCCTGAAACTGTTACTACTTTGACGTGAGAACAGCACATATAGCCACTGACCAAAGGTTGGCGTTAGTAATACAGCAATTACCTGAAACTAGTGGTTATTATCAACTAACGCGAGAAAGACTTAGACATTACCACTGCTAGGGTGCGCAGCATTCTAGCCATACTCCTTGTCCAACCTTATGTGGCGTGAGGTATAAGAGAAATTGGAGGCGTGGCTGCCACATATTATTTCGTATAGTCATTGGCAGTGTTCATTGCCATCAATTTCCAACAAATTAAACCGCGTCCTGAGTAAAAAAAGCATAGCTATTCACTGTTTCAAAAGCTATCATTGTATGTTACGTATTCACCTGTTAGGTCCCGGGTTTACTTCACGCGATCGCCAAATCGCGATGTGATGCTTATGGACTGTCGCAAGCTCAATTTGAGCACATGGAAAATAGCATATTTTATTGACTCACAAAAGTTGAATACACCAAGCATTTTTGGTCTGCCAGTGCTGGGTTTCAAGAGATCTGGTAAATGGCCAAATCGCGTGGCGGCATACCTTCGATACATAGAGCCATGTACTCTGGTAACCTTCACTTTGAGCGTCATGATAGAACACAACCTTCACCTGGGGAGAAGTACAGAAGTCATCCGGGGCGAAGCCCCGGAAATTATGACATAACTAATGACAAAACCGTATAGGGATGAATTTAAATGAGGCAAATATAGCAGTGACATTCAAAAGAAGCTCAAAAAAACCGAAGAATTGCGATTTTATGGCCTTTTTTGTTGAGAAGAAAGTTTTTGTTTAAAAATTCAATCAAAAACTAGAGCAAAATCTCTCAGTTAACCTTTCTCTGAACTACGGTTGAATGTTGGAAGTTCATTAAAGCCGCTAGAGTTCAATAAAAACTCAAATCTTGCGCAAAGAGTCGCCATATGAATGCTGGTCTATTTCGTTATGGAGTAATTTTCAAGACCCGCGACGTTGTCAGTGCTCCTGGCCGTCTTATGAGGATCACAACGATATATAATGTTGCAGGGTTTCGTTGAGACCCTGCGAAGATCTACGACCAGAGCCAAATGCCCCGTCAGCTCTGGTCTGTCTCCGCTGCTCGTCTGCGTCTCGGCGCGCTGCGCGCTACCTCGCTACCTCAAATGCGGGGCGCGGGGCATTTGGCTCTGGTACCCTTTTCTTCGTTGTTCGGAGCCGAATTTCGATAATCTATATATCATATTAAAGCTCTTGATCTCTATTTTCACGCTGACAACGTCGCGGAACTTCTTTTTGGGATTTAAACGAGAAATCCTCAAAAACGGCGTTTTCGAAAACCTCTTGCTTTTTCCTTAGTTTAACTTTTTTCACTCGGTTTTTTTGTGTAATCGATAGGTCTTGTTTCTGTCTATGATGTAGACAACGTCGCCGAGCTTACTTCTTTGCTTATGCCGGTTTTTTTTGTGAAAAATACAAAAAAGTGCGTTTTTCTTTACCTTGTTCTCTTTCTGTGCTTTTGCAGCGAATTTTTTCCAGCTTAGACGATACTTGCTCAGAATGATGAGCGGAAGAATCCAGACAACGTCGCAGTGTACGAAACGACTATGCGGGGGTGAAAATTCAAAGGACGCATCAAAAATCAGATTGGCGTCGATGTGCAACACAACTTTACAGACATGTTTAACATGTTCAATTCAGTTGTTGACAAGTTCTTCTTCTTTCGGTCTCTCAACTAACGCCACAGCTCAACAGCGCTTTTTTTGACTGAAAAAGAACTTTGTTGTTGTTGCCACCCAATTTAACCAGCAATCCTGGAGACGAAACTCGTAGGACCACCAAGTTAAGGTTTCAAATTTGGTGATGTGCTAACCTCTGCTTTATATGAATTTTCTAAGTTTTCTAAATTAATTTATATCTCTAAATTTTCGTCTATTTTTCTGGAACAACCTTCACTTTTTATAGGGGGCAAGAACTCAAACAACTATCACTTTCTAGCCTCTGTCTCTTGACTATCGAAGGTATGCGTGGCGGCAGAAATCGCATGCCCAGGGCCTCAGGCACACTACATACATAGGTTCCGAAACGCGATATCAGTAATTTGTTATTGTGTCCGACAAGTATAGATGTGGCGCGAGGTGATAGTGTGCAGCAATTATCCCACTCCCCTTGTTTGCAAGCTCCTGTTTCTCCTTTACATGAGTAAAAGCCGAAAACTGAAGAGGGAACAAGGCCTAGAAGTTGCAGATTATGGAATGAAGTTGCAGCAGTCACAAAAGCAAACGAAAAAACCCATGTCTTTAATTTCAAAGGGTTCAATCACATTGGGATGTTCTCGTTCGCACAAAATGAACTCTCATTGTAGTGAAAATACGAACAGCATTATAAAATCTTCGAAGTTGTGTCCTTAAAATGCGGTCTTTCCACCAATTTTGCAGCATAATGGGCTCCCAGCCAAGAGAGTTAGTCAAAACTCACCTGCTCCAGCGCATCAATGTTTTGAGTCAAAAAAAGTTCTATGTAAGACTTCTTTTCTCAAATATCTAGGTAAATACGGGTACTGGAACAGCATATGTGCCGCAGGCAAGGCGGAGTTTGCGGCTTGGGAAGCAAACTGTGCTCTAGAAAGCAATAACAGAAAAAAGAGAAAAGCGTAGCAATATCGGTTGAACCGGCTTAGCTCAAAAGAATTATAATACCACCAGTTACACAATTTACAGGAACTTCCCGAGGGCGTTGAGACGAAAGTCCCCCCTTCCCTCCCCCCTCCCTCTTCCTCTCTCAAAGCCAGGAGCAATGCGTGACCGTCGATGGCATGATGTTTTGCGCTAAACTTTCGAGTCTGCTTCTTTTATATTTCTCAAGACAAAAAGAAAACAGATGCAGCCTAAATATGTAGTGTTAGCATTCCGACTAGTTAGATCGCTAGGATTCCGTTATCCAAGCGGCTAATTAAGCAGCAGCGAGATACTGCAGGCCACCAATAGTCTCTCCTGGCTAAATTCGCATGGCCGGGAATATGGAGAGGAAGATAATTTTGAATTATTTCAAGCAATCAAGATGTTCTAGGATGAGTTCTAGACAGTTTTGATTTTATAAAAAAAATAACTGAAAGGCTTTCAGGTACTCACAAATGTTCCTTTACCTCACCGGAAATGAATTCGAAGAAAAAAACAAGTCAAAATGAACTAAAACGTGTCGATTGTTTCCTGCCAAAAGCGCCCCGCCTTTGGCAGTCTTCGTAGAATCTATAAGCAAAATTGTTCTTGGACTAAAAAGCGTGTTTATGGGAGCCTTCTAAAAAAATGGTTCCGGCTAACGGAAAAGTACCTTCTTTGCTGATCAAGGCTGTAGCCGGCCGGAGCTCCGCTCATTTCTGTATGCTGTGATAAGGACATCTTGCCTACAACTTTTACAGAAAAACTAAGCTATTCAGCATGAAGATTCCAGATTTCCATAGTTTGGGACTTGATGGCTTACCACAAGCAGGCTCAAAAGTGAACAATTTTGGATTTTTGTATTTTCTTTTCGCAGAAATTCTTCGCTTGAGTCTTTTCTATACAGAAGCATATTACTGGCTTGTTTCTAGAAAATAAGCTGATTAGCAGCCATAAAACATATGTTGAAGGAAGTTGTAATCCCTCAAAGAAGAAATCAATATAAGCATGTGCGTGCTAAGTTGCAAAAGGTTTATTGCTTCACGGTCCTAATTGCAATCAAAAATGTGAAGATTGGACATAGTCATAGCTTTTCAAAGCGAAACTTTGCAAAACGGACATTATTTTTGCACCAACCTAATAAAATCAGTGGGCACCTGCGTTGAAAACATTCAAGGGCAACACCTCAAAAATGTGATCTTTCAGGGGAAATGAAAGGTAATTTGATTCAAAAATGACACAGAGAGTACATAAAGGAATAAAAAGGGGTTTTTCTCAGAAATAGGCGTTTAAAAACTCAGAAAGCGGGAAAAGTGCTATGAACATACAAGAAGTTAGCGATGGAGAGGACAGAGTCCGATGCGAACAAATAGCAAGTAAATTTTGGCACTCCGTCTTGATCCGGGCCCTTTAACGTGGAGAAACTTGCCCTCAAAGTGGTCCCCAAAACGCGATTTCGCCCGCACGGCCGGCGACCCCGATTTCCACCTTACGCGTTTTAACATGTACCAGTTCAAAGCGCCGCTTCGCGGCGCTTTGAACTGGCTGAGCGTGCGGAGTGAGAAGTGTTCAAAAGCTAGAACTTCTGAAGTTTTGTCCTCAAATCTTTTCGTAGCCGAAACTATAGCATAAAAACTTTCAGGTACGTGTAGAGAGTAGTGGTGAGTTACTTCCTAGCTCTCTATCTCTTCAACAACTCAAATAGCTCTACGCCACATGCTACCTTAGCTTCAATACAATCTTCTTAACTCGGATTAAGTGCCACTAAATGCTTGAATCCACTCCAGGGTTTTTATATCCGTATCATAGTACCTTCCTTCCCTCTCTCAGACAGCGAATAGGACCCCTCCGGCGGAGAAATGGCAGGGCCGCGGGGTTTCCCCAGCGGTGGGTCTGCCACTCGTCCGCCGGAGCCCTCCCATTTTGTGCTCCGGAGCCCTCCCATTTGTGCTCCGGAGACCTTCCATTTGTGCTCCGGACCCCTCCGATTTTCTGCGGCGCGGCTCGTCCAAATCTGGCGTACCTCCGGAGCAGAAATGGCGTACCTTTGCAGCAGGGCCGGAGAAGGGTCCCACTTGCCTGCCAGTGATGTCACCGCGACCTACAAGGAGGGACCGCCCAATCGCCCCGCTCTCATTGGTCAACTGGTTCCGGCGCGACTTTGGCAGATTCCGACTGTCCGGCGGAGGGGTCCGGTCGATTGTCTAAGCTCTTCCCCACTTCTACCCTCGTCCCTCCCCCCCCCCCTCTCCCCGGATCCGGACCCTCCCCCCCCCCCCCGCACCCTACTGGTACAAAACACAAACCCCATATAGCATAATGCATTTCAGGCACGCAAAATTTTTATGTAGAAAGCACTGAAGAGTGGTAAGCTAGTCCCTAGCTCTTTAGCTCAAAACTTCAACAGTCCTTAGCTGACTTGGACTCAAATAGCTGCACGCCACATGCGGCGTTAGCTTCATCAAAATCATCTCAATGCTGGAAATTTTCCGGAGGCGTGCCACTAATTTGCTTGACTCCACTTCAGGCTTTTCTGTTCATGCCAAGTGCATTCCTCTCCCCCCCCCCTTCCCCTTCCCCCCCCCTCCCCTCTCTCCAGCTCCCCGCACCCTGCTGGTACAGAACAGCGTGAACTTTATCACTTTCATGTGTGCAATTTTCCTGCCTTTGAAGTTTTGAGCGAATCTTTTCTCTTTCCCTGCCCCCGCCTCTTTCCCATTAGTTACCTACCCAAGGAGAATAGAGGGAAAGATTACGAACGAAATAATTAAACATTTCCAATAGTATTTTTTCTAATAAAAAACTTATTTCTGAAACATTTCTTAAGTTGAATCTCTTTGAATATCTCTGCAATTACTGTCCTATCTTTCGAGTTTTCCTACTGCTGACGCTGTCATCACAATGCGTAACCTCAAAGTTGCTTATCGAAAATATGCCTACGCTCTTCGCCACAACTCAGCTTTTTATGCAGTACCACACAGAAATTGCTGGCTAAAGTGCAGGCTTTTCCACTCTACCAAAAGCTTCACCTGCGGTAGTTCCTCATAATCAGAGACCGCATTTCCCTCTTCTTCCCTCTCAGATCGCACCTACTGCTCAAAACATCCTTTACCAAGTTTTCGAATGAAATTTGACTTCTACTATTGGTAGATTCTATGCTTAATCTCAAACTCAATAAGTAACATTCCATTCTACCCCGCTTCCTTTCCTCAGACTTTTTATGAAAGTGCTTACGATTTACCTTCCATTCACGAAACTTTATCCGCGGTATTTCAATTTTCCCCCATTTTCCTTCCTTGAAGGCCTTTCTAGCCTGTCACACTCCCTTTAGTTATAATGCGGCCAGAATCCCACTATTTTGCTCACTATGAAATGTGAAACAAACAGTAAAAATACTGCTGTTGGCGTATCAAAATTGAGAACTTTCGTGAGGAAAATCACATCTGGAATTTCTGCCGCACCACTTACGACTTTGTAAAGCACTGGTTTTGTACAATTAAGTTATAAAAATTGAAGAAAAACTAAAATAAACTGATATCAAAGCTGACACATCTTAATGCGCTAATTAAAACGAAGAGAGCTGTCACTTGGTGACAGTAATGATAATCGATAATACTGTTTATGGCGTTGAGCACGAAAGGGCGTTCCAGTCAACATCTCGGAAGGCAGACATCCTGGGTGCATTGGGTGCATTCGAGACATAGCGACAACCGCATGAGTCACATGGTCCCCCCTGCGCTTTATTATAGAGTATGATATTTACTTGGCGTCCCCCTCCATTATATTGTTGCCACTGTGGCAAATATCAGACTGAGAAGGCACAACTCACCCGCGCTGCCTACGGGGCTTTCCAAAAAAACGGGGTTTTAGTGCATTTCATGCGATTTTGGACCCGCACCGAGTTAGACAGGGAGAAAAGGCTTTCAATATGCAAAAATTTCGACGACACTGCTTTTAACATTGCCGCTGACGAGGGGAACGCAGCTTAAAAGAAGTCTTCATGTTCTGAATTTCTGGACATCTGGATTTCTCTCTGTCTATCCAGCCGCAAGTGTTATTAGACATGAGCGGGAAGCTGTACAAGCTGCATTTTTCAGCTTTTCGTAACGTTCCTTGATGATCCTCGGCTGCCAACGGTTTTTTTTGAAGTTCTTTCTTTCTGCAAAGTTAATGAAATCATTCCACAGTTACACTGACTATCTAGCCCGACAGCACTAATTGTGAAAAGTTTGTGACTTGTATGCTTGTTCGATTGCCACGCGGGGCTTGTACGTTGTTACCTCAAACTTGGGTAATTAACACGTTTCGGATCGGTGCTGCACATGGTGCAGCACGCGCCTTTGAGAGATCTTTCTAACGTTTACAGCAAGTTTTCTTTTTGTCCAAGGTTATCAAGCCAAAGGCCTAAGCTCCTTCTTCTCAAATGACTCTGTAAGGCTGTGCCGCCGATATTTGTTTAGGAGATATGAGCACAAATCGAACAACAGTTGCAACGAAGTGCGGCAACGCGAACGACGCGTGCGACGTCGCAACTTCCCTTTGCTTCGAATTTAAAGAGAAAAACCGCAGTTTTGATAATGATGTGTATGGTGTACAACATAGATACTTTTGGGTACAATTAGAAACTAAGTTCCTGTTCCTATCTTTCAAGAAAGCACATAAGTCCTTTTTAGACGACAAAATTCAAACACTTCAAATTCGCTCACAATTTTGGGTATGGATCTTATCTGACATGCTGATTATAGATATAGCACACAGTCTACGAGTTAAGGCCCCTTTATTAGCTAACGGCTGAAAGTACCCTCTTTTTCGCCGCGCGCGATTTCGCGGTCCGAAACGTGTTAAACCGTTTATCAGTAACAAAACAAATTCAATTGCGGAACAATATACAGAGGTAATCGATGATGAGTTAGTAAGTGAGATCAACATTATAACTAGTAATATGAACAGGTTAGTATCTAACAACTACCCACTACTACTAGCTGTACTTGTAAGGTTAGGTAACTAGTACTTGTGTTAACTACCTCTACTACTACCCTAACCCTACGCCAATACTTGTACTACTATATACTACTACTACTACAACTACAACTACTACTATAATACTTGTCCCTCGCCCCCTTCCCCCAGAAGACTTGTAAACAAATGGCGATCGTCCTCGAATCGTCCGCTATTTATATCGCCTCTGGGGTCAAAGTTCAGATCGTGGTCATTGATCTAGATCGCGCCATCTAAAGTTGTGCTGCAACAATAGCGCGAGGTTGTGTAGTTGCTTACTCATTGCGTTGCAGCAACATTGCAACTGCAGTTGTGAAGTGGTCGCCAATAGCGACATTCCCGCCGCACAAAAATTGCTTCTGGGGAGAGGGTTCTTTTACAAAGTAGCTAATTCCCATCTTAGGTAAGCATATCTTTCTCGAGCCTCAGCTATCCATCGTTTCACGGTGTTCTTTTCATCAGGTACACTGCAGAGAGCTTTGTGGTGTTCTCCTTCTGGTATGAGCTGGGCCACTATGGTGTTTCTGACTTTCTCACAGTAGAAACAAGCACGCGGTCGGAACTTACAGCGGTCTGGGGGGCATCTTTCCAGACACTGAGGACATGGGTCCTCCCTCCGCGCCAGCTCCCTCCTTGCCGTGGCATTGGTAATGTGTGGACATGAGTCCGAGTAGTGCTGCAATAGAAGGCGCAATAAATCTCGACGTGTGTGCCTTATGCGGTTTCGCCATATTTTCGCTAAGGGAAGACTTGTAACATTCTTCCTAATTCGTCGATATTCTCGGCTAGCCTTCTGCACTCCACGCGCTTCCTCTCGATCTGTCGTTCTTCTTCCTTTAACCGTACTTCCTTCTCCGGCATTCCAGCCGCAACTTTTTCAGCATTCGTGGCCATCTTCGGATGCTCTACACCATTTCGGACTCATTTGCTTTATATTCGTCCACTACCACGAACTCTTCAACTTCCATTTCGCTGCTATTGAGGTCGGGCTTCTTTTCCTCTTCTACTTGTATCTTTGCCCAGCTTTCTTCCGTTTGTATTGACTTGTGGTTGGCGCTGGGTTCTGTTTGTGCTCCGGCCTCACTTGTGGTAGCTCTCTTTGTTTCGAAGTCTTTCTTTGCTATCGCTGCCTTCAGCTCGAAAATCTCTTTATCTTGTCGGCGCAGCTTGTTTTCCAGACTTCTGATAATCTTCTTTTCTGTATCGGATGTGCGGCTTCTTTCTAGACGATACCAGTGTTCCGTCTCCTGCTCTTTTTTCTCAATCTTCTTGATGATGTTCTCGATCTCTTTCAGTCGGAAATCCATTTCTTGAACAAAGGCATTGTCAAATCCTTGTGGAGTGGGTCTTGTGCCGTCTATACTTGTGAAATGTAGATCGTAATACTTGTAGAGCAGGGCATATCTGGTGCTCAATGTCAGGTATCTCTCTTTTGCCGCGTTTGCTGCTTGGAGCAATCTACTTGTAATGATCTTCTGATCCATTGGATCTTGTTGAGGCGGCAGTTCTTCCTTGAGATGTTTATAATCGTTCCGCATCGTTTCGGCGACTTCTATCTGTCGGCGCATGGCGTCCCTGGTGAGCTTGAGATGTTCTTCTACGGATGTTCTTGTATTGTCCTTCATAATCAGACATTAAACTTCTTTGTGCAGGTTTGCGAAAGCCATGCTGAAAATGAATCTTTTCAGTATATGGTGTCTTCCACGTGTTGGAGTGGAAATTATCATGTATTCGCTGGTATTTTTTCTAATGAGGGTGGTCATTTGCCAACTAGCAGGTTGTGCGAAGATGAAAAACATGCAGCTGGTAGCTAAATATTTTGGCTTAGAAAGCTCTAGTGCGTTATCTAGGGCTGGTGGTAGTGCTTCGCAATCCTTTTTGTGGAGCGTGTGGCTGAGGTTGAAACCGGTGATTTCTGCCCAGTCAGAAGTTCTTCGATTGCTCTTTATTGTGTCTAATGGTGTTCTTTTTTGTGCCTGTGCTTGTGCTGTTCCATATAGGCACAGTATCGTAGCAAACATAACGATAGTCGCGGATGTGTGGAGGTGTAGAATCGATTTGTTTCCTCCACTGTAATCTATTCCTTTTCTGGCTCTCAAGTTGTACCTTGTTGCGGGGACTTTTTCTTCAGGTGGAATAGTGTTTTCTCCTCTCTTCCTCGGAACCTCATCCTCTAACTCGAGGGGAACTAGTAGGTTTACCGGCCTGCGGATTTGTCTTTTCGATGGTAGTATTACCACCGCTTCTCTCGTTTCCTCATCTTTACCCTTCACCAGCTCTATGATGCGTCCCATTTTCCACGAGTGTCTTGGTTGCACTGGATCCGTTATCAGTACGCAGTCATCCTTTTTCGGAAGTGACGCTGAATTATTGTGGCCTACTTGTAACTTGTGTTTCTCCCGAAGGGCCGTGAGGTACTGTGATCTCCAGAGGTTCCAAAACTTGTCAGTGGATTTGCAGGAACTTTCCAGTGCATGCAGAGTTTGCAGCTTTGTACGCAGTACAGCTTGTTCGGCAGACGATAGATAAGGTGCGTCTTCGTCCTTGGGGTTAGCTGCCTCGAGCGGATGATTCAAAGTGATCTTGTTTTGGACGAAGTCAATGGGCCTAATGACGGTTCCGTCGTCCAAGTCAGAGCTTATGTAGACCAGTGGTCTTGTGTTAAGCAAGCCTTCAATTTCGATAAGCGTCGTTGACATTTCTTCAAAAGTAGGGGTCGAGTTTTGAGCGTTTTGTAGAGGGATTGCTTGACTGTCTTGATCAATCGTTCATAAAATCCCCCCTGCCACGGTGCGAAGGGTGTGATGTGCTTCCACTCGATCTCTCTGTTGCTGATTTCTCTTGTAATTGTGACATCGTTCTGCATCTTTCTGACACTATCTGTCAAGATTTCTTCTCCCAAAAGGAATGTGGGGGCGTTATCACTTGTTATAGACCTCGGGACTCCCCTTCTTCCAAAACATCTCCGAAGCATGTTGAGAAATGCTGTGGTGGAGAGGTCAGAGACGACATTCAAGTGAATGAGCCTGGTAACCATACACGTAAGGATTGCTCCATAGCATTTACTTGTGTTGTCATCCTGAGTTTTCACCGTGAGAGGTTCGAAATAATCCAGTCCGATATGTTGAAAGGGACGTGATTGTTGAACTCGTACTTGTGGTAGGTCTCCTTGATTTGGATACTTGTATGGCCTGTTGTTGTAGCGTTGACACTCCACGCAACGGCGAATGATGCGAGTCACTTGAGCGCGTAGTTTTGGTATTCAAAACTTTTGTCGTACGAGAGCCATCGTGTGACCTATGCCTGGATGTCCTTTGCGGTGGTGCTCTCTTATTGTTGCTTCAGATAGCCAGTTAGTTTTGGAGGATGATGTAGGGATTTTTGGCTGTATCCGACAGACAGCTTTTTCCCATTCGCCCATAGCACCTTAAAAGGCCTTCCTCATCCCTCTTTATGTTCAGCTCCCGCATTGCCTTCAAGACCGTCGGATTACAGAAGACTCGCTGATGATTCTGAGTTATGATTTTTCCCGCTATCATGATCTCTTCGCCATCAAGATTTTCGCTGTGATGCGTGATAAACTTGTTAAGCAATGAAGATAAGCACAGACTCTTTCCCAGTCGTTGATTCCTCTTCGTCAACATGATCTTCAAAAATCTTAAAGCTGTAGCTGTGATCCTCTTGATCGTAATGTATGGACGACCTCTAAGGCATTCGAATATATCATCATGTTGAACTTTTTGTTTGATTCTTGATTCAGCTTGACTGATGACGATTGAATCACTAGGCTGACTTGTGTCGTCATCTTGCTTTTTCTTCAACCGAAACAACTTGTAGTCTTCAACCCAGTCTTTCGGCGGGCCTTTTAGAAATGATGGTCCATACCACCAATAATGGTCTTTCAACTGCTCCTTATTCAGTTCCTCATGTCCCATAATCAGCCGGATTTTGATCGGTAGGGACATGACCATAATGGACCTCTATTCCTTCCTTTGTTAGATGGTCGTTTATCTCAATGATTTCCTTCAGGCGATTGGCCACCATTATTCCTGTTTCTCTTTGTGGTTTTCCTTTTATCCACTTGCAAACGATATCTGAGTCGGTGAAAAGGTAAACGTTTTGGATCGCTATGATGGCGTGTAGTTGGATGACAACCGAGTATATTACTCTCATTGCTAGTGTGGCAGCGTTTAACTCCAACTTCGGTATCGTAATCTGATACTTGATTGATGGACTGTGGACTGCCCTGATATCAGATAGCCTAATCGTGATTCGATCAAGTGGAGGCCGGAGGGCAAACTGATGTGGAGTTTGTCCTCTTCAAGGAAAGACCACAACTTGTCGCATCCCAGCAAGATTTGTGGTTTCATGATTCTCTTGTTTTCTAGCGTTTCTAGTGGGATCTGCTTCTCACGCAAATGTGCGATATCTTTGCCGGATAGAGAAGGGGTTTCAAAAGACTTAGTCATCACATCGTATGTGAGAAGGTCTATCGTAAATTGTCTTATATCTACGTCTCAAGCTTCCAATTTCACCTTACCACACAGGTTTTCTTTAACTTGTTCGGATCCAAACGTCCTCAGGCGTAGCCTTGTCGTTCCTAGTGTCGGTAGGTGCAGTTCTTCAACGAGTTTCCTGTCAATGAAGGATAATTCAGCGCCTGTGTCCAATAACACGGCAACCTTGCGTAAGTTTCTTGTATTTGGGTCCATTACTTGGATAATCCCGGTTGGTAAGTGGGTGTTCTTCTCCTTGCACGTTTCCCTTGTTGTGTGGAGCTCACAGATTGCCGCTTCGTCCTCCTCTTCATGCTCAGTTACTTGATGTACATCTGAGACTTGCGAAGGGATCGGCGTATGTTGGCGCCCCTGGGAGTTTTTGGCTCCCTTCTGTGTTCTCTCCTTCTGTTGCTGAGTCGATATTACATGACTGTTTCCCTCAGGCGTGCCTTCGAAACAGCAGGATGTGTGATGAGCTCCTTGGCAAATGAAGCACATACGTTTCTTGCATTCTGTTATAGTATGCCGCGGAGATGCATATATGAGGCACAGTCTATGGCCTCGAAGATACTGCAAGCGAGCTTGTGGCGTGCGATACCTCGTGCAAGCCATAGATTTATGCTCCTCTTTACAATACATGCAAACACGTTTGAAAGCTTCCGTCTTCTTCTTTGGTGGCCCTAGGGACGGAGAATCGTATGCAGTAGTTACTTCCTTCGTGATTAGCAGTACTTTCTCTTCAGTCATAATAAAGTCTTCTAGCAACTGTAGAAGCGTTTCCATATCGAAGGAGTCTCCTTTATGTAGGTATTTGAGCTCCAGTACTTTCCTTTGTAACTTGTTTGGAAATTTCGAAAGAACTTGTTTGATAATGCATTGATTATCTATTTGTTCCTTTTTGTCCTTAACCTGTGCAATTATGACTTGGATATGTTCCAGTAAAATCCGCTGTTCTTTGACTGAAGATGTGCTCAGTTGGAGTTTCTCTAGTCTATCATAGAGCCGATTGACTAATTCTTCTTTGTCTCCATACTTGTCTTTCAGGAAGTCTATCGCTTTCCTGTAGTTGTCTGACGACACGCGAAACTTCTTTACGGCTTGGAAGGGTTTCCCTCATACCCTCGATACATAGAGCCACGTACTCTGGTAACCTTCACTTTGAGGGCTATGGGGGGACACAACCTTCACCTGGAAAAAAAACAGAAATCATCTGGGCTTCGCCCCGGATGTTATTATTCTGACTATATCGGAACTAATGTTATTGAAGCAAATATAGGGAATAACATCTTTAGCTTATCTCAGCGAAACTGAGAGTCTGCGTTTTCATAGCCTTTTTCACCTCAAAAAAAGGTTTCTGTGGAATCTTCGCCAGAATTTAAGACAAAATTTCTCAGTCATCCTCTCATTTGAATAAAATCGAGTTTCAGAAGTTTAGGAAAGCTATTGGAGTTGAATAGAAAAGAGAAACTGCGCTTAAATCTTGCGCAGAGTGTCGCGCACAAAAACGCTGGTCTATCTCGTCAATGAGTGATTTTCAAAGCTTGGGACGTTGTCAGCTCTCCTCGTCGTGTCATGACGATCAAAACGATATATAATGTTGCAGGGTTTCGTTGAGACCCCGCGGAGATCTACTACCAGAGCCAAATGCCCCGTCGGCTCTGGTCTGTCTCCGCTGCTCGTCTGCGTCTCCGCGCGTTGCGCGCTACCTCGCTACCCCAAACGCGGGGCGCGGGGCATTTGGCTCTGGTACCCTTTTCTTCGCTGTTTCGAACACAATTTCAGCAAGCTATAAATCATTTTGAAGCTCTTGATTTCTATTTTCACGCTGACAACATCCCAAAACCACATTTTTTGATTTGGTTGAGAAATCCGGCGAATACGTTGCTTTCGAAAATCTCTTGTTTTTCTTCTATTTTACCTCTTTTTACGCGGTTTTTTCGTGCATTCTATAGATCTTGCTTCTGTTCGTAATGCAGACAACCACCCAGCTCTTATCTCTTCGATTATAACGGAATTTTTTGCGAAAAATCGTTAAAAGTGCGTTTTTCTATACCTTGTTCTGTTTCAGTGCTTTCGCATCGATTTTTTTCCAGCTTGGGCGACTATTGCTCAGAGCGATAAGCGCAACAATCCACACAACGTCCCAGGAAACAGGAACGTCAATACGGGAGTAAAAATTTAAAGGACGCATCAAAAATCAAAACCCCGTGTTGCGAATTGCTGGTCCTGGAGCGAAAGCTTGCACTTTGAAAAGCCGCCAAATGAAAGACTTTAGACCTTTTTGCAGCGTTTTTATCCGGTTTTCAGCAGTTTCATTTGCTTTTTATATCTGTTTTATGTCATATTCTCTTCTCTGATTTTCTTTAAACAACCTTCACTATTTGAGACGTCAGATGTTCAAACAACCTTCACTTTTGACGCCCTGTCTCTAGACTATCGAAGGTATGGTTTCCCTTTCAGTGCGTTCAGTAGATAGTCGAACTTGAACAACTCCGGCATTGGCTGAGAGTTCACATCTGTGTCAAATAAAATCCAAAAGTGTTCCATTCCCAGACGTCTCCATTAAATGTCGGGATTGGAAGTGTAGGTAGCTCTAACCTTCTGCTTTCAATCGTGTCATCCACTGCCGTGCTACAGTAAGTTTCGGCCCGCATTAGGCGGAAATTGGATTGGCGGGCGTCCGCCTCGCAACAGCTCGCGCCGTTTCGCAGCTACAGTACATCATATCGTGCTGAGAACCGAGGTCTGCGTCTCTCCCTTCTCCTCAGTCCCTGCTTGGCAAAATGCCAGCGCTATGCGCTCGCGAGACTTCCGGCGGTGCGTACGCGCCCCTCCTTATGGGATGTTCCGCCTAATCCGGGGTGAAACCGACTGTACTTGTGTCTTTCATTGCGTGCAAAGGCGCCCTAGTATAAGACGTAAAGGCGCTTAAACGAGCTTCCAGAAGAACTGTGTAGTCCAGTGAGGAGCAAAGTATTACCTCCGCCTTACTTGTATACTCGTCAAAGTCCTTTCTTTCTTTCTCAACTTGTTTGCACATATCAACTGTTGCCGCGTATTCCCGCACTTGCTGTTGTAACTTGGTAGTGCAGGTCTCAATAGCCCCTATTGCTTCTTCTAGGCGCCTACGACATTCTCTTAGGAATGTCGGTGTTGGCTCTTCCGTAGGAATCTTAACTGTTTCAAGATTTTCGTCTTTGTAGCGTGCTATGACTGATTCTAGCTTGCTGCAGTAGCGCGATAAGAGGCGCTTATATGTAGAAAACTGAGCCGACATTTTCTAATGACTTAATGGCTTGTGCTCAAAGCGTGAGTGCAAAAATGTGCGCACTGTTTATGAGCGAAGAGATGTCGATCGAGGAATGTAGGTAGGATGCGTGCCAATATTCCAAATGCAGATCGATCGTCAATTTGGGTGCTGCAGAGAATAGAATTTCTCAATAATGATGAGCAGCAAGCAGTTTTGATGACGCTATACTTGTAGAAAACTTGTAGAGACAGTTGCCAGCGCTATACTTGTAGATAACTTGTAGGAACAGTTGGTAGCGCTATACTTATAGAAACAGTTGTAGCAAAACTTGTGGTAGACGCTTGAAATTTGTAAGCCAACCTGGTTCCATGTGAGGCCTGTTTCCTTTGAGCCGATGCACCAATTGTAGAAAAGTTTGTGACTTGTATGCTTGTTCGATTGCCACGCGGGGCTTGTACGTTGTTACCTCAAACTTGGGTAATTAAACCGTTTATCAGTAACAAAACAAATTCAACTGCGGAACAATATACAGAGGTAATCGATGATGAGTTAGTAAGTGAGATCAACATTATAACTAGTAATATGAACTTGTAGGTTAGTATCTAACAACTACCCACTACTACTAGCTATACTTGTAAGGTTAGGTAGCTAGTACTTGTGCTAACTACCTCTACTACTACCCTAACCCTACGCCAATACTTGTACTACTATATACTACTGCTACTACTACTACTACAACTACTACTATAATACTTGTCCCTCGCCCCCTTCCCCCAGAATGTAAACAAATGGCGATCATCCTCGAATCGCCCGCTATTTATATCGCCTCTGGGGTCAAAGTTCAGATCGTGGTCATTGATCTAAATCGCGCCATCTAAAGTTGTGCTGCAACAACAGCGCGAGGTTGTGTAGTTGCTTACTCATTGCAGTTGCAGCAACATTGCAACTGCAGTTGTGAAGTGGTCGTCAATAGCGACACTAATCATATTTCTGAGAACAACAGTTGAGTTTGAGATTTTTGGTGGACCTCAATTTTGATTCACCAGGGAAGGAGCACTAGTCGAAGAGGCTTTTTCGGATGACATGCAAGTATTTTGGAAAGGCATCGAATGCTGATACCAAATCTGGTCTCCTTATCTGCGGAGAGCCTTTGGGCCACGAGTTGAGAAAATCATTGTGGAGAAAATTCGAAGGAGAGGGATGAAGAGAGTCTCCAGTTGTGCTCAAATGGAGCAGAAATGTCTGTGAGACTATTCTGTGCAAAGAATAAGCTTTGTCTGGTATACCCATACTCGAAAAAAGCGATGATGCTATGAGCAGAATGTAAAGCCCGTAACAATCAATTTTATTCTCGTCGCCCGTTTAATTTTTGGCTCTGTAACGGTCATAACTCCTCACTCAGAGGCGCTCCGAGATAAGGAGGACAGATTTGAATATCAACGTTCGATGTCCTTCAACCTATATGCAATTTATCTTAAAAGGCCACTTCGACTACTGGTCCTTCCCCTGTTAAATACGTCAATCGTTCTTATCAGAAATATGCTTAGCAAGGTTGGCTTAGATAATCAGTACATTTCGAAACGTTTTTACTAATTTCGGTGAGGAAAAATGGCTTAGAAGAAAACTTCTGGTCGATATGTTTATAGTAGAGGGCAGCAAAAATGCTTGCGGATGGAGAGGCAGCGGGAAATCCAGATGTTTAGAGCTTTAGAATACGAAGCGCGGAATCAAGACATTGTGCAAAAGGGAGACCAGATGTTGCACTCGCTGCTAGATATTCGTCCGCAAATCAGGCCCCGCTATCGTAATGAGAAAACGACAGTCTCGCCGACAACTTCAGTACAAGAAGAATTAGCACTAGACGTGAAGACCTTAAAAACTCAACAAGTACATGGTGAGGTGGCCATTACATAATCAAGATTAGAAATCGGTGATTACGTTTACCATTCAGAAAATGAATTGAACGCAGTTTACGAAAACCTAAAGTAAACAAGTTAAGAAGGGAAGGATTTTCAAGTGACCGTAGCCTGTCAAAACGAAATCTTTACCGGCACAGATTCTTCGGTACGCTGATTTCATATTCGTGACCGACATCTACTGTACGTTATTGTGTAAGAATTATGGCTTTCGCCAAGGTCCGCCCGGTCGAGCCGATGATACGACCTCGCCTCGTGCACAAAACCAGCGGCAACATCTGACCAAGTGTAAAGTGTCTAGACTCGGAGTTGATAAGTTTTTGGGAGTCCCTTTGCGTTCAACTTTTGTGGTGTACGTAAAGTTGCCTTTTTAACAGATAACCCTTGCGAGTATCTAGTACATTGTGCCCTTTGAAGAAAGGGAAGAAATCTGCATCGAAGCGCAAGGAACAGGCAGTGGAAGACTCATGAAACCTGTTTCAAAGTAGTAAGAATGAGTCTTGCTCGTTTAACACGTTTCGGACCGGTGGTGCACATGGTGCAGCACGCTGCTTATAAGGATCTTTTTGACGTTCACAGGAAGTTTTCTTTTAGTCCATTGTTATTATGTCAAAGGCCTAAGCTTCTACTTTTTGAATGACTCTGTAAAGTTGTACAGCTGATATTTGTCTAGGTGCAATGAAGACAAATCGAACAACACTTGCAACGAAGTGTGCAACGCGAATGACGCGTGCGACGTCGCAACTTTTCTTTGCTTCGATATCATAGAGAAAAACCGTAGCTTCAATACTGATCTGTACTGTTCATAACCTAGATACTTTTGGATACTATTAGAAACTGAGTACAGTCGAGTACATTTAGCGGTAAATATAGTGTGCTTGCACAGAAGGTGAAATGCGGTAAAGGCGCTTGAAGAAATAGCTTCAACTGTGACGCCGGTCAATCGCGCGCAAGATACCCGCAGTACTGGCGTGGCTACTGGTTGACGCTCAAATTTCACCGCATTTCACCTTCTGTGCAAGCACACTATATTTACCGCTAAATCTACTCGACTGTACTTGTTCCTATCTTTCAAGAAAACACCTCTCAAGCGGCAAAATCCAAACACTTTGAAATCACTGAAACTTTGGCTATGGAGCTTATCTGTCATGCTGATTATAGATAAAGCACACAGACTACATAAAGGTCCCTTTGTCGGCTAATGACTGAAAGTGCCCTTATTTTCGCCTCGCGCGATTTCGTGGCCCGAAACGTGTTGAGGACCATGATGCCACGCTCTCGCTCGTGCCAGAAAATAAGCATGTCAAGATTATGAACATCCCCCTCCCACCAGTTATAACTTTTCCATCTAACCTTTGTTGTATGTTTTTTTCGTCCCTCCAAGGCTATGTATAACTTATTTCCACATGATAGCGCACGTTCAAGAATTCGTCTCAAACCTTCTCCCATCTTACGCCTCCTCTCTTGATTATCCAATTCTCTGCACCAAGATTGCGGAACTTCTTTTGATTCACAATAGCAAAGCTATCTCGACGTGCATCCGGATAAGTTCGAAAGCTCGGTGCATTGCTGCTTTGTGCATGATCTACTGGAACAGCGTAAGCAAAAAAATGTAACGATATGTTCTTCATGCGCTGCATTTATTGCAAGCACCTTCCCAGCCATTTTTTGATCAAAATCTCATTTGCTCAAAACACATTTGTTCTATAATACAGAAACTGATGAGACTAGTATACTGCGAGCAATGGTGAGATGGGTTCGGAATCCGCGTTTTATACACTGTAATACATTTTATCGAGAAACAGCCTGTACATCCTTATTAGGACTTCAGCATTCGTCTTTTTGTTGTAAAAAAACAGTGTCAGAAAGTAATGAAGAGCGAAGACATTAGCACAATACACCGATTGACGTTGCTAAACTCCATTCCTGAAATTGTTCTGAAACAGGTAATTTTTACAAATCTTCCAGCCCCTCCCTATGACCAATTTGCATACAGTAAAAGTAGCTGTACAGCTATTTTGGAATAGTAAATGTAGTTGACATTTTTACACTCAGATTCGGTCAACACTGGGTTTCGCGTGTGCTCATAATACTTGACAGATTTGATTCTTTTTGCAGGTTAGCAATAATTAATGATACAGTGGCATTCAATAGAATTCATAAAGCATATAACAATAATCAGTCCTGATATTTAGTAAATTGCGCGAGTATAATGCTATTCGTACAGATTCGACATTTTACACAATAAAAGCGGCGCTGTTGAACAAAGTTTTTATTAACATTCATCGATGCACTATTGTCCGTCGTCTAACGGTTTCGCAAACTCATCTCCGCCTCATTAGTGGTGGAGAAAAAGCATTTGTCCTTTTCTTCCGATAAGGAAAACTATGGAATTTCGCAGCGAGATTGCAACGACGTCTCCGCTCTTTTCAACAAGGTTACGTTATTGCGAGTTACAAGGAATACAAGCTTGATCACATTCAGCCAAGACTACCTAACTTATCTGATTGTGAGTGTGAGAACCGCTAGAGTACAAAACAAAGGCGATGGTTTGTCTGCAGTTGATGACTTCCAAAAGTGCCACTTTATGTGAGCGAATGGGCAAATTGATGGTAAATAGTAATGGTAGATAGGCACTATAGATGACTGCAAGAGAAAACATAGGTATATTGGAAATGTGGCAAGGCACGCCCCATCCTCTCGTGTACCTTTCACAATATAAAAGCCGTGCATGCGGGGTATCGTTAGAAGATATGGCTGGAATATTCCGCATCCTGGCAGTGGTAATGCTTTTGTTTTTTAGTACTCTGATTGATACACACCTGTTTTAGATGATTGCTGTATTACCAGCGGCGTCCTTTGGTCAGTGGTTGAGAGTGCTGAACTCCGTAGTGTGAATCAGTACTACTTTCAGGAGAGTTGTACTGTGAGAATAAATGGATGGACAAAGAGGCAGTCTCAGCAATACTCAATCTCGTGAATACCGCGAGGCAAAAGTTGGCTAATGGCCAACAGAAAAATGCTGGTGGAGACTTCCTGCCGCCAGCATTGTATGGTTTGAAAAATATAGTAAGTCCCATTGTACTAGATAGCATTTGAAATGATATTTTTCAGATAATGGTAAAAAAAAGGATTTGGTTACATTTATTTGAGACTCTTAACTTCGTATCTCCTTATGTTTCAAACTTATATAGCCTGCAGCCAAAAGTTGAAATGATTTTCACAGATTTCCAAATATAATTCAAAAAATTCCACTTATTTATTTGAGTGAAGCACTGACTGTAACGAAACTTTTCTGGCAGTTTTGAAACTTCATATTCTGCCTCATTTTCTTCCCCCGGTTGATCTTTGGCAAATTTTTGTGGTTTTCTGGAACAGAACTATAGTATCTTAACAACATTTTCACAATTCTACCGCTGCTGATTAAATAGAAAAATTTTTAAGCCTTAAATAGTGAATGCCAGTCAACTTTATACCCTTAGCTGCACCCACATTGTGATAACGCGCAAAAAATCGGATGCTGTTAAACCTGTTTCTGACCGTAACTCTTTCACGTCCGATCCTGTGGGGATGATGGATTTACAATAGTGCAAGATATTATTCAAAAATTACACGTAAATATCAGAACACATTTTTATTGCAAAATGGGCCTTTTTTGGAGCATAATCAAAGACAGTCATTTGCGTAGCGCCTCAGAGTTGTGACTGTGATTCTCATAGTCATTAGTAAATTTACAGTTTGTGTACAGTTCTCAAGAGCTCATTATGACATGCTTCGAACCAAAAATCAACTTTGAAGTCGTTTTAGCACATGCTGTTGGCCTGAAGTGTAGACTGAAATTTAGTGAAAAAAGCACTTTTGTTAAAAATAATGTTGCACAAAATTTGCATCTCCGAGAAGATTGAATTTTTTGGAGCAACAGTTTTGAGATATTTTTTGCAAGTGTCCTGAACTCTTACTTATAACGCAAGAGGCTCCTTGCAGCATAGGTGCGATAGTGTGAGAGTTTGCTCTCACCCTAGCCGAGACCGGATGTATGTCAAGAGGCGCGATTTTTATTGCCAGATGGACACCAAACAGCACATAATAAGTGTTTTGTAACATTCTAGAAGTATTTAAACTTTAGAAGGAGATATATTAGGTAGTTGCATGAGTTGCTCAATCTTGCTGACTTGGAGTCAATTCAAAAACAGCAATTTTGAAGGTCAAAAACCCATGAAAATGCAATTTAGAACAAACTCGTGAATATTTCGGTCCATTTTCAGCAAAAGCCATCAAACTCAGCAAGTGGTACAGAGAGCTAGTAAGCCAACGCACTTTATCTGGTACTTTTTGGAGAACCGCCGCCGAGACCGAGGTCACCCTCTTCACCAAAAGGCGGAAAAAAATCAATTGTGGGGTAAAGTTATGCCTGAAGAACGGATAACGTCACAGCTTTAACCTACTTTCCTGCTCTACGATCAAGAACTTGCCAAGGGATTGTTACCGTCATTCCTCTGTTCTGTGAACAAGTTTCGTACTCTAAGTGAGTTTTGAACTAAGATTTTGCAGGCTTGGTGCTTTGAAGCGATAAAGGACTGTTCAACTCTTGTGCTCTATGATTCCGTGAAAATATTTGGAGCAATATGATGATCACCGACTATCGTGGACTATGAGAAATTTACGAGGATGATTAATCAAAGTGAGATTGGATACCCATGCTTTTAGAAATAGCCTAGAAGCTGATTAACCTGAAACTTTTTGTGTATCGGGATGGAGAAGGAAGACTTATAGGCAGGTTGAACGTGAGGTCAGGCGTGCCCGACCTGAGGGGTCATATTGGTGGTAAGGCTGAGGGGGAGGGAGGTAGTAATCAAGAATCGAATTCGCTCAAAACTAAGGAAATACTACGATCGAGTAAGGTGAAGAAGAAAAGCTTTAAACCGATGCATATCATGACTCCAATAGAATTGAAGGAGTGACGTCATGACCAGCATATTGATTGACTCCATCGAAGTTTCAGCCAAATTTAAATTCTCCATCCCTTACCTGACACTACTAAGGTCACCAAAGAAGCTTGCTGTGTAAATTGAGTATAGTTTCTGTAATTAGCATATCAAACTAGTAGCACTGCAACCATTACCTATTACATTTCTTAGCGTTTTCTATCGTCTAAAAAGCCTGAAATTCAAACGTACTTAACTTGGTTTCAAAAGTGAAAGAAGTCAGCTTTTTCATACTCATAACAAGTAATGTTCCCCACCAGTCTATACTAGAAAGCAGAACTCTTATCGCTTTCAAATAGTGGATTAGGAAGTACTGCCAATATTCCAAACATCGCGTTTTTCACCTTGAGCGCGTTAACTCCGTGGATTACCACAAAGCCGAACCAAGTCGAGCTAAGCTAAAACATCTACTGTAGAATGTTTGAGGTTTGTGCTAGCGAGCTACATAAAACTTGGATAAAAAAACGTCCTCGGAGATAAAGTTAGTGGGTCGGGCGCCCCCTCAAAAGGTCAGGCCGCCTGAGCTTTTGTAGCCTTGCGCCTGACCCAATTAACTTGTCTTCAAAATTCAGAAATCAGTTCATTCCTGGCACGAATATTGAGCTCATAGCCTCTTCTTGCCTCAGTGAAAATTTGGAGCAAAACACTCCATCCTTGGGAAATTCTGGCTCATTCATTAGGGCGATTCACATCAAATCCGCCGTCAAATTGCGTGTACCTTCAATATGCAATCACGGAAAAGCGATCATACAATTTCCTAAAATTCAAAAACTCTGCAGGACAGACTTGTTTTCTCCAGATTGCCACACTCTGAGGTTCCTTAGATGGAGAGGATTAAAAGGGGGTCGTTCGAGGGTTTTCCTGGAAGGGGGGGGGGGTCGTTTCCGAACGACTTGTGCCTGACCTTTTGCTCAACTCTGCTCATAGGTAATCACAAACTTTTGGGAGAAGAAAAAATTCAAAACATCTGTAGATCAACACCAACGGTCAGCAAGGAAGGTGTCTTCAGAACAATGTTCTTCTCCGCTCTCAGGAGATGTATGGCTTACTAGTGTTTTTTCATAAAAGTGCCTGGTGAAAGGTGTAGTAAGTGATTTCCGGGTCCCCGCGAATTTTCAGGATAAAAAATTGATAATTCTTTAAAATGAACGCTGGTACAGCGAGATGGTAACTTTCGAAACCGTCTCGTCCCCCGTTTTCAGAAAACATATGTAGGGCTTATCAAACGCAGTGTCGCTTGCATCAGCATCTCCACTCCCGCGCTGACACTAAGGCTGCTTCAGACTGATTTCGAAATTTGAAAACAGTTTCAGCACAGCGCTCATTTCAAGCGATGTGCTAAGACTGTTCCCGGACTTCGGGATCAGTATGAACGCAGCCTAAGTCTCTTTCAAGAACATACTCTCCAGTCATTTCCAATCAGTTGAGGCTTTGCCTTCCCCCACGCTCGCCCTAGGAAAGTGCTCAAAGAGCATGTTCGCGAAGGAGGTGCAGAGTCCAGCGCAAGAGTGGAGATGCTGATGCAAGCGACACTGCGTTGTAGCTTGTCTGGAGTCCTTTGAAAAAAGTGTCTGATGAAGAGTTTGGGCAGTGATTTCTATTTACGAGTATTTAGGATAAAAAGTTCATAAATTCTGCAGATGAACATGTCGTAAGCCGAGATGTCACCACCGGGACCGTCTCATCCCCCGCTTTCAGAAAATAAATAGTTTGGTCGCGGTCCGTTGAAAAAAGTGCCTGGCGAAGGGTGGGTGAAACTCTATTATAGGAGTTCTCAAGCAGACCTCCACCTGAGAACTCCCATTATAAGAGTTTTACCCACCCTTCACTAGGCACTTTTTTGTATGGACCCCAGGCAGACTATATATTAGGTTGAACCGAAAGTTCGTTCGCACGATTGTCAAAAAATTCTAACTTCTTTCCGTCAGAACGATTTTGCGCTATTCAATATCAAAAAGCGTAAAGCACGTTGTTTTCAAATGTCTTCTGACGACTTTCCAACATGCCCAGGTTGCGGAGATAAGAATGAAAGAACGAGATCATCCGAAATTCGGGCTTTCAAGCAAGAACACTAAAAATTCAGAAACTTTGTGATAAAATCCAAAAAACCATTATCCTAATTTTCTTATATCTTATTACTAACTGTCAGTTCAAAAAATTAACTTCTAAGCGCAAAATCGTTGTGATGGAAAGAAGTCAGGTTAGTAACTGAGCCAAGCTCGTGCTGATCGAGTTCTTCTTTCAAAAGTTATGATTATTTTTGAAAAGCCGAAAAATAAATTTCTCAATAATTCTTAAAAATTGATTTTTCGGCATATGAACTTTCGAAGGAAGAGCTCGATTAGCACAAACTTGGCTCAGTTAATAATAAAATATAAGAAAACTTGAGCTGATAGCTGTTTTGGATTTTACCGCACAGTTCCTAGATTTTTAGAATTTTTGCTTAGAAATTCCGAATTTCTCATTTCTTTTTTTAATCTCTGTAACCTGAGCATGTTGGAAAGTCACCAGGAGACATTTGAAAACTACATGCTTTCTGCTTACGCTTTCTGATAAATTTTGAATTGCGCAAAATCGTTGTGATGGAAAGAAGTCAGGATTTTTGAAAATGGTGCGAACGAACTTTCGGTTCAACCTAATATTTTCTGAAAGCGGGGGACGAGGCGATTCCGATGGTGGCCGTCGCGGCGAGTATAAGATATTCATCTACAGAAGTTATTTATTTTATTTATTTCATAAGTTCTCCTTTCTTTAAACCTTGGCATGTTGATAGTATATCGTTTAACTTTTTTTATGCCACGGTTTTTATCGGAACTCTTTATTGAGCCTTACGGTACGATGGAGAAACGCCGTCCTCAGAGGCCTGAAAGCGATTCAATCACTTCCATCAAACGCTTTATGCGATTAAACGCCTCATTCAACTCGTATTTGGTTCGTCTAAAGTGATTGGAGTCTAGCGTCCAGCCGAATCAACTTACCAAGAGTTCCACCAAGAGCACGACAAAAGCTCTTTCGGTCGCCTACAGGATATGGTGACAATAAACAGTCCAGCTGATTTGGACATATTTATGTAGCTGTAGGTTATCTAGAAACCGCAATTTGATAGGAACGGCTTAAGATCATTTGTGATCGACAACTTTTCATTCTTGCTATCCATTTTCGGATTCCGAGCAAGAATGCGGCTTCCAACGCTTTCCGAGCTGAGATGTCATCCTCAACTGCCAGTATGTTACAACTTATTTCAAAATCTGCGCCTTCATGGTCCTCCTTCCTATGTTTCCCCAGTGGGCTCAGAGGCTCTGTTTTCGTTTGCTGGCCAGATGTTCATTTACACGCACTGAAAGTGGTCGACCTGTCTCACCGATGTAAATGGCCCGGCATGTTCGACATTCCAACTGATAAACTAAACCACTTCGTGAGCAATCGCCTTCGCCTGGAGGTTTTGGGCTGCAGTGGGTATCCGTTGTTGGAAACGATGACGCGTGCCATTTTCAGAGTCTTTCACTTTCGCCGCTGCATACGCTTCTTGCTGTTCTGAACATGTTGCGGATAACCGCACGTTTCACGGCAGTTGGATGAGCAAAGGTCGCGTGCAATATGATGTTCTTGCTGCTCTCTTTCCGATACCATTTAATGTGTACAGCAACATTAGCCAACATCACCTTTGCGTTTAGAAAGGGTAGCCAGCCATCGTGTGGTTCTTCTCTGGTCAAGCAAATGTACTGCGATTGTTCATTGAGGATCTTGAAGCACTCATCCATTTCGGACTGAATCGATGTGACAATGAAACAGTCGTCTATATAGCGGCAGTACAAAAGGGGAACGTCGCGTCAATACCGGCTCTTCTATCTTGCTCATAAAGCAGATAGCAAGGACCGGAGCTAGTCTTTGCCCCATCGCCAGCTATCTTAGTTGTTGATAATACTTGCCCGCCCATCTGAAGATATTACATCCAAGGCATTCCTTGATAAGAGCAATGATGCGTACTTTACTGTGCCCGTAGGTTTCCATATTTCTGATATGTGAATCGAGGAGCTCAGAAAGTGCTTTTAAGGCGTCATCATTAGACATATTTGTGATAATGGCAAAAGACTCTATTACACATTGCTGGTCGAAATTCGTATTGCGTAATTGTTCAAGGAAGCATTGGTATTCGGCAGATGAGCGGGGATCTTACTTAAGAGTTGGCTGACAATCTTGTTCAGGAACCATGCAATTCTGTCTGTCGGCCCTCCAATGCAACTGATGATTGGTCGAATTTTGCAATTTGCAGCTGACACATTTCGTGGATTGGTCGAGAGCTCATGCGTTTTGACGAGGCTGTAGAAGACAGGACAGAAAAATTTGACCAATCATCAGTTGCGCTGAAGGGCCGACAGATAGAAATGGATGGTTCCTGAACAAGATTGTCAGCCAACTCTTAAGTACGATCCCCGCTCATCTGCCGAATACCAATCGCTTTCTTGAACAATTACAGTCGAGTAGATTTAGCGGTAAATATAGTGTGCTTGCACAGAAGGTGAAATGCGGTAAAATTTGCGCGTGAAGAAATAGCTTCGACTGTGACGCCGGCCAATTGCGCGCGCACGATGCCCGCAGTACTGGCGTGGCTACTTGTTCACGCGCAAATTTCACCGCATTTCACCTTCTGTGCAAGCACACTATATATACCGCTAAACCTACTCGACTGTACGCAATACGAATTTCGATCAGCATTGTGTAATAGAGTCTTTTGATGTGGAGTAATTATACACAAATGGTCTAATTATGACGCCTTACAGGCACTTTCTGAGCTCCTCAATCCACATATCACAAATATGGAAACCTACGGACTCAGTAAAGTACGCATCATTGCTCTTATCAAGGAATGCCTTGTGGATGTATCAGATGGGAGGGCAAGTATTACCAACAACTAAGATGGCTGGCGATGGGACAAAGACTAGCTCCGGTTCTTGCTATCTGCTTTATGAGTAAGGTAGAAGAGCCGGTATACCAGAGAAGAACCCACACGATGGCTGGCTACCCTTTCTCGACACACAGGTGATGTTGGCTAAAGGCGCTGTACACATTAAATGGTATCGGAAAGAGAGCAGCAAGAACATCATTTTGCGCGCGACCTCTGCTCATCCAACTGCCGTGAAAAGTGCGGTTATCCGCAACATTTTCAGAACAGCAAGCAGCGTATGCAGCGGCGAAAGTTGAAAGACTTGAGTTTCTGGAAATGGTACGCGCCATCGTTTCCAACAACGGATATCCACTGCAGCCCAGAACCTCCAGGCAACACGCATGAACGCAAGCAACCGAAGTCGAATACGCATTCCTTCGTGCTTGCCGTTCATATCCGACAGAATGACCAATGCAGTTAGGCGATGTATAGCGCAAGCGCAGTTGGAGGATGATGTTGTCTTAGTGAATATACCACAAGACAGCATCAAAAAACATCTGCTTCGAAATCGATTGTACGATAAAGCTTGCAAGTCGCAAAACACTGCTTTGTGTGCACAAATGGAAGGTCAGGGGATTGCTCACAAAGTGGTGTAGTTTATCAGTTGGAATGTCGAACATGCCGGGCCATTTACATCGGTGAGACAGGTCGACCACTTTCAATGCGTGTAAATGAACATCTGGCCAGCAAACGAAAACAGAGCCTCTGAGCCCACTGGGGAAGCATAGGAAGGAGGACCATGAAGGCGAAGATTTTGAAAAAAGTTGTAACATACTGGCAGTCGAGGATAACATCTCAGCTCGGAAAGGTTGGAAGCCGCATACAGTCTTGCTCGGAATCCGAAAATGAATAGCAAGAATGAACAGTTGTCGATCACAAATGATCTTAAGCCGTTTCTATCAAATTGCGGTTTCTAGATAACCTACAGCTACATAATGAACAGTCCAACTCAGCTGGACTGTTCATTGTCACCATATCCTGTAGGCGACCGAAAGAGCTTTTGTCGTGCTCTTGGTGGAACTCTTGGTAAGTTGATTCGGCTGGACGCTAGACTCCGATCACTTTAGACGAACCAAATACGAGTTGGATGAGGCGTTTAATCGCATAAGGCGTTTGATGGAAGTGATTGAATCGCTTTCAGGCCTCTGAAGACGGCGTTTCTCCGCCGAAACGTAAAGCTCAATAAAGATTTCCGATAAAAACCTGTTGTGGCATGAAAAATTTTAAACGATATTTATTTATTTATTTATTACATAAATGAATCAATAAATCGACAGAAGTTATGGATTTTTTGCATTCAAAAGTTTGTAGATACAGGATGTCCCAAAAGTAAATACACAATTTTCAATCGTTAATATCTCTGTTCCCATGGATTTTTTTCCGCCATTCAAGTACCATTCCGTAAAAGAGGCTTCAACTTACAAGGGAAGGATACTAACCTAGATTTGCCTTTTGAGATGGGCACATATATTTGGAATCAGGTTTGAACGTTGAATCCAAACATGCTGTTCCTAGCTGCTTAGCATTATTCCGAATCGAGTTATGGGCTTGCAGTTGTGGGCAATTAATAAACTTCTGAATGTCGTAAGACGGCGTGTAGATTAGAACCTGCTCGAAAAAAGTGCTAGGATGTTGAACGAGCATTGGATTAATTCTTTCGATATCAAAAGGGAGAAAATTGCAAAACTTTTGAAATTGCAAAAAAAAATGAAAAAAATTGCAAAACCACGTAGACGTCGGCACCGCGCACCAGTAGGTCGAGGAGCACGCAAACTTTGCATAAAAAGAGACCATAACTCGCTTTAGAATAACGCTAAGCAGCTGGGAATAGCATATTTGGAATCAGCGTTCCAAGCTCTTTCTAAATATGTGTGTTTCATCTCAAAATGGCGAATCTTAATTAGTATCCTTCCATTGTTAGATTAAGAGTAATGAGCGAATCAACGATCGCTCATCATTACGTAGGATTACGGTCAGGATCCAGCATGTGGAACCATTATGAAATATGCCATCTGACAAAAATTTTTTCAAAAAAAAACTGAAAAATTGTGCGCTAGAGTTTTCGCGAACGCTGTCACCATAACCTTTTACAAGTGTTTTCAGCTTTTTTGACGGTGTAATTACATTTCTGACAAATGCTGAAAATTCGGTTATTACTGTTTACCCTGGATAACTTTGAGAAGAAGCATCACAATAAAGTGGAAATTTCAAACTCGAAATCGGCGGCTTCCATTACCATAGTACAAGAGTTTCTAGCTTGTTTGATTCTGTTCCGAGGCAATAATGGCCTCCAATGGGCTAAAATCTTTATCAAAGTTTCCAAAGTAATCCTACATTAGTAAAGAGCAATCGGTGATTTGTTCAACAGTAAATCTAAGCTAAAGCCTTCTCTACAAAATGGTACTTGAATGGCGAAAAAAAATTAATGGAGAAAGATATTAACGATTAAAGAGTGTGTACTTACTTTTGGGACACCCTATAGCTAAAAACAACAACCCACTCCCTTTAATGCGCATCTTCTGAAAGGATTCTAGACAAATTTATATATTTCCTAAAACCGGAAGAAAAGATGGTTTAGAAAACAATTTTTTTGTTGAAGTTGCTGCAGTTGCACCTACAAAAGTTACGAATTTTTTCTTCTTTCAGAAATCTTTCCCAAACAGATGTTCTCGCACACACTTGGTAATTTCTATGGTAGTTTCTAAAATAGACGGCGTGAATCGAATCCTACCTCAGTTTTCACATTTCAGAAGAAAGACAACCAATGATGGGAGAAAATTAAAAATGAAACTTGGAAAAATGATGGGAGAACACCATCACTCCTCCTCTCCTCGTCGACATTTTGTAATTTCTCGATCAAGTGAAACACCCTTCACCCTGGAACGGCTGCAACCACTGTGACTTCCTTCACCCTAAAGAAATCATTTTCACCTTATCGCACCTATGCCTTGCAGTCAAGCACAGGAGTAGTTAAGTGGAGCAGTTGATACATCTATCACATATATACCGCCGGCCAAAGTTGTAAATATTGCAGATCACAGAATCTGCCCCAGTGTCAGTGAAAATGTTTAGACTGCTGTGTATATATCAAAGCAGTATTCGTATACAGAACGGCTTCAAGAAAGGAGTGATAATTCTACAAAAGCTTTACTATATGGAAACCATCTATTGTCCTCTTGAACTCTCCAATTTTTTTTTACATCTAATGCTGATGCTGACAAATGGGTCTGTTTACATAAGGTGTCAATAATTTTGAGCATTGGAATTTTTTATTTTATCTTATTTTTGAACTCTTTAAATTTTTTTATTCATTCTAGAAATAAAAACAAGTTAATAAATTCTTGGTTCAAATTTTTATTGAGGGAACCAGTATTTTGTATATCAAAGTCTTGAGCACCTATAGTAATTTCGCCACTTTTTATCAGATAGTTCACTTGAAGAATATGTGCGCTATAGTAACAGTACCACTCAACCGATTAAGCTGAAATTTCGCATATACGTACTTTCAACCCCGTCGCAAATTACAGGCTAGTTTTTGCGGCGGTTCGTTGTTTACGTTTTTTCAAGAAAATAAAAGCTTACCATGCCCTCACCACGCCTTTTCCATAGTCATGTAAATGGACTGAATGAATGGACATGGAGGACTGTTCTCCTTTTAGGCTCGGGATCACGAGGATGTGTTGAATCGAAGTGGAATGTCCAGGTAAGTCGTCATAACATGGAATTGGGGGGGAGCGTCTGCAGTAATTGTGCTCGAGATCGAACACCTACCTCATTCCTCTGGAAAACAATGCGAGTTAGATCAGGAAAGCCAGCTTGTACGAATAAAGGGGAAATGACATTGGGTTTTTTGGGAGAGTGAGGCTAATCTGTAAAAAGCGTTACATTGTCTTGCATTTGCACAAAATCAAACAACTTTGCCCAGATACGGTTAGGTCGAGCGTGAACTCAGGCGCATATCCTTCAAGAAAATTCTTACACATCTAACAAGGAAAGGAAGGTTGGTCGAAGTGGCTTTTTAAAAAAGATGTATACGGCTTTGTAGAGCTTGGAACGCTGATTCCAAATCTACCTTTCCTATCTGCTGCAGGCTTTTGGGCGATGAGTTATAAGGGTTTTTGTGAGTAAAAATCTAAATGCAAAAATAGAGTTAAACCAGTCGTAACCTTTTCCCAATGTTCAAATGAGGCAGCAGCGAATTGTACATTTGAATCAAAAATATTTTTTGCACAGAGTAACCCGGTTACCTACTAAGCCCTATAAAAAATGTTTCGACTAATTTTAGCCTACTCTTGCATCCTTTCCTTGTAAGTAATGATTCCTCCTGCCAGTTTTGGATTTACCAGTTTATGTAGTGACAGACACTTACTTTGAAAAACTGATGGACGGTTTTCTGGTAGCACAAATCATTCCAGGAGAGCAAAATTTAGCGAAGTTTTAAGTGATACAACAAGGCGTTACTCTTTCAAGGGTGAAAATCGTTAAATTATTTTCGAGGAAAAAAACAGAAGGAATACAAGCTTCAAACGAAACTTGTTTTATCGTACGAGTTTCAAATTAGAATGGGCAGCTAAAAGGACGGAATGTCGCTTTGTGAAAATTACATCCACTCTGTCGGAACTAAGACTTCAAGTCTTCGTTTTAGTAGAAGGGACATTTTTGAAACTAAAGCCTTTGAAATTTTGGCCGCTGTTGATGTGCGGCTTAGCTGTGCTATCCGGAAAGGTAAAAAAAAGGAGCCATCTTGATAATCCGTGGTTTTCCATTATGTGCTTTTCTGTAAACGAAAACTTGTCTGCGCAAAAATGAAAATCATGCAAAATTCGTATAGGTTTCAAAACAAGAAAACTTCTAAACAGTACTTTGATCGCATGATTTGCCGGTGGGAGAAAAGGGAAAAAAACAGAGGTTACTTTGCTTTTCAACTATAAGTTTATTGTCTTTATCTGAAATATTCAACGTTAACAATATTTGAAAAAACGATGGGATGTGGCAAATACAAAAAAAGGAGCCTCAGATTGAAATGCTACAATACCACCCGTAATTTGTGAAAAAAATTGGCGGCGGCACTTAAAGGCAGTGTCCAGGCAAATCTGAACCCTTTGGTTTTTTGCATGGAAACTGATGGGGGACCACTGACTAAACCACTGCCCGAATTGCAGCGCACGGGACTCACTCACGGCAGAGAAATCGGCCTCCGAGCCCGTCGCCCCCGCGCCGTGACCGTACCACTTCAACAGCCTAAACGCACTTCAGGGTCCCGGCGCGAAACCATGAGGACAGGATGTAGCGCGCAAACTCGTTGCACAAATACTGCAAATTTCCTAATTCTTCTGCTTTTCGTGAATTGCCCTTGTTTTCCATGTTTATTGCGGCGGCTTCTCTCGGGTGCCTTTTCCGCGTTGTTCATGGTGTTTTCGTTGATTACATTTGAGATATCTTCATTTTCCGTGCTATTTCGTGGCGCGGGGACGACCGATTCGGACGCCGATTTCTCTGGCATGAGTGAATCACGTGCGCTGCAACTCGGGCAGTGGTTTAGTCAGTAGCTCCCCATCAGTTTCCACGCAAAAAACCAAAGGGTCCAGATTTGCCTGGACACTGCCTTTAACTCACGCGGCGCCGCCGCGGTTAGGTGGCAAGCGCCGCGTCGCGCGACAAAGTTAGGCGGAAAAGCGGCACTTGCCGCCTAACTTTGTCGCGCAACGTCTAACTTTTTTATTAAGAAAACCTTATCTTGATAAAATTTATGAATTCTGTATATAAGAGTAACATCCAGTATACAGATGTGCCTAGTTGTGGGATATAAGTTTTTTTTTCTGGAATTTTAATGTAAATGGATCATTCAGTGTGCTGATTCCACAGGCTACATACACATTCTGTTGACACTGCAGAAATAGGGCAGGTATAGTTTAAGAGCTCATTCTGCATGAATATGTGTGAAACTGGGCTTTTCTCAGCGAACTATGACGGATTCCAAAATGCAGGAAGACAAAGGGAAATGGATGGAAATCGCATGAGAAGCACATATAGCGGAATGTATTGAGTGCTGTGCAATGTTTAATACCACCCACAGAACGGGAATTTCGCGAGATTCCAGAAATTCCGCGATTCCGAAATATCGCAAATTATGCAGCGCCATAACTTCCTTCGGAATGAATATATTCTAAATCCGAAAGCAGCACTGTGTTCAGCTCGTCAAGGCGAATCTTTCGGAATGCAGAATGTCCTTGTCATCTCGATTTCAGTATTCTTAGAACTTTCTGCGGACGTCTCTTCGCAAAGGTGTGAAGCAGCGCGTATTGCCCCAGTAGATTCAGAAAGAAACTTCTGATAGTACTTCTTCTGTAGATTATGGGGCGCTAGAAATTAACCGCACACTTCTTTCCAAAGGAGTTAGAAGAGCTGGTGAATTCTGGAAAAATCATGTCGTTCTAAATTTTTCTCGCCGTAACTCTAGAGTATGGAGCTCTCTTGCTAAGCAGATGTGGTTTTCGTAATCAGCCGGTCGGATAAACCTTAAAAGCAAGTTTTTCAAGATGTTCGAGTAATTTCATTTTTTCTCGTTTTTGGTCAAAATGTTCATGCTCTAAATTGTAAGGAAACTTCGCTTATAGAGGTTTTCGAACACGCTCTTTACGAAAATCAAGGTTTTTGAGGATTACAGTGCCTTTTTGGTGAGATACGGTGAGGTGACTGCAACTGAATTACGAAAGTGCGTAACTTTCCCGCACTTCTCGCGTATCTCTCAAAAACTTGCTTGCTTACTTGTCCAAGTCAAAGTTAGTAGGGACTGTGCCATTGAATGGTGCATGCCTCAGTTTCCACTCTATAGAAATCGCCGAGAAATTACGAGCCTACGAAAACCATCCTCATGAATTTTGCCCAAAATGTAAAAATCGCATATTTCGTCGAAATTCTACCGTGAGTGCTTGTATGACACTCGCATTGCGGATACTGTGTTCGCTTCGCCCAAAGACTCCCATTGTGTTGAATATGGTACTTGCGTATGCTTCAGCTGCTCAGTTGAATAACAAAGCTATTTCGGTGGCTAGAACTCAAACTACGAAATCTAACACAATAAGATCCATTAAGGACGTGAAAAGACCAGCAACGACTAGCAACAAGATTTGGATCGCAATGCGAGTGTCATACAAGCGCTCACGGTGGAATTTCGACTAGATTTGCAATCTTTACATTTTGGGCAAAATTCATGAGTATGTGTTTTCGTAGGTTCGTAACTCGGCGATTTCTATAGAGTGGAGACTGAGGCATGCACCATTCAATGGCACAGTCCCTACTAACTTTGACTTGGACAAGTAAGCAGCAAGTTTTTGAGAGATACGCGAGAAGTGCGGGCAAATTTACGCACTTTCGTAATTCAGTTGCAGTCACCTCACCGTATCTCACCAAAAAGGCACTGTAATCCTCAAAAACCTTGATTTTCGTAAAGAGCGTGTTCGAAAACCCCTATAAGCGAACTTTCCTTACAATTTAGAGCATGAACATTTTGACCAAAAACGAGAAAAAATGAAATTACTCGAACATCTTGAAAAACTTGCTTTTAAGGATTATCCGACCGGCTGATTACGAAAACCACATCTGCTTAGCAAGAGAGCTCCCTACTCTAGAGTTACGTTGAGAAAAATTTAGAACGACATGATTTTTTCAGAATTCGCCAGCTCTTCTAACTCCTTTGGAAAGAAGTGTGCGGTTAATTTCTAGCGCCCCATAATCTACAGAAGAGATACTATCGAAAGTTTCTTTCTGAATCTACTGGGGCAATATGCGCTGCTTCACACCTTTGCGAAGAGACGTCCGCAGAAAATTTTAAGAATACTGAAATCGAGATACCAAGGACATTCTGCATTCCGAAAGATTTGCCTTGATGAGCTGAGCACAATGCATTTTTCGAATTTAGAAAATATCTACTTCAAAGAAAGGTACGGCGAGTAGAATCTGGAAACGAGTGATTTCTTCAAAATTCCAACGCTTTTTTCTCTTTTGGAAGGAAGTCTGCGGCAGATTTTTAGCGCACTATAATGTACAAAAAAAGCACTATCGAATGGTACTTACTGGAATCTATTGTGTTGGATAGGCGCTGCGTTACATACTTGCAAAGGACCTCGTCAGAAAAATTTGAGAAAACTGGAAACAATATATAGATGACAAGACGTAGGTCGCCTTGACGAGCTGAACGCAGTGCTGCTTTCGGATTTAGAATATATTCATTGCAAAGGAAGTTATGGCGCTGCATAATCGATATTTCGGAATCGCGGAATTTCTGCAATTTCGCGAAATTCCCGTTCTGTAAGTGGTATTATATCGTCGACTCTAAAAATCGTGACGACGGTCTGCAATGCGGCCAGTGCGCGCCGCACGGCACTGCCGCCTAGTGATTCGCCCAAATTACTTGGAGAAGGGAGTTCTTGTAGTTTTTCTTTTTCTTTTTGCATCTTTCTTGCTTGCAGGAACTTTCATGGCTACCGCAGAGAGCCTACACTGCTGAGAAACAAGATTGCCCTACGATAAAGCGGTAGTGCCGTGCGGCGCGCACTGGCCACACTGCAGACCGTCGTCACGATTTTTAGAGTCGACGATACATTGCACAGCACTCGCGGCATTCCGCCATATGTGCTTCTCATGCGATTTCCAACCATTTCCCTTTGTCTTCCTGCATTTTGGGACTCGTCATACTTCGCCGAGAAAACCCAGTTTCACACATATCCATGCAGAATGAGCTCTTAAACTATTCCTGCCCTACTGCAGTGCTCAACAGAATGTGTATGTAGCCTCTGGAATCAGCACACTGAATGATCCATTTACACTAAAATTCCAGGAAAAAACTTATATCCCACAACTAGGCACATCTGTATACTGGAAGATGCGCCTCGCCGAGCTGAGTTGAATGGTACTCTTATATATATAATTCATAAATTTTGAATCAAGATAAGGTCTTTTTTTATAAAAAAATTAGACGTTGGACGTTTTACGAAAAGTTAGGCAGAAAAGCGGCAAGTGCCGCTTTTCCGCCTAACTTTGTCGTGCGACGCGGCGCTTGCCACCTAACTGCGGCGGCGCCGCGTGAGTTAAGTGCGCCGCCAATTTTTTTTCACAAAATAGGGGTGGTATTGTATAACTTTGTTGAACATGGTGTAACATGCTTCAAAGTAAGCAGCTTCCTTTTTCGAACAAACAAGACGACTGAAAAAGCTTGTTAAGAACTTAGGTTGGCTTACGTATACGAAAAACCTAGATAGTTCACTTTAAATGCTTCTGCTACGCTGACTCAATGCAGTCACTGACATGGAAACACTTCTTGTTTAGACTTGGAATTGCGAACTTGAAACAATCGAGCCACCACTTATCATGCCCGAATTCTGCTCAAAAACTGACGATGACACTGAGGCTGCTGATACTTTCTATACTTTTTTTATCAAAAGTATCGACAGTTACCCTCTTACTGTCACTCCGTTCAGCGTCCAGTACAATGGTGATTGGAATATCGAGGCTTATGGGGAGGTACTTTCAACAAACAGCAGCGGAAGCTTATAAAACGCTAAAGTGCTTCAGCTTATGTCTGAAAAGACAACGTCCATAGGATGCGTATGCTGCATATGCTTAGGAAATTTTTCTCTCCTATGTCTCGCTGACTTACCGTGAGTTCATACAGTAACATTAGTCCTTGAAAATTCATGCACACCAGTCATGATACCATTCATATAGATATAGGTCATTCATAAATCGTGACGACGGATTTGCCTGCGGTCTTTGAGCTCACGGAAGCAGAAAACACTTATAAAGACATTACCTCAAATTTCAGCTCATTCACTTTCAATGTCGAGTCTATCATATGCAAGAAGAAAAACCATTTCTGTAGACATGAAAACCAAGGAAATGCGGTTGCCGAGAATGCGTGCGTGTCACGGCCTCATTGTCACGATTTATCAAAGCCCCATAGTTGACCGCACGCAAGCCTAGGCTGAACGCCCGCTTGCGTGTTTCTTGCGAGATAATATTGGCGTTGTGCGCATAATTCACCAAAGCGGCCGTACTCGGCAGCCGCGTTGCAGGCAGGCTTATGCGTCAGCGATATGGGCGATTTCATGCAGTTGACTTTACATATGTCTGAGTCACTTGTAACTCAATATGTATATAAGTCTGCAACTATGCGCGGCAGCCGACGGCACTCTTTCTTGTAAATCTCCAGTAAAACTTTTTTTGGCCTTAGAAACTGCAGAATTTGTACTACTAGCAGATACTTATCCACCATTTCAAAGTAGGAAAGAAAAGGAGAAATTACTGGAAATGAGCAGGTTGTAATCTGAAGTTTGTCAAGAATCGCGCATAACATGCAATAAGCACATTAAGTTACTATTTTGATTGACTATTGTACGAATTTTGCTTCCGTGCAGTAAACACATGAGCTCGGCGACATACTTATCATTCAAAAAAAAATTCTGAGACTATTCAGACCTAAAGTGGCTTTCAAAAATTTACTGCGCTGTTGTGAATTGTTCATCTGTGCACCGAAATAAGCAATTCTCACGTTTCGGCTATATGGCTATATCGCTTCCTTCATCTGGGATTATCGGAAGCATAAGTAAACAATGGCGGACCGAGCACCCCTCCCTCCCCCCCCCCCGTCCCTTAAGGATGGGTCTCGAAATTTTTGAAATTTACTTACATGGGTTATGAAAATGCCTGACTTGTTTAATTATGTAAATAATTAAAATAATTTCTAGAATTTTTCAAAAATTCAGAATTAGCTTTGCAAAAAAGACTTTTGTGGGAAGTGGCTGCCGCCACGTCTCGATTCTGGGAAGTGCCACGCACCTTCATTTAAAAATGTTTTTCGGCGCCCTCTTCCCCCATAAATACCAGCCTCAAGACTAGTGAATGAACGAGTCATTGTAAGGGCTCATTTGGCAGTGGTTGTAACCCAAACAACAGTTGAAGAGACAAGAAATTGGTCTTTTTTTCAATGCAGCTGCTAATTCCTCGAGATGAAATAAACTTGTAAACTCAGAAAAAGTTTGTGATTGACACTCCATCGAACTGCATAGTTAAAAACGTGGACACGGCATGCAGCGAACATTGAATAACGCACTTTTATCCATCGGCGCGCGCTAGGCTGTTTCACGCTGCCTCACTGACCGCGTTGAACGCAGTAGCCGCAGCAGTCGCCAATAAGGTGCGGCAGTGGTTTTAATAAGTGGCAGTAAGGTCGAGTTTCTGCATCTGGACACTACCAATTTAAAATTGATACTATTTTAGTAACGTAAGAGAGAACTCTGACTCAAAGGAAGTGTCCGGAAAAGGTGGGAGTTTTGTTATTTTAGTGCCATGTGGAATTGGGCCCCCTCGAACATACCATCGCGCAAGTGCAAACCCATGACATTAACCACAAGCAAAGAATTTGGTCGGAAAGCCGGGAAACTGAAGTCCTGAGGCAAGGCTCTCACACCTGTTTGAATTCCCGCTCCGCGACAGAGTAGTATGCCGCCACAGTTGTGGTAGGGCCACGCAGCGAATCTGCGTCCCAGCCTCAATGGCGATAATCGCCCTATTCATTTTGTAAAGCTTCGAAAACGCGTGTTTTTGCCGTTTCTGCCGTTTTCGCGCTTTCTGTTGTGGATCTTCGGATTTAGCGTTGCGGAAAACTCCAAGTAAGTGTTCTAAAAGCCGAGTTTTTGCCCGACGCTGTCCTTGACACATTCACGACAGTACGACTCACCGGAAATTATACGGGGTTCCGGCACATGATTGGAGGCACCCAGATGAAGCTCTAGCCAGAGAAGTCCAAGCTTGGGATACTGTGATGTAAGGTTACGGTAGGTATACCGTAGATAGATGTAAGGCACAGGCTTTTAGCTCTGTCTAGGGCTATCGCATGATCTTGCAAAGTTTTTTGTAATTTTGTGTTGCAAGTCTCAATTGCCCTTTTCCTTCTTCTAACAGCATCTGGTTTTCATCTATACTGAGTGGTATTGTCTCTTCATCAGGAAATTTTATTATCTTTAGTCCCTCATTTTTAAAGCGCGTGAGAACAGTTTCAAGCTTCGTCGCGGTAGGAAGCGCTTGTAAGTCGATAATTGCGCTGACATGATGACTGCTGGAAACAAAGATGCGGCGTGCTATTGTGAGTAGTGCACGTAAACGTTGACTTGTTTGTGCGATTGATCGGAAATTAGCAGTGCAAGCTGATATTCCAAAACGCTGATCAATCGTAGATTCGACTTGTAATGGAGCAATGGATGCAAATTAACTTGTTTTGCGCAGTAGAGCGTGACAATGAGTCAAAATGCAATATAAATGTTGAATGTGGACTTGTCTGGCGGAATGTGAGTTGAAGACTGCGATTGCGAAAAGTAAACAGTTCAACTTGCTGCAAGAAATTGTTACTAAACTTGTGTAACCGACCACTTGTCTTGATCGCTCGGTCCGCACTTCCGATGCACCAATTGAAGCGATTAGTATTGATACAGCAATAGAAAACACCAAAGTCGGCGATGCACCAATTTTAGTTGAGGTTACGAGATATATGTAGAACGATAATCATCTAATACCAAAGCGACTTGGTAATACTGGATGCGACGCGGACTAACTTGTGTTGATGCTTACCTCAACTCAAACATGGGTAATTAAACCGTTTAATTGTAAAACAACAAAATAAACGCAACAAATTAACATGAATATGTAACTAGAAACTACATAACAAGTGAGTGTTATTGCAAAAGTAATACTCGTCTTTTTGGCTAATACGATTAGAAACTACATGAAAAGGCTCAGCATAATACCAGAGTAGCTACTATTCGTATATGACTCAGCGAGATAAAATGATAGATAAACGAAGAAATAAAATTATCGGCACCTAGCCGGCCAAGCGACCATCTGAATCCAACTCGCGAGTTAGATCCTCCTCTGAACGCATTTTAAAACCATCTGGCGCAGCTGGCGTCTGAATCACTTGCTCGCACAGTGGTCTGTGCTGAAATAAGTTTGCAAGGAGAGGAATATTGTAGCAGGCAGATCGTAGCATAATCACCTGTTTCCCTTGTCGTTGGCGACATACTCAGCTTTCGAGCAAAAGCAAAGCAATAGCGGATTTGTTGGGTGGATCACGCGACGGATCCAATTGGCTTATTTCCCTTACAATTGGGTCCGTATCACCACTTTTTGCAGAGACATGGATGTTTTGGTATGTTATTGTGCACGTAGACTTAAGTCCAAAAAATTGATCAAAAGTCACTTTACGAAGACGACGCTTAAAGGGTTAGTTGCGTAATGGGTCATGCCATTATTAGACGAGAATGAGTAAGGTATATGGAGTAGGACCAGTGCAAGCCTGCGAAGCAGAGGTGACGCATTGGTAAATTTTTGAACGACAGTGTTCTCTTATGTCGTAATTCACTTAAAACTTAAAGACGATACGTAGGTTGTTACATCACAGCGATTCAAGAGTTTATCGACGAAATTCATGATTTCGGAGATCTATGCCGAATCCGCCTTCTGCCTTGAACTTCCACGCAAATTCATCTAAATATGATGTTTTCAAATGAAATCTTTTTTTTTGAAAGCTCCAGATCATCATAAACACGATGACAGCTCCGCACAACAGTGCACCGGCAGGCAGTCTGTCCCTGTAGGCAACTCCTCGCAATGGTGCGCACCCTAAATATCGATTCTAATGTGACCATGTTCAAATTTGTTTTCATATAATCAATTTAGGCCCAGGAGTATTTCAAGTATTTCATGTTAATCCCGCCCCTCTTTTAGTAGACTTCGCCCACTCCGTTGTCTTTTATAAGAAATTCTTACAAATCCTAACAGCCATAGAAGAGTTCATAACTGGGAATTCTCAAATAACCTTCAACTCAACCCCGCCCTTGTTATGCAGGTTCCAAGCCCTCAGCGGGCGCTGCCCACTTTTCAGTGTCATTAGTTGTACGATCTTTTAGATTCCGAGCAATTTCCATCATTTTCTGTTAAGTGGGCGGACCTTGCCAAGAGTGAACAGGCTGCTCCTTCCACTTGTCTCTTGTATCTCGCGCAGATGCATGCATACATACATACATACCATCAGGCGTAACAATGCTGGGAACAGTTCGTCTACGGGACCCGACATCATATAATGGCTCGTCGTCAACGTATTGGCATGGAAAAGCATGCTGCAGTTCGAAGGAGGCCGTGGGTAATACGCATTTTAGCACTGAGTTTCCGCTCTGTGACTTCAGCAAAACTATCGAGTAGATGAGACTGAAGACTTATGATGGGATTCTACCTCATCCTCAAGCCAAGAAAGCGTAATTATATAACGTGCGTCACCTCTGCCTCGCAGGGCTCGCACTGGTCTATATGAATCGGTCACAAAAACTTAGTAGTAATACTATGTTTTCGATCATTGTTCAAGTTGAGTGAACGAAATATTGCCGTACAAAAATGAACCTCGCTTGTTGTGCGACTCCCTCATGCTTTGAAGTATAGCAAATCATTCCTCATTGTCTTTTCGTGACGGGCTCCGCACAGTTACAGATCAAGCGGCTTTACAAGGCATGTTAGCTAGAACATTTTTTGAACTTGATTCTTGGGCGTTGCATGTTGGTGTACAAAGTTGGTGATCATGCTATTATCAGTACAATACATGGTTGAGATAAAGTACGTTTAACAGACAAAAACAAAGCCCCGACGAATGACTAGGACAGTGCTAGTGGAGAAATCCGTGGGGTAATTGTGTTAGGCTGTTGAAAAGCTCTGCCGATAAAGTTGAGCTAATTTGTTTATCTTTATTTTCATTATAAGCGGCTGTCAAGTGATCGATATTGGAACCAACAAAATTGCACTTGGTCTAAGCATATCATGGATGCGCTTCTCCAAGAAGCACGCCGGTTGAGCTTCGAAGCATGTAGAGCCCACGATTCTTTGTTGTTAAAATCAATGAGCTACTTCTTGTTTGTAAAAAAAACTCGGCGCAACTAACAAAAGCGGATGTCGTTTCATGTGACAAATATGAGGGGTATAGCAAGCTTTTTGATTTCTGCAAATTCTGCGAGTCTCCGATTTGAAAAATGTGCCTTATCGCATTCTTTCAGCCTAACGGAAACTGTTTTTTAGGTAGTCTCTGGTTAAAAGTTATTTTTCAAAACCAAATAGCGCATTTCACAGGCAGCGAGCGCCAAGAGCACACCTCGGAAAGCTCTTTCGCTTTGCGTTTCACTTGTTGTGTTATAAGAAGAATTGGCAAAGCTTTTTGAACAATCTATTATCTAAAAATGCTTTAATGATTCACTATCGAAGATTACAGTTGGCAATGGATATCACCCTCGAGAAACGTACACTTACCGATTTTCCTTCTTTTGCATTCATGTTTTTGTATTTTTTTGTGTAAAGCCATTTTGACAAGAAAACGATATGCATAGAATAGTGATGTGTGGATTGCACAGCTTGCTTATAGACACGGCTCGGCACTAGGTGGCTTTAGCAATTTTTGGAAAAAAAAGATTCCGTTAATTCGTAACAAAAATACGACATTCTCCATGACACGCACATGAATAAGTGAAACAAGTATAACAAATTAGATCAGAACAGACAAAAAACCTTAGGCTGAGATAATTAGATAAAAACTAACAATATTCGTCTTCAGTAAAGTTATCAGAGCCTGCGTACGAAAATCGGGATTGCAAGACTCACTCAGAGTCGTTGAGGTTCCTCCTGCTAATCTTAAGCAACGTCTAGTGCGCAACAGGGCAAATGACCAAGCATGTAGCGTTCCTGACTGCGTAATTTGCGCAACAAATAGTGATGGGGATTGCATGCGCTCTGGTACGGTTTATTTACTTGTAAGCTATGTGGGGAGGAATATTTGGGAGAGACGGGAAGGCCTTTATGTGTTAGGATCAGGGAACACATAGACGGGTTGCAAAGATCAAGGCTATCAACTCCCTTGGGCACGCATCGCAAGCTATGCTACCAGGACACAGAATTCGATGTTTCGGTCAACATTCTGTCATGGGAAACCGAGGTGTCAGCGCGAAAGACGCTCGCGGCGTGCTGGATTCTATCCCGGAATCCCAAAATGAACAGAAAAGAAGAATGCGCCGCCGTAACAACTGAGCTCGCGCCATTAATGGAGTTATGCAAGTTTTGATCTATGCGTAGCCTCCAGAGACTCGCCTCACTCATTGTTAGCGCATATCAGTCAGCGGTGGTTCTACCTTATTCTGACAAAAAAGGTGAGCTGATAGTTTTAGGCCTTAACGGGAGTCTATCCAACTTCTTGGACTTTTTCCTGCATGTGATAAGATGTTTGGGAGGTTAATTCCTAATGTTCCTCACTTTATAGGCTCTGACGAAGGCGACTAGGCCGAAAAGTTAGCCGAATAAATGCTATGATAATCTTGGTGTCGGCTCAATCATAAAAGCAACTAATATTCGTCTTTTTCGAATTGGCGGCATACTGCGTCTCGCAAGTATCACCGCGCGCTCACGAGCAGGACTGCCACTTCAAAATTTTTGGAGGGCTAGCACTATGCGAAAAGGAGCGTTTGGTCAATAACTGATCTGTAGAGTTTTGGTTGTATATTAAAGTTATGCGAAAATTGTGAAAAATTGTTTGGAAAGAGGAGAATCTACGAGTCTGTTTTTTGTGAGCCACCTCAGACTCTCTCTAACTCAACCGTCACACCTTCAATTCCCAACCTTTTCATGATTTTTCTACATAATTCCAGGTTTCACTGTGGATTTAAACACCCTATTTGGTATTTAAATGCGCAATAAGGAGGTTGGAACTGTGTGGATAAAGACATATTATTCTCTTTTCGCTTTAAACAAGCCCTTTGTTTTGGGACACATTTTCAAATTTCCGCCCTTGCAGGGCACGTGGGGCGGAAAATTGTTGGTTCTGCAGAAATGGAGTCGTAGAGAACTTGCGATGCTTCCAGAAGATGAACAAATGGTATAAAAGAGGGTGTGGGTAATTGTAAAAGTTGGATGAAAGTTGGGCGCATTGACTTGACATGACTTAATTGACATTAGCGATCGGATAATTTTTAGTTGTCAGGAACGGGGTTGCAAAAATTTCTTGGGCTAAAGGGCTTCGAGAGAGATGGCGAACTCGTCGAAGCTTTTCTACTCGATCGATTCTATATGGAAACCCAGTAATTGCCTTGCGTAATCAAGTTTTCCAAAAGAAAACCGGCTCCGAATCTTCGCTTTTGCTCGAAGCAAATGGCAGCTTTTCACGTACACCATACCAAGCTGGCTCATGCATTTTCTCAAAGCGTAATCCAAAACCCAGCAACGATATCCCTTTTGCTTTTTACTCCCAGCATGACCCACCTGTACTGAGTCCTGCTTATTAAGGTAAACTTTTAGGGAGTTTAAGGCGGGAGATGTCATTTATACAGTAGCGGAATCGACGGTAACAACTACAACAGCGATCACTACAGCAGCTTCTACATCAATGGCAACCACGACCAGTATGCAAACCTCGATTCCAACCACGACCATTATGCAAACATCGTTTTTAACCACGACCGCTACGCAAACCTCGATTTTAACCACAACCACTACGCAAACCTCAATTCCAACCACGACCACTATGCAAACATCCACTAAGACGAAGAAATTCACCACGATCACAACAACACCCAAATGTGTTGTGACCACAACGCCTAGATTTGTAACTACCACATGCCGGCGTCCGGCGAGGAATCAAGCAAGGACTAAGCGGGAAGCAACAGCTGAAGATAGAGAAAAGCAACTTTTCCTTCCAAGTAAGACGATCTTACCTATAGTTAATAATATACCTTTGATTTCCTTATTTTTCGGTACTTTTTCATTAGTCGTTATTAACGTTAAAAAATCTTGTCTTTTATTTTATATTCAATATGATTAGAAATTGTTCCAGAGGAACCGTCAACCAACTGCCGCGTACAAAACTACCTGTTTGATCTGACGGATTGTATTTAGACTTCCCAAGTAATTAGCCGAATTGTGTACATGTGCCAATATAGGGTAACTGTAACTCTAGAAGCTCACAACACGTTGCTATGAACGTTTGTTGCAAGACTGCAAGAACCCATCAGAAGAACCCAACTAAGGCAGGGTTCATACTGATCTGCAAATTCCGCAACAGCTCTAGCACAGTTCTCGCACTCTGCTGGAACTGTTCCGGAACTGTGCTGATGCGCTGCAGCACCACACGCGTGCGGTTATGGGCGGCACGAAAAAGCAATTTTTGATTTCTGCAACGGTTTTCATATTATAATTTGCTCATTTTCGCCTCATTTCCGCACCTCGCTTGCTCTCGCCATGGAAAGTTCCCAGTTTGAAGAGGGATGCAAGAACGAGCGCTATTGCCTTATGTACACCAAGACTGGAGGCGGTTACAAAGATATACCGCTTTCATCCGTGTACATTTCTAAGTTCGGAGTTCCTTCATCAGGTACGGAACGGTACAAGAACGAAGGAGCAAGCAGTATGAGTTGTGAAAAGAAAGGGGCCGAAACGCCTAGAAATCAAGCCTCATCAAAACACAAAATTTGCGATCGGCGATGATAGTATCAGTAGGGTCAAGCAAAAGGTGTGATACGCGATTGCGATTTAAGATCCTCCCCCCCCCCCCCGCGCTTCCACGATTGCTGTCTGAAATATTGTACAGGCCCTTTCGAGCATAGCGAGTAATATGTACATAATTAGCATAACAAATGGCCTCGTGGACCCAAAGGACCTCCGAAATGTGGAAAGCAAACCAAAATCTCTTTTGCTGTCTTTGCTCTTAACGCCATGCTTTCCAACTATTATTCAGAACAAAGAAGACAATCAGGCTCAGATCACTCCCGTAAAAATACGGGATTTAGACTACTGAACTGTGCAAATATCATTTGCTAGAGATTTCTTCAGAGGTAAGTTAACGGGGTGTGGCACAACTCTAAAAAGTGTGGCTGTCACAAAACATTTTTAACGAACGGTATCTACGTGATTGATAGCTCAGATTTCTTAGTTTTGACAGAAATGAGAGCCTAATTCTCTTCTTTGATTTAAAGATACCGTCCACTCAAATACTCGATTTCGAGTTTTTGTCTTTTTTAGCACTTCTTGCTCCTGTTGAACCCGAATCCAGGCCTATTGAACGAAAATCTTAAATTATTGAGTTTTGGATGGCCTCCACAATCAGCAGTAAACGAGCTCTTGCTCCCGCCGGTTAGCCGCGAGAAAACTGCGAGCCCATTGCAGGGCAGAGACGCACTCTCGCATGCTTCGATCGATTTTTTGAGCTTTGCGCCGAAGGTGCTAGAAAGCTTCTGTCGATTTGCTTTCTTAGATACGGTCAAAAAAGCGGTGGTTATATAGAACGCTATGTTTATGTCACCGCAGATCTTCAAGAACAAGAGTCTAAGAATTTGAAACGTCCAATTCCTTCTTCAAACGTGGCGGTCAGTCCTGACAAGTTCGGAATCCATTTATTTGAACATAAAGTACGCAGCTTAGAAAAATTCTTGGAAAATAAGGTACCCTAAAATTTCGCAGATATACTCGCTTTTTCGATTTATGTTTTTTTCCATCATAATTGTAAAACCCTGTCAAATAAGTCTGATGTCTGTCAGCTAAGGACTATTTTCTGGGAGATCTTTGAGATTTAGGCGTTACTTCTTGTCATTATTCCTTAATAATTTTGCATATTCTAACATTAGAAACTTATTTGATAAGCAAGACTACCGATAAGAAAAAGTTGATTAAACGTTTCTGAACTTCAAATATTCAGATGATATAGAATTTCATCTTGGCGATAGCAATGCAGCGCAAAAAAGACTATGTTTATTTCTCACAGTCGCTTGTCAGTGGCATATGAAGTTCCCCCCCCCCTGCCATTGATGCCTTCTAGTATCAATGCTATATCTTCTAAAGCGAAGGGACCACCATGCTATCGTGTATTAGTCTCGGAATTGTAGAAGTTACTTACATGAGTTATAAAAATGAGCAAGTCACTTGTTTGCACTTGTAAAATAATCAAAATAATTCTGAAACTTCTTGAAAATATAAATCAGCCTTACAAAAAAAAGTTTTTTCGGGGTTAGAAAACCGCGAAAAATTTGTAAAGCATACGAGGATGTCCCTCCGAACGAAACCTGGGTACGCCACTAGAAGGACTAGGGTCGAGCAAGAGGTGTGGCACAAAAGCGCTGGATACGACCCCCTTCCCTCCCTCTACCTATCTTCTTTCTCAATACTCCCCCTCATCTTCGCCTCCGTAGGCATGACATCAAGACTCTACCATGCATAGTTAGGCACATATTCGTAATTATCATGTCAAATAACCACCATGGGCCAAGGTTTTAAAAAATTCTGACTATTCACAATATTGGACCACCCTAGTGAAGTGAAAATTCTCGAACATAATTAACTATATTTCAAAAGTGAATTAATAACTCTTCTTGTACTCAATACAAAGCACTACTTCTATTTTCCCATACCATGAATCCTGCTTCAAAATCAATTCATGGACTTAAAGGCAGTGTCGGCCAAAAAGGGTTTTGAGATTTTGTGCTCACCCGGGCCTATTCGCTATGCTGAATCGGAAAATCCACACTGGAAAGCGTGAAAGCGGCGAAAAAGGGCTCTTATGCAGAAGGGTAATCAGAAGTGGGCGGGGTCCTCCCCACTGCGAATTTGCGCTCCCAGCTCCCAGGTGATCTTCTCGGTTTCAATTTTAGGTCACGCATTCGCACTTGGCTTGTGGAGATGTCAGGGCAGCTTGCGGAATTGAAAAGATTGCTCCGGAAGCCGGGACCGTAAATTCGCAGTGGGGAAGACCCCGCCCACTTCCGATTTCCTTGCTGCATTAGAGCCCTTTTTCGTCGTTTGCGCGCTCTCCAGCGTGGATTTCCGGATTCAGCATAGTGAATAGGCCCGGATGAGCACAAAATCTCAAAAACGACTTTTTGCCCGGACACTGTCTTTAAAACCAGGCCAAAATTTCGTTTGTCTCATTTTTCGTTTTCAGTGGCTGCGCTTTGATCAGCTTTTACTTGCAGCGAAGAAGATGAATCGGGTCCAAATTGCTCCTATGAAAACTACAATACTCACTCAGTCTATCAAACTACAGGATGTCCCAAAAGTATGGATACACTATTTAATCGTTAATATTTCTTTTCCCAAGAAGTTTTTTGCCTTGCTTCATACCGTTTTGTAGAGCTGGCTTTAATTTAGAGTTTACAGTATGAAGAGAACACCGATCGCTTTTCGATACTGTAGGATTACGGTAGAAACTTTAAACGTATGGTGTCAATGTGGAAAAAGCTGCCTTTTCAAAATTTCTGAAGAAAATGTGAAAACTTGTGTGATAGGGTGTTTATGGACGCTGAGTTCAATAACTCAACTATTCACCAGATTGCGAAGCTTTTTCCACGGTGTAACCGCACTTTTAAGGAACATTGAAAAATGGCCGCTTCCTCTTACCCGGCATACCTCTTCGATGAAGCATCATAACAAGTTGGGAACTTTACAGTTAGAATCAACAAGTTTAATTAGCCTAATGTAAAAACTTTCAGGCTGTTTTGTTTTTTTTGCGGCAAAATATGGCCTTTCATACTCAAAACCCTCTTTGAAGTCTACAGTAATGAAGAGAGATGGGCGATCGTTCCATATTGCAAATTAAGTTGAAGCCAGCTCTACAAAACGGTACCTGATGCAAGGCAAAAGACTTTGGGAAGAAAGATATTAATGATTAAACAGCGTATACACACTTTTGGGATACCCTGTCTATGTATTTTGTTCGCTAAAATTTTTTTTGGAGGCAAGTTAATGGGGTCTGGCACAATCCCTAAAAAGTTGTGGCGGCCACAGCTTTTTAGGGGTTGTGCCACACCCCATTAACTTGCTTCAAAGCATTCAAATCTCTGTCTTTTATACATAGTTGCTACTGCTAAACCTTCTTCTCCACATAGCAGCAATTTCATTCAGAATTGTTTCTCCTAGGAAAAGGTGCAGTCTTTTTTCCATAGCTAAGCAGATGGAAAACACTGCGAAAATATTGGATTACGGTAATATGCTGAGTCTGCGCTACTACGTGTATTGCGAGGGAAGGCGGCAAGAACAATATATTCGATAGCCTGACCCTTGTACCTTTCACAAAGATCTGAGCCTGAGTGGTTTTTTATGAGAAAAGCCAAAGCGAAAAATGGGACAAACAAGATTTTCGCTTGCTCTTGATTCCAGAGTTTGGGGGTTAGTTGGTGTGGAATTCCTGAAACGAGAAAAGAAGTAGTAGTACCTTGTAATATGTGCAAAAAGTTGTAGTTTACTCACCTTCGAAACGAAGTTAGCATGTCGAAAATGACCACCCTACTTGAGTGTCCTAGTGTATTTGAAAACCTCAAAATTCACCGAAACTTGGCCCTCAGGGCCATTTGACACGCTAATTACGAGAATGGTGCTCTTATGCTTTTAGGATCTTTTAATATGCTTACTGTGCCTGTACGACGGTAGAACAAAACATCAGTGCTGATATCTTGTACAAGGGGCCTCTCAGACATTGTTGAATGACATAATGTCGCTAGCATCACTATCACCTCGGTAACAACCCCCCTTCTTCTTGACCCCTCTACGACCCCCCAGGTGTGGCGTGCCTCACCTCACGCTTGTCCCTAAGAAGGACATGTTATTTATTCACTCATCAAGTACAATTTATTCTCTCATCAATGTAATCCAGTGAGCTTACCGTTGACAGTTGTCGGCTGATAGAGCTTTTTACGCTCTATCCATACATGTACAATTCATCTCAATTTTCCTCATTTTTAAAAAATTGTGAGCCAAAACATGATTTTCAGCATGAAAGCCTGCCCCAAACATCGCACATTTTCGAATATAGCTCCTCTTTTATGCAAAATAATAGAGAATTCATATATTAGGTTGTCCCATAAGTCTTTTCATTTTTGAGTTTTCGCTATAATAAGTTATAGACTTCTTACTTTGAATAGACATCAGGACATCATTCGATAGAGCAAAGCAAGCTCTGTAAGATGGCCCTTACGCTTTTGCACAAGCTTTGGTCTATCTCGAGTTTTAAACCAAAATCTAAAAAGTTTCGGATGACCAGAAAACCGAAATTTTTTTATATCTTCGTTCAAAAAATCCTACAAACCTCAAACTCGCTCGCGTATATACATTCCACATAAGACATTATTCGTGCTGTTGCTGCATTTTTTTATCAGCTAGGAATGAAGAAATTGAAAATTTTCCTGTTTTTACCAAAGTGATGCTGTGCTGTTCTTACACTGACAGTTGTATACTACAAGCCCTTAGAAGTGCAACTGTAGCAGTGGTATCAACGCAGAGTACTGGTTCCCGAGAAATGTTGATTTAAGCGTGAAAAACCCAAGTGAAGAAAGCTAAATTTGATATTTCTCGTGAACTAGGGCATATAGAGAGCCAAAAATCTACTGCAGTACTTCTAAGGGCTTCTATATGCAATTGCTATTGTAAGAACAGCACAGCACCACTTTGGTAAAAACAGGAAAATTTTCAATTTCTTCATTCCTAGCTGATAAAAAAATGCAGCAACAGCACGAATAATGTCTTATGTGGAATGTATATACGCGAGCGAGTTTGAGGTTTGTAGGATTTTTTGAACGAAGATATAAAAAAATTTCGGTTTTCTGGTCATCCGAAACTTTTTAGATTTTGTTTTAAAACTCGAAATAGACCAAAACTTGTGCAAAAGCATAAACGTCATCTTATAGAGCTTGCTTTGCTCTATCGAATGGTTTCTTGAGGTCTATTTAGAATGACAAGTGTATGACTTATTATAGCGAAAGCTCAGAAATGAAAAGACTTATGGGACAACCTAATATTAGATTGTACAATAAGTTCGTTGCATTTTTTGATTTTTCTCACTAATTTACTAAGCATTTGGCAAATTGATTGTATGCATTCGGAAGCTCTAAGTCTGCTCTACCGAGATACATCACTATATCCAGTCCTTGAGACGTTGGATAAATAATTCGACTATAAATCGTAAACTTTGAGAGAGGAAAATCCCATTTTCGACAACCGTGTTACGCTGTGTGTCGGATGGGTTTGAACGCTTACGAACAGCTTGAAATTTGGAGACGTGTATGAATAGGATACTGTATTCGCAGATTACACAGGTACCAAATTCATAAAAAATTCAATTGCAAGCTCAAAGATAGATATCTTTTTGATTTCTCTTCGGCGTCAACGTCAAGCATCTGAAGGCACCTTTGATGCAAGGTGGTAGCAGGGTCCAGCACGAGGGTGGCAAATGAACATCGGTGAAACAAAAACGCTTTTGTTTCTGTCGATTTTTCCGATTTCCCACTTGATCCTGCCAGCAGCATAGGTTGTTTAAATGGAGCCTTCTTTCTTTGAGCCTCGGCGTCGTTACTATTTCGAATCCTAGGGCTGGGCTCATGCCAGGGTCAAGCGTGTGATGCGGCTCTCGCAACAGGGGGTCGTAGGCGGGGTAACAATGGGGGGGGGGAGTCGTAAAAGGAGGTAGTTTGGATAAAAAACCGAAAGCATAGAAGGAAATCGAATGGCGTATAATTATTACACGTTCTTAACAATAAATTCATGGAATGCCGAGTGCCAATGTGTTAAGTAAAAACGAGTAAACAATAATTTGAAAACATTTGCAACGTAGAAATTCGCTTCATTCGCTGCATTTTTGAAAGATTATGACATAGTTCATTTTTTTATGGGAAACACTATTTCTCCCGCAATTGTTGCAAACGGGGATCGAACCATGCTGGCATGACTAAAATTAAAAAATAAACACTTTTAGAAGCTCAAAGGCTACTAAAGGCATGACTATGTGATAAAGATGTTGGATGTCCCGAATGGTGTAGACGTCCTGCTTCCGAAGGCTCACTGAAGACTCACACACTCGACAAAAGCGCATACCTCTATCAACGCTAATCATCAATAGTTTGTAAATCTGTTTCTAATGTTTTTTATACGGTCCTTACAATTTATGTGTACTTCAGAGGTGCTAGACTACATTTGTGCAAAATTTGGTCTCACTCTATAGCCTTCGAATTTTCTTATGATTTTATGTATGGTGGCAAAAATTGCGAAAAGGGGGGGTCGTATCTGGGTCGCATCTGAATTTTTCGGAGCTATTGAAGTTTGTTGGCTGTAATTTTGCTGTAATGCGAGGTCATCCTCCTACTTTCTATCCTAAAAATTTCAGGCCATTTCATTTCCTCTCCGATGAGTTACAAAATTTCAAGCAAAAATCCCAGTTTTTGATTTTTAGGATCGCATTCAAACTTGCGAAAGTCGCATTTAATTTTTTTCGAGCTCACGGCTTCTCAAGGGCTGAAACTTTTTCTATGAATAGTCTGGGCACAATGCTACAGAATTTATTCTTTGCAGCCTCTCAATCTTTTCCAGGCCTTAGTTACGAATTTTCAAACTACGGTGCTCATGCACGTTTTTGACATTGTTCTGGACGGCGCTAAAGGGTTTTTTTCGCAGAAAAAATTGTGCAAGAGGTAGAAAGTAAGCTTCTTAGTAGAAAACATTTTTTGTAGTGAATGTCATTTTTTTTTCTCGGTGCAAAAATTTGTGTCGCATACGGGAACCGAATTTGCTGGCCTGAAGTATGCCTGAAAATTCAAAAAAAAAACTTGCAGAATCTCAAACATTATTGAAGATGTGTATGTGTGCTACAGATGCTGCGAGCACCCATTGGCCTAGAAACTCTGCTTCCGAAAACTTACTAAAGTTCTCACGCAGGTGTTTTTTGAGATTGACATTCGTTTATGCAGGTTACCGCGAGAAATGTGGGCAGGGGAGGTAGGGAGGTAGATGGGGGAGGGGGAGGGGTCGTAAGTGAGAGTCCCGGATCGCATCAACACGCTTGACCCTGGTTCATACTGATTCTTATGTTCTGGAACTGTTCGCGCACAGTTCTCGCACTGTGCTGGAACTGTGCGGGAACTGTGCGGGAACAGTCCCAGAACTGAGCTGCATGTGCTGCAGCCGCCCCATACCGTTTTGAACGGCGGGAGCTGGAGAATTTTGACCGTTCTCAACGGTTTTTCTTTCGAATTTCTCTCATTTTGGCCTTATTCCTCCATCACGCTTCCTTTTTGATCAGCCAAACTTCGAAATTCGAAGCGGGGTAGAAGAATGAGCGCATTTCTGCTTTGCGTATGCGACAAAATGAGTGGTTCTTGAGTTCGTCCATTCTCTCTTGATTTTGATTTTGATTTTTGCTCGTGATTTCTGCTCAAGACAACTTCATTTTCTCCAGGAAGCGGCTGCTAGTTTCCATAGCCATCTGCTACAAGTTAGGGAGTAGAAGCGATTCTGAAATTGCATGAATTGGGACTTGTCTCTTGCTTTTGATGATTTTGGGGCGCTCTCAGCCTCTTTCGTTTTTCCATATCGTTGCTTCTTCGTTCTTTCTTCTACCCCGCTTCTCCTAGTGATGAGAAAAGCTGCGAACTTGAAGCCGGGTTGAGGACTGAAGCGCTGTTCTGCTCCATGTATCCGGATAGAGGGCCTTCGTGCGCTCGTCCATTCTCTCATCGCTATTTTTGTTCACATCTACCTCATGTGTTCTAGCAAGTCGCTACGAAGTCTCCCTTCTGTATTGAAATTGACATAGACAAGTCTCTAGTCTCTAGAATCTCTCTCTCTTTTTGTAAAGTTTTTGGAAAACTTATGTGAATTGGAGGGGGGCAGAGGTGGGCAGGTGCCCACCTAATTTGGTAAAAAGTTGGGCACGCTATCCATTTATATAAGTTTATCATAATATTTCATACTTTGTTCCTTAGTCCTACTGCGCGTATACACACCAAATTTCGCGCGATTTCGTCATTTCTGCATTGCAAACGAGCCATTTTTCTATTTTTTATTAGCGGGAAATTTTCAGAAAAAGGCTTGCCACAACCTTCATTCACATAATTTTTCAATGAAACTTTTCGGTCAACCCCTGCAGGCCCGTCTTCATGTATTTACCAAGTTCCATACCATATCGTCAGTGTGCATTGCAAACGAGCCATTTGAATTCTTCACTTATCCAATGTGCAAAATTTTCGGAAAAAATGCTTATTACCCCTTTCGTTCACATAAGTTTTATATGATTTTTCATTGTTTTTTGATTTTTCATTTTTGTTTCCACTAGCTTCTCTTCGTTCGCATACGAAATTTGGTGCCATATCGTTACGCATACATTGAGAACTAGTCATGTATGCTGCTATAAATAACATCGGTTAAGCGACGTCGCGCGTGCGGCAATCAGCGACGATGCGGTCTGACGCGAACTGCAGTGTTCCCCTATTGAGGCACATAACATGTTAAAATAAGCAGAGAGCACGGACTACCATTTTCTCCGTGGCTCCGCCCCGAACCCCGCAAAAACGATATCCTCTTCGCTTTTTTCACCAAAAAAACTCTAAGCCTGTCATTTGAATATCTCGTGCCGGGCCCTGGGTTGTAGCCGAAATTCCAGAGATTGGCAGACTATGTGGTCTATGAGCGCCAAATCATCAATTATTTGGGGTACATATTCAAAAATTCAGAGTTTGGGGGACACACAACTCAAGTACGCGAGACGACGAACACCGCTACGGCAAAGGCGTGCTATGCCGAATTTTGCAAAGATGGCATCAAACGGTCGGTGAAAGGAAGTGGGCAATCATAAACAGTTTCAGGAAATGCATAAGCGATTGAGCCGTTTAAATGTTATGGACCTTAATGAATAAATAACAATGAATAAGGGTAAACAAAGAAAGAAAAAAGATGTCGAAAATGAAGCTCTTGCCTTCTCAGATTTTTCGGTTTGTAGTCGAATTTTTTGTTCAACTTTTAAGACTTGGAAATATAATAGCAGAAGTTTGGTAGAGCAGAATTAAAGCATCCAAACGCGTATTAACATTTTGTCAAATGCTTTGCAAAGTATTGAGAAAAAATAGGACAAAAAATGCGAACGAACTTTTTACACAACCCTGCACATTCAAGTAATCATTAGAAAAAGCTTGGAAAGCTGTGCTGATTGATACATCATATGTCTAGGGACTTTGCGGTACGGCATATAGTAGAAACCGAATGTTCGTATTCGAATAATCTATTCGAAGTATTCGACTATTATCAAATAGCCGAATTTCTGAAAAAGTTCAATTATTCCATTAATCGAGTAGTCGAATTGATAAAAAAGGCCTTTATTTGAATAATTCGTTCATTTGACAACTCGAAAAATGACTCATATTCGAGGAATTTCAAAAGACAGTTATTCGAGTATTCGAATATTCGAGAAGTTTTGGATAACAGCGCTCAAATATTGGAATACTCGAACATTATTTTCGAATATTCAATGGTATTCGTTATTTGTTTATTCGAATAGTCGAATGTTCGATCAAATTTTTATTTGAATATTCGAAAGTTCGAATTTTGGAATGTGCCCATACTTGAAGATTCGAATAGAATAATATGAAAATCGGAAATCGAATAATATTCGTTCATTCGAAAATTTAAAAAAAAAATCAATCATTCCTTATTTGTTCATTCGGTAAAAATTCCGTTCGTTACAACCATAGCAGCGCAGATTCTGATGGTATTCGAAAAAACCTGTTTGCCTTCTTTGGAGCGCCGCTCGAAGGGTTGTGGTGAGGTGTGCTGCAAGGTGCTGTCAGGATGTCCTGCGAAGGTCACTTTATACAAGGGCGTCTAAACTGCTGGTTGTTCACAGTCACAGAATCCATGAAAAATGTCCAAAATCAAGGTGCCCCATTACTTCGGATCACCCTAATACATACGTAGAAAAAGACGAAGTCTGACCCTCTATGTTTCTATATCATTCAATGCGGATCTTTCTGACTTGGAAAGGCATAGAAACTATGTAATCACTCAATACATGAGAGTTGCATAATAGCGTCACTGGCTGTAAACTTTAGATTCCCAGATCTGTCCCAACAACAAGGGCATGACGGATACTCTTAGACTGTTGTTTTTGGATATGCATAATTACCGAAGGTCAGATACATTCTATAGTACCTCAAGGTGAGATGTTTTCGTACCCACTATAATAAAATTTTAGGTTGGTACTATCATTGGGAAAATTGAGAAGAAATGGAGAAAATTTACCACAGGCCAAGAATATGTTGAAATTGGTACGTGCTTTGTTATGCTCATATAAACTGCAAATTCACTCCAGGTGTATGATTGCGGTCTGGAAAAGCTGGCAGTAAATTACGCAAAACGTTGTCCCTTAACGAGGCTACAAAAGCCTGGGAAAGTGCACCTTGGTGGAAACTATTACAGAGTGATGAAAGTTGAGAATGCAAGCTTAGTTGATGCTGTTGTCACGGTACGTCAGGTGCATGAAAATGTGATTTTTCTGTTTTTTTTTCAGTCAGTAGAATCATGGTGGAAGGCAGGTGAAACAACACATCTTGGCCCGTCCGTATTTTTCCAGAAGAGCTATCTTCATACTCCTATGAAGTCGTTTACTCAGGTATCCTTTGGGCATTAGAAATGCTTGAAAGGTGACTCATAGGAAATATAAAGTTGAAAATGAACAGCCTATGCCTTTCAAGGAATTAGCATGGATGACTTGTGTGCATTCAATGAACTAATCGAAACTCACAGCGAAATGACAAAGAGATTTTTCAAGTCGCATCAAAAACACACAGCTTTCCATGCATTCGTAGATTTCATAGCTTCTGAAACTTAGACCACATACAACACTACAAGGGGCATTAAAAAGTACGAGATGAAACGAAAGTCAAATCAGAATGTCTCTCTTTTCAACAGTTTGCTTAGATGGCATGGGCAACCACAAAGTATCTGGGATGTTCTGTTGTTGATTGTCAATCATCGTACGTGTGTGTTTGCAATTATTCACCAAGGTATGTGGTATAGGCTAGTCTTTCAATAATCGATTCTGATTACAGAGGAAATATCGTTGGTAAGGGTGTGTATCAACCTGGCCGCAGCTGCACTGAGTGTGGCTCTGGAACCACCTGTGAAGCTGAGGTGGGACTCTGCGTCTGAAGTTGTGTGACCGAAATAGAAGTTTCGTCTAGAACTTCTGCTTCTGTTGCTATATTCGTTACATTTTGACAATTACACACCCAAAAAGTGAAAAACAAAGTGCAAAAGCGAATTAGGTAATATGAAGTGGACCCCATTCATTTCAATTGACCTGGGATGCCATTTAGAAAGTCTTAGGTCAAACCTAAGACCTTCATGTGATTTAGGATGTTCATTGAACAATCAGAATACTTCCGCTTAAGTGTTATGGTTAGTTCAACAGAATGCCACTACAATGAAAGTAGATCTTATGGTGAACCGAGGGGGATAGTGTGCAAAAGAGGAGAATCGGGCAAAATTCCCGTAAGTTGGTCGTGAGTAACTTATGGGACAACTTATTTTGACGTCTTGTTGCGGTGCAAAACCTACAGAACTGCAAAACCACAATTTTGGGGTCCAAGTAGGCGAAGATCGATTAACAGCTGATTACGCCGAAAAAAAGGAAACAAGTTTTTTCTTTTTTGTAGAGTTCGCTTAGGTTTGCATCAAACAAGAATCTATTGATTTATTTCATGTGTTGTACATTAGTGCTTCTTTTGATAGTTTTCTTCCCATCACAAGTTATTGGCAATCAATAACCGATGCTAATTATTGAAGCATGGTTGGCATATCCCGCGGACACACGCCGGTGAGAGATCCGTAGTTTCCGACGGTGAGATGGGCGTGGCCCCAAGGCTCGCTAGGGATCGATTTGGATCCAGTGATGGGTGCGGCCCAATATACCCAGGGGACAGACGCCGATGAGAGATCGGAGTCTGAGACAGTGAGAGGCGCGGAGCCCTAGCTAAGGTGGTCCAGGCCTACAATTTGAGCCTAGAATAATCAGTCTTAACTGGAACACGCACTAAATAAGGTGTTGTGTTCTCTCTCTCTCTCTTTAGAAACTCAACTCCAACTTTGTTCTTTATTTTGCCTAGTCATTCTGCGATAAACATTCCTGTCTAATCACGTGTTTCTTGGTCACATCAGTCGTAAGTAGCGATTTGTAAACAGTTGGATCAACTGTCAATTACAAAAGGATACCTACACTCAGTAGAAGAGCGAAACCGACTCATGCTGTTTATTTTCTAACAACTTCAACTTTCGACAAAATCTTCGTCAAAATATCCTAGTTTTGTTCTTTCATTTATTTGCTAGTCGATATCCTTGGTAGCGGTCATCATCAATTTAGACAGTGCATCAAAGATTGTCCAATGTGCCGCAAGAACTGTCCACTAGCCATCCTCGAACCATGCATGACTTTGCCCTTAAGTCCTTATCACTTAACCGTCCGGCTTATTGTCTGCACTTTCTTTTTGAGAACGCAATCTTCACGTCTAAACGCGATCCTTGACTTACAATTAGTTAGGCCCGAGTTCCAGCCGAGTGAAACTAAAGAGGGTTTACTGCGGGCTATTGAGTTGATGCGCAGTTCACAGTGCAAGTACTCTTTGCTGTCTCTTTGCTAATACCAAATTCAAAAAAGAAACTCGAACAAATATAAATTTCATGGTCTTAGGGTTTTTAAATTTGATTAAATGGAAAGAAGTCAAAAACAAATCCATGAAATCTTTCCTGAACCCGTCTATCCCGTATATCAGGTGATATCTGAACTAACTTGGCGTAGTATTCCTTTTCGAAACTTACAGAAGGTGTGGCATCACTAATAAATTGGAAACTTCCATCCTTGTTGATTACTTTGAAAATTGTAGATCAATAGAAAAGTACAATGTAGAGTTCGCTGACAGGAAATTAGCGTGGGCGATTTCTTCTGTTCAAATCCTTCCCTTCAAGACTTGTTTAGCATCTTGTGTCCCACTGAAAGCTCTTCTTCCATTTTTTTTCCTTTCGCAGGAGGTACTCATGGGAAAAAGGGATCATAAGAACAGCAAAAATACTCCTGGATGTACAATGAATGTACCTTTTACTTTACATTCCCCTTTTCCGGTGACAAACCGTTTGAAAATGGCGAACATCTTATTAACACTCTAAAAGCGGCAAAACTACTCGGCAAACCTGTTATACAATTTCCGCATCTATTTTTAAGGCCAAAGTTCTAATCAAGTAATTTATGGTTGATTGTCTTACTGCACAGTTTTGAGTGATGATGCCTTGAATAGGTTAGAAGTATGATTTAGACCTCTATGTGATATGTCGAAGTGCCAACAGACGAATAATTTGTATACAGACAGGTCTTCTCTAAATAGCGAACAACAATAAAGATTGTGACTTGCTGTTTCAAACTTCTGTTATTTTTTTTAACTAGTCGAAGAGTCGAAAGATTTGCGAACTCCAGAAGGGCCCTAATGTCGCGGCTTTGCAGAGCACCTCTTTGAAACAGTTGCCCGGAGCGCTGTATGCCGCGTTTACCAACGTGTCTTTTGTACTGCCGCAAGACCAATTTGGCTGGGAAGGCGGCCAAGCGGAGAGGTTTATAAGGCTGCGCGGGGAGCAGTCGTCGCCTCTTTAACCTTGTTTCGTTACTGATTGCTCTCTTATATTGGCCCTTTTAGCAGCTCCTGCATAGAAGGATTTTACGTCGAGCGGCCGAGTTTAGAGATGTTTTGCATGACGGAACGCGAGAAGGCAAGGTTCATTGTATTAGTGAATGAGCAAGGATGCGGGAGCGGAGCTGCGGTCGCGCCGTCCCATTTGGGCCAGGGCTTATAGCGGCAGACCCTGTAGAAAGAACCTAGACGTTTTTATGTTGATTAAGCTTGTAGTGCATCGGCGGCTTGCTACTCTTCCCATGTTATCATTTCGGTCATCTACGGATCTTGTAGTTTGGTAGTTTTTTTGTTGTTGTGTATATTATATTTTCGTGGTTTGGTATATAAATTCTATTGTTGGGGTGCCAGCGTCGATTGGACGCGCCGAAGCGCACGTCGGTGTCGGACGATTATCCTAGGGTGTAGGGTTAGCGGAGCAGGGCAGTCGAGCGCACGGATAGGAGTGCTGGGCTAACCGAGCCGTAACACTTCATGTGGACCCATTACATTGCCCCAGGATGTATAGAAAAGACTGCGCTTCTAAGAACTTCGAGAATTTTTTTCTAATTTGGACCCATCAGAACTGTGATGGTCATGTAACTTGAAAAACATTCAGAATATTGGTCCACTCTCGTTTAAAAATTATTAATTTTGCTTCATCAACGCTCAGGAATGTTCAACAAACAATATCTCACAAGATGAAGCCTCCCGTTCAAGCACGAACACTGATTTTCAAGGTTTGGCAACAAACTTTCGAGGAGAGACTTCTACTGCAGAAAACAAACGTTTTATACTTCGCCCCAGCTCTCAAAAAACTTGTCTGTATCGCGCCATAAATAATTTGGTTCCAACTTATAGCATTTCCTCTTATGAAATGTTTCCACGACAACGCAAATTACAAATGAAATAAAACACAGTTTATTACGCCATTACAATGAAAAAATCACAAAAACAAGAGAAAACGAATACTTACAGAGCAAACAACGAGAACAGAAATTTTACATCTAAATGTATTTTTTACCCGTAAAGATAGGTGCCTCCCAAAAACGAATTTTTCGGAATCAAATAATTACGAAGACATGTCACTGCACATCTTGAATAGAGATCGGTGACTCATATCGATTGAGCTCATCTCGCAACAATCTTAAAAAATCATTATACATTTGGGAAAAGGATAACGAGGATTTTTCGAAAATATTTACCGTGAACGTCGTTGAGACTGAGTGCTGAGAGATCCTTATGCTCTGCTTCGATAAGCGGCACTTTACCGCATTTTTGCGGAATGTGAGCATATAAGGATGCCGAAGGAGATCCGATAGAGAGCATGAAGAGCCGAGAAGGAGATAAAGCATGTTGCGAGCATGGAAATCTGTAAAAATTATCAAGAGTTACTCATTTTGAATTTTACTGAAAAATTGTATCTTCTTTGCGAGGTAGCTAATCAACTTACCAACAAGACCCGATTCGACATTGCCCTGCATGATCGTTCGCCATTCCAGCTCATTATGACTTTTGATTTTTAATAGCTTCAAGAAAGACCCTTCTTCAAGTAGTAAACGTGCAAGTATCGATCCGACAGAGGTGATGTCTTCTAAAGAAAAAACCATATTACTAAAATCATGGACCAATACAAAAAAAGGATAGCTAAAAAAAGATGCCGATGCATAATAGAAATCTTAGGTTACGGTAAATACATATTTATGGCTGCTCCAGAGTTGCGCGTAGCAGCATTGTGACAGCACCGTGCCAGTGCTGCTCCAAAGCCGTTCAGCCCTGTTCCAATGCCGTTTCAGCGCCGTACTAGCGCTGTGAACCCATGCGGACACACCGCTTAAGGATTGACAGACCTTCACGGGCACAGTTGGCGCGGCATTAGCACAGCGATTGAGCAATGCTGGCACGGCGCTGGAACGACGTGCCATCATCGCACACGGCGTTAGCGCAACGCTGGCGCATGCAAGTCTGGACGCACCAATAAGCTTAGATGGCTTTTCCTACCTCATATACTCAATTATCATCATCACTAATATAGTTTTTGAGGTATTAGAACTAGCACTCACCTCTAAACTTTTCCTCACTAGCATTTTGAGCTACATCACCGTAGGAAGACAATTTCAGCACCGCATCCGTGTTAATAAAAACAGAGTTCAATGTGATGTTCTGAAAGAAACCCTCACTGGATTGCATTTTTTAGAAAATTTTCAAGAAAAAATCACCTACTCCATGATGGAATCCTTTTGAATGCAATGGTTCTAAAGCCGATTAGAGCTGATAGACAATTTTCGCTAAGACAAAATGATTAAGATTCTTATCGACAATCTATATATTATACTTTGGGAAATTCGAAATTTTTTTCGAATATTCGAATATCGAATAATATTCGAAAATCGAAATTCTCGAATATTCGACTATCGAATATTATTCGAAAACTGAAAACTTCGAATATTCGACTATCGAATTTTATTCGAAAATCGAAATTTTCGAATATTCGACTATCGAATATTATTCGAAAATGGAAGTTTTCGAATCGAAATTCGAATATCGAATACCATTCGATATTCGGATTTCAAATATTATTCGGTTCTCGAATAATATTCGATTTTCGAATATCATTCGATTTCCGAATACTCTGCGAATAAATTATGTCGGTGAGACTACCTGTGAGAGACCAAAACATCTCAGAATAAATTTTTTCAGGTATAGACATTTTTATGTTTCAATTTATAACGAAAAAAACGGTTCAGTTTGTCAGGATAAGACTGGCCTTGTCTTACCTGAGCGTGTAGCGGTATTACAAGGTTGAATAGAAGGAGATTATAAATACTTATTATACATATATAAAGAGGTGGTTCATCTAGCTATACGATTACACATAGGCTATTCAGTATACGATTAGACATAGGCTACATCCTGATAAGTTGCAGCCCCGGCAAGAAGATGGGTGCCGGATTGTGGCGATGTTAAAGTAGTCCCCCCTCCCCACCTAAGCGATGACTGATGTTCGGAGCGAAAAAGGGGGCTACCAGGCCTAAAATTTGCCCCATAAGTGGCCCGGATCTTACGGTAGGCTCGTGAGTACGAGATGCATGCAGGGTAGAGACGCAGAGTCGCTGCGGGACCCTGCACTCATGACTGTGTGCGCTATGCGTTCTCTGGCCTTGTCCGCTGTACGGGCGGCATTCGGGCTTGCCGTAAGACGGGCCCCTTTGGGAGCAATTTTCAAGCTTACCAGACCCTCTTTTTCGCTCCGAATTTCGTCACCGCTTAGGTAGGGGGTCCAATTTAACATCGCCAAAAATTCTCGGACCCATCTTTTGGGACGCTGCCTTTAAGAACCTAAAAGCGTACGTGACGGTTGTGTAGGAATTTCAAAAATCAAAGAAGATTATTTGTCCTCATTGAGAGTTGTGGACTGAATACAGGGGTCCCAACAGCGTGTGAATCTGTGGGCTGACATCAACATAGACTTACAGTATGAAGCGATGTATCGATCGTTTTTCACTGTTGTTAGGAAAACTGAGGAAAGTTTTGAGATATCAAGAGCCGTTTGCCCAAGAATGAGAAACAAAAAGGCCGATCTTACACTAGGCTTCTAAAGACACTCACTATATAAAGAATTTGCACTCAACCGTAACGCCTTTTGCAACTTATGCCAGGTACACCATAACAGATGTTTTCCAACGCATTTCAAAAAAGAGAATGCACATTTGAAAGGCTTGAAAGGCAGTGCGTAGTTAAACATACGTAAAATCCTGCTACATAGATTTGAAATCTTTTTCTTGTTGGGGAAACTCTTTTGGATGTCTCATTCCGCAGTTGCTCTATATGCTAAGTTCATACCGTGATAAGAAAAACATAGGTGATTTGCTTTCTGCTGTATTTGTAAGCTGAAGCCATCCCTACAGGATGTTACTTAAAGGTTGGCAAAAGACTTCATGAGAAGTATTAGCGATAAAACAGTTTGTACATACCCTTGGGACACCCTGTATATGTTGTGGATATCGAATTTCCGATTATTCGATGCTTCAAATTTTCGAATAGTCAATTCTTTTCGAATTTTCGAATATTCGGTGCTCATCGAATATTCGAATATTCCATGGACATCGAATGTTCGAATTAATGACCATCGAATATTCGACTATCGAATAATATTCGAAAGTTGAGAATCTCGAATATTCGACTTTCGAATAATATTCAAAAATGAAAATCTTCGAATATTCGACTGTCGAATATTACTCGAAATCTCAGATTTTCGAATATTCGAATTTTCGAATCATTCGCATTCGAATGATTTATTCGAATAATCGAATAATCATTCGATTCGGTCCAAAGTATACTATATATATATAAAACTCAATGTCTGTGAGGTTGTTCGTTTAGTTGTTCGTTCGTTATAGAAACGCCAGTCATTGAACCGATTGAGCTAAAACTTTGCACACGTATGCATTTGACCCTGGAGGTGGTTTATGGCTACTTTTGCGGCGATTCGCAGGGTCCTTCTATTAATTTATTGATTTTTGGCATAAGAATGAGTTCTCAACGTGGCTAACAAGTCAGTTCCATGATTTAGTGTAAACAATAGCAGTAGAGTTCATTCGGTTTTTGCGGTAGGAAGGATGCGGTAATCCAAGACGAGCCTGCAGCGGGTGAGTTACTCTGATAAAGGAAACCCTTGCAGCGCAGCATAACGGCCAGGTGGGAAGGGGGGGGGAGAGAGGGGAGGTGGGGAGGGGCTGGAGCAGGGACCAGCAGACATGATCCGGGCTGGACCGGGAAAATCAGCTAGTGCCAACTAATCTCCATCCATCATGTCGGTTACGGTATAAAGACTCTCGCCGGCTTCAAAAGCATCAAGAACAGAAAGAATCTGTAAATGAGCAAATTATCAGCGAAAAAAAATTTTTTTGCTGTTCCGGGACTTACATTAGGATGTGGAAGGAGTCGTCCCATTTTTATGGTAGACCCGTGTCTTTTTGGTCTTTCAAAGGCGTTTTTCTGATGATCACATTCTCTTCAGTGAGTAGGTCAGCCCCAGAGCTATAACAAGGGTGTAGGCCCTTCTGAACCTGCCCCAATCGCGACGGCTATAAGAGGTCAGCGCTAATTAGAGGTCACTCAATGATTGGCTAGCTCGCGGGAGCGAGCGGCTGACCTGGGCAGACGCGCTGCGGAGGCGGACGAGTTTCACATCGCTGGTAACCTACTCCACAACAAGATTGTGGAGGTAATTCTCTAGAAAGCTCCTAAATTCCCCAAATTCCCTAGAATTCAAGAACTTGAGTTATTCGCTCTACTCCACACTACTTAAATCGCCGGGCACTTTCTAAGGTATTACGTTTTTGACCTATGAGAAATTTTCGATGTCTTTTTCAACTTATTTTTTTTTCGATTGCATGCTCTACTCTCCTAGGTCTTTGTGAGTTCGATTGCATGCTTTACTCTCCTACGTCTGCCTCCTTGCAGCATCATCTAGTCACATTCAACTGAAATGTGCACTACATGCATGCCAGTAAGGAAGCATATGTTTTTCTTGTGATGAGTATAAAGTTTTTTTACACCGTCCATATCAAAAACGCAATCAAATAAAAATGCATCACCTTCATTTGGTAGCGTGATCTACATGGATTGATTTTGGTAGCGACCTTTTCTTTGCTACACGCATCATGCTTTTTAAAGCATAAAAATTTCAAATGCACGTTCGTAAATTTTACTAGGAATGAGAAATTTAAGATGATAAATTTCTTGGAAACTTACAGGGATGCACTGAAATGTCAGAAGGAAATACGCATTTGATAACGAATTAGCGTAGATCACCAATTTGAGTTATAATTGGCCATAAAGAGTTGTTACACAAACTTTGATTATGTGGGCTTTCCTCAGTAACATCAAGCAGCTCACATTAGCAATATGATGTGACGATGCACGACGTTATAAGGATCGCACACACAAGGGATATAAGTAGAAAGAAAGCAAAAAAACAAAGTTCGAAAGAATTCAAAGGAGATCCATGAGGAGTTTTTATGGATTATGAAAATGAAAAGACTTCGAAGATGTCGCATAAATCATAAACATACCTGCTGGGAAGTAGGGCTCAGAATACCAAACATTCAGAGGATGGTAGCTGTGTGGTTGAAATCAGCGTGACTGGCTTGCATTCCATAATGCAAGAGCCGCACGAAAGAAGTTGGTGATTTTCGAAAATACGAGCCCTTCGCGGAGCACTCGTCCGCAGTCATCGCAGCGCATGCGCGCGCGTCCTAGTTCTAGATTACTGTAGGGGACGGTGGGTTCAGAAGGGCCGTCTCCCCTATAACAATAGTTTTGATCCTTGGCGAGGATTACGATGGATTACGGTAGCCTTACCAGACAATCCGACTAGGTTCAGCTTCGATAATTTCTAAGTTAGCAATCGCCTTGGAAGCATCAATAAATGTCCAGAGATATTTACAGAATCATATCGTGAACAGGAGACTTTCTTACAAACTTCCCGCTTTCGTGGTGGGGTCCTGCAAAGAAAAAAAATTGGGCACCTCCATTAGAAGGTGATTTTTGCGATAGAGCACACTTACTGTTTGGGTTCTTGTCCTTTTTGGTGTGTTTTGTGTGGATGACATCTTGTTGAGTTGATTGAAAATTGGATTACCGCCAGACAGCGAGCAAGAGTTCCAGACGGTGTTGCAAAGACTGCGAACTGGTCCTCTGAAATACGAGATGGAGCATGAGATGTCTAAGACGCGCGAATATAAGAGATCTATGGTGTGGGCAACACAGACATACACAACTAATGCTTTGGCGCGAAAACAAAAGACAAATGTAAGCAATTCGAGATTCTTATTCGGGATAAGACGAGACTTGTCAAAGTTCGGAAGCGAAATCGAAAGAGTTCAAAGCTCATAATCAGGATTGAGTTCAAAAAAAATTTTGCGGAGCTCCAACGCAGTACGCAAGCTGTCCAAATCTGACAGAATTACTTATACTTGCTTTCTGGAAATAGGGAAACAAAAACAGGCCGAAAGAATGTGAAAGTCGGCTTTTTGACGAAGATACTTGTTTGGAAACAGCTCATGATTGTTCTGGCAAGAACATGCCAAATTTCTTTTTCTTGCTTGCTAGTCATCGGAAAATATGGGCCTGGTTTGGATACATGCTTGACCGAGGGTTCGCGACCGTTTTTTACACATTCACGATAGGGCCGATTTTTCGATTGCTGCCGTCTCAGACCGAAGCCTTTTTCGCTTTTTTAAACTTACGACCCATCTGTGGGTCGTATTGTCCGAAACTAATTTTTTGATGACAATACAGTATCCCGAGCTTGGACCACTTTGGCTGGAGCTTCTCCTAGGTGTTCCCAATCATGTGGTAGAATCCTGTGGAGTTCCATCGTAAACTGGCAAACTAGAGCTTTAGGAATCTTACGACCCACCGGTGGGTCGTATTGTCGTGAATGTGTTAATGGAGACCTGATTTTTGGGCGTTGCACACGAATCGAACTTTTTGAGTGAACGCCATCTTGTAAATCTTGCCTTGCTTTATCAAATAACTAGCTGGTATGCCCGCTTCGCCCGCATCGAATATTTAACTGGCTCAACAAAGAGCAGAATTTGTGCGCAACTTCAAAGGCTCGACTTACCTGCATTTCGGCTTTCTTCTGTTTTTCGAGTAACGCAGAATAAATATCTCTTGACCGCCTTGCTTTGGATTACCGCATCTCCCTCATCGTGACATTCTAAGAAAGGCAGTTGCGTGAATGCCTTTTCCCATTTGTTGAGCGGTTTGAGGCAGAGCCCCGGAACAAATCGCAAAAACATATATCATAACCAAATTCCACTTTTGAGATTGGCCGTTCAGATATCTTAGATAGTTTTAACTCAAGACAGGGCGGAATTTACATGTACCATTACGTGAAACAGCGCGGTAATTCAAAATTTTGCTTCAAATGTATAAAAGCCTTGTTTACAACAAATATGCAATGATATGACACCAAATTTAGTGTACACATGCGCTTGAGGACTTAAACTATGGTTTAAAGGATTATATAAGCTAAGGTGAAAGAAAGCTGTGATTGAAACTTTTCCGAATTAGCTGGAACCGCTCCAGCTCCGTACCAGCTGAGCTGCGACTTAGGAGAGCATAACATTCACCAGAAAGGAAAAACAGAAGCCATCCTGGCCGGAGCTACAAGTGTTATGATCATATCTAGTTCGAATTGAATGTGAGTGAAGAAAGTATAGGAAATAATATCTTGAGAATGTCACAGGAAAACTAAGAAAGTGTTTTCATAGCTTTTCTTACGCTGAAAAGAAAGGAAAAAAGCTTTGAGCAAAAAAAAAAGCAAAAAAAAGAAGCTTTTATGAAAAATGTTTCCAGACAGGACAGCATGTCTTGCTTGGCCTCTTTTAGATTACGATTGACTTTAGAAGTTTATGAGAGTTGTTAGTGTTGCATAAAAACGAGACTGCGCTTAGATCTTGCGCAGAGGATAGCGCACGAAAATGCTGGCTTATCTCGTTAAGTAGTGTTTTTTTACACTTGCGACGTTGTCAGCGCTCCTAGTCATGTCATGGCGGTCACAATGATATATAATGTTGCAAGGTTTCGTTGAGGCCCAGCAGACATTCACGCCAGAGTCAAATGCTTGATCCAACGGCTCCGCGCATTGCGCGTTACTTCGCTACTCTAAACACGGAGCATGGGACATTTGGCTCTAGTACCTTTCCCTTCGTTATTTCTAAATCAAATCTAGCAAACTGCATATCATATTGATCTTGACCTCTACTTTCAGGCTGATAACGTCGCAAAACCCCATGTTTCAACTGAACGAGGAATCTAACAAAAATCGTGTTTTGGAAAATCCCTTGTTTTTTCCTCCAGTTCAACTCTTTTCAAAAGGCATTTAATAGATCTTGCAGGGCTCGGCACCGCTGGCACCGGGTCAAGCTGGATATCGTTTTTAGAGCGGGAAGCAAAGGCGATATCGTTTTTTGGGGGTCCGCAGCGGAGAAGTGCCGCAAGAATGCCGCCGGCATGCCACGGGCATGCTGTCCATCACCAAACAAAGGCCTCGTTCTCAGCCAAAATGCAATAGTATGACACCAAATTTGGTGTGTGCATGCGCGTTGGTGGATCGGAACCATAGCCCAAAAATTTATGAAAACTTATGTGAATGAAAGCTGTGCCGAACTTTTTTCTGAATTAGCTGGCACCGTGCCAGCTGGGTGCCAGCTGAGCTGGCACCGACACTTTGCTCACATAAGTTTTCATACTTTTCTACATAAAATGTATCTATACTGTAAAAGTTTACATATAGAGAAAAAACATTTTCATAATGTTTTCTTTTCAGCGTTTTATAGCAATTTCAAAATTACTCAGTCTGCTCCGCAATCGAGAAATCGGCTTCTGCTTCTCAAGATGTGATTCAACCGCATAAAAAGCTCAGAAATTGTGAAAAGTGGTTCCATGACATCAGCATGCATGAAAACCCTACTACATACTTTTACAGAATCCAAAAATAATGACTTGTCTTCAAAACTGGTCAAAGGGGACTTCGTACGAAATTTACAAGATCAAACGGGACTTCGTTTCGAAATTTCCCTGGTGCCAGCTCGTGCCGAGCCCTGAGATCTTGCGTCTGTCTATAATGTAGACAACGTCACAGAGCTTACTTCTTCGATTGTGGCGGATTTTTTGTGAAAACCCGAAAAAAGTGCCTTTTTCTTGGTCGGTTGTTGGGGTTGTTTAAGGCTGGAGCGAATACCTGCAATTCGAAATGCCGCCACATAAAATATTCCAAAGTCGCTGCGCCGTTTTCATTCGCTTTCTAAAAGTCAATGCTTTGGCTATCTGTGTTGCATATTTTCTCTTTCTCAGTTTTTCTATGTACAACCTTCACTTTTTCTGGGGAGCAGACATTTCAAATCTTCACTTTTGATGCCCTATTTTTAGGCTATCGAAGGCATGCTCACATGACTTTTCGAAGGGTTTTCTATGAAATGAATTCGTACTTCGGAAGTTTTAGCAAACGCAAAAGTTTCATACTCTTCATTCCTATCTGCCATAACTTGTGTAATTTGAAAAAATGAATGCATTACTTATTAGAAGCCACACGGCTAAAGCAAAACAGAGTCCCCCGATTTGATCGTCGCGATTCAATTGCTACAGACAAACGTTACGAGTTCATTGCATGCCGATCTTCTTGTATTTCGGTTGTGATAGTTAGTCACCATTGTTTGTTGTTGGAAAACAACAACAACCGAAATGCAAGAAAATCGGCATGCAATGAACTCGTAACATTTGTCTGTAGCGATTGAATCGCGATGATCAAACCGCGTGAACTCTGTCTTTGGCCTAACAGGCAAAGCTATCGTCTCTCAAGCGTCCTCTCATCGAATTCAAATCATTGCGTTTTTTGGTACTTTACGGCTCAAAGCACCGCAAGACAATCAGATTTTTAAAATATATACAGTAATTGTGTACATATATTCTCATCCGCAAAACGACTTTTTGAAATTTTTTTACAAAACTACATATTTTGGACAATGCAACACATTGGATGATTGCATGTTTCATGCTATAGAAGTAGTGTATAGTGTACTTCAAATGCAAGGCAATTTGCTACCGTACCTACAAGGAATGTATTACTAAGAGAGGTAGAGAATTTCCGGATTTAATCTATATTGTCTCGGAAGGCATGCAATGCTGATTTCGCTGGTAATAGAATTGTAGGATTTTCAGGCAATGTGATAGAAGCACTGAAATAATATAGTCACCACATAATTTGGTGATGAAGACGAAGCAATGCTGAGACTAGTACGCTATGAACAGATGGGATGGGCTCCGAAGCAGCGTTTTGCAAGCTGTAGAAAAGTACACATTTTTTCCGAGAAACGGCCTTTACTTTCTTATTAGGCTTAGCGACTTCAGATTTGAAAGAGCGAAAAAATCAAACATCGTTAACTTTGAACACCGCACATTGCGAATTGTTCTTGAATTGGATCATAACTTTTTTCAACGAATCGTTCCACAAAGGTTTTTCATTTTTTCCATGATTTTACATGATGTAGACAATGTTACTCTACAGTTTATTTGAACTCAGGTGTCAGTACATTCACCTGTGCTACTTCTTCACGTTACAGGCCAAGAGGTAGGAGAGCTTCTTCATTATATCCCTTTACATTTTGTCGCGAAATTTCTAAAAGTGCTTTACATAAATCACAAAATTATGCGAATGATTGTTGTATGACTAGATAGTTCAAAAGCTTTATAGAAAGAAATCACTGGCTTTGCAAACGTCATGCCCGTTTCTTTTTTAAGCTCGGGTTTACAACCACTGAAAATTTGTGCGCATCCCAGTAAAATTCAGGAATTACGAATACTTTGCTAAGAGCCTCCCCTTAACGAGAAGCATGGGGTTTTGTCAGCGCCTCCTTCATATCTTCGTGAGTTCCATTGTGCTCAGCGGGGAATCAATACGAGCCAATGGTGAAGCTGTATGTTGTCAATAAACGAAAGAAACATACCTAAATGTAAGGAAGTTGGAAACAGTGTCACACTCTGTTCATCAACGCGCGTGGTTTGAAGGTAAGAAATCCAATAAGAATTGCTGTATATTTACCTTCTTGTTTTGAAAAAACAGAGTGCTTTCTTGACAAATGTTAGATCACGGAAAATAATGGAAAGCGGATACATTAGCACAAAACTTCAAATGGCGTTGCAAAACTCCATTCTTGAAAGACTGTTCCAAAATAGGTAATTGTTACAAATCTTCCAACGGCTCCCTATAATAAATTATACAGTACAAAGTAGCTGTACAGCTGTTATGAGATTTAATTGACATTTTTTACATTCGAATGCAATCAATGGGCTTATTGTTTCGCGTGTGCTCTAATATTCAACAGATTTGGACATTTTTTGCAGCGCTAGCAGTATTATAAAATGATGTAGTGGCATCTGCATTCAATAAAAAAAGTGAATCATGTGATAATAATCAGTTTTGACATTTAGTAATTTGTGTGAATTAATAATGGTAGTCGTATAGATCTCGACATTTTACACAACAAAAGCAGTGCTGTTGCACAAAGAGTTTTTCAACATTTATCGACGCACTGGTGTCCTCTAACGGTTTTGTAAACTCATCTCTTCTCATTCATGCGTGAAAAAAAAAGCATTTTTCGATTTCTTTTTTTTTTCAGGAAAACTATAGAATTTCTTAGTGAGATTGCAATGATTTTGTCTAACCCTTTTCTCTATCAAGGTTACGTATTGCGAGCTCCAAGCAATTCAAGCTTGATTACATTTAACCAAGAGTAACGTATTTGAGTGTGAGAACCGCTTGAGTACAAATTAAAGGCGATGGGTTTGTCTGCACTTGATGACTTTCAAAAGCTACTTAAGTGAGCGAATGAGCAACTGACGATAAATAGAAATGATAAAAGGCACCACAGATGATTGCGGATAAAACTTATATCGGAAATGTGGCAAGGCATGCCCCATCCTCCCGTATACCTCACACAATATAAGTACCGTGCATGCAGGGTATCGCTAGAAGATAAGGCTGAAAATATTCGCGCCGTGGCATAGGTAATGTTACAATTTTTTTAATGCTTTGCTTAATAATAACACACCAGTTCTAGGTAATTGCTGTGCTACCAATGCTGCCCTTTGGTCAGTAGTAAAGTGCTGAACTTCGCGGAGTGAATTAATACCACATTTAGGAAAGGTGTATTGTGAGAATGGATGGATGAACGAAGAAGCAGTCTTATCAATACTTGATGACGTAAATACCGCGAGGCAAAAGTTGGCTAACGGGCACAGAAAAATGCAGGTGGAGAGTTCTTGCCTTACCGTATGACTACGGTATGGAGCTAACTTTTATCCGCCGATTCTTTCACAAATCACGAGCGGTATTGTACTACGAAAATACTCACTTGGGAACACTCAAATTTGTTTTGGCGAGGGCATGCCAATTTTTGCTTTCTTGATTTCTAGTCATCGAAAACATACACCACCTCTACATATGGGCCTGGTTTGGATATATGCATGACCGAGTTAAGGTTCGCTACCGGTTGCGTGATTGCCCTTTCCCCCATTTTTGAGCTGTGTTTGAGGCAGAACCTCGGAATGGATCGCAAAAAGATATATCATAACCAAATTCCACTTTTGAGATTGCCCATTCGAACATCTTAGGTAGTTTCAACAAGTCAAGCAGGGCTATTAATACATGTACCAATACGCGAAGCTATATCGCGGTAATTCAAAATTATGCTCCAAACAAATAATAGCCTTGTTTACAACCAATAAGCAATGATATGACGCCAAATTTAGTGTACACATGCGCTTGAAGACTTGAACTATGGTTCAAAGACTTATCATTCATTCTTTGACTAGGAGACGCGAGAGCGCATTGCACACATTGTGTAAACAAACCTAATCGTGCACTTAGCAGGTTTATACTTGTTATTCATCTCGTACAGGTTTATTCACTCTTTAAAAACTGAGAAGAACAAACTCAAACTTGTTATGACAATGTCCGCAATGAGGTCTCGCGTCTCATCGTCAAAGAATAGATGGTATATAAGCTAACTTTGAAAGAAAGCTTTGACTAAAAGTTTTCCCGAATTAGCTGGAACCGCTCCAGCTGGATACCAGCTGAGCTGCATCTCACCCTTTGCTCACACGACTTTTCAATGGTTTCTTTCATAGAATGTATCTGTACTTCGGAAGTTTTTGACAACAGCAAAAGTTTCATACCCTTCGTCCCTACCTGCCACAACTTGTGTAAATCAGGAAAATGAATGCATAACTTATTAGAGGCTACGATGGTAGCTAACAGGCAAAGCTATCGTCCCTCAAGTGTCTTCTATTTGAACACGATATCGCATTTTTTGGCCCTTTACGACTCAAAGAATCTCTAGGTACTAATCAGATATACAAAATACATACGTTGATTGTTATATACTCATTATCCGCAAAACGATTTCTTGTTGTTTACAAAACAACACAACTTGGATAATGCAACACATTGGATGATTGCATGTTTCATGCTATAAAAGTAGTGTACTTCAAATGGAAAGCAATGCTACTGTACCTAAAGGAAAGAATTGCTAACAAAGGCAGAGAATTTTCGGATCTAGTAGTGTATATTGTTTCGGAAGCATGCAATGCTGATTTCGCTGAAAAAAAAACGTAGAGTTTTCAGGCAATCTGATCGGGGGCTCGAAATTACATAATCACTAATCACTTGGTGATGAAGTTTGCAGTGGTGAGACAAGTATGCTGTGAGCAGATGAGGTAGCCTCCGAATCAGCATTTTATGCGCCGTAGAAATATAAACATTTTATCCGAAAAAAGCCTGCGCTCCTTATTAGGATCAGCGACTTCAGCATTTGAAAGATCCAAAAAAATCAAACACGATAGGAACACCACAACATTGTGATATTCTTGAGGTGAATCGCTCCACAAATAAGGTTTGTTTTCACTTTTCCCGTGATTTCACGAGATGTAAACAATATTGCTTATAATCTATAGTTCGTTTGCACTATGTTAGTACATTCATCTGTGCTGCTTTCTAACGTGGCAAGCCAACAGATAGAAGAGCTTCTTCTCTGCATCACTCTACCTTTTCTCGTGAAATTTCATGGGTGGTCTATATGGGTCACACTTGTGCAAATGAATGTTGGATGACTAGATAATTCAAAAGCTTATATAGATTAAAACATTGATTTTGCAAAAACGTCACGTCCATTTGCCTCTTTTGAATTTAGACCTACACAACCGAAAAATTTGTGCGCACCCCAAAAGATTTAAAAAATTACGACTACTTTGTCAAGAGCCTTCCGCTAACGAGGAAGTTCGAGATTTGCCAGTGCCTTCTACAACATTCGTGAGTTACACTGTGCTTAGCTGGAAGTCAAGGATACAAGTTAATGGGGGAGCTGCATGTTGTCGAACCGATGATAAAACATACCTAAAGTAAGGAATGTTGGAAACACTGTCACACTCTGTTCATCAAAGCGTGTGGTTCAATGGTAAAAAATCCAGTACGAAATGTTGATTATTCGTCTTTTTGTTGTTTTAAATAAAACAGAGTAGTTTGGTTGTCCTCTTTTCTTGAAACCTCGGCATGTCGTATAATTATGTTGTTATTATTCTACAGCCTCATCAAGACACACAAGCTTGCTGAAACCGATGATACGCGCTTGATGCACCCGGACAGTTTAAAATAAGACCTATCATCAGTTGTGTTGGAGGGCCAACCGACAGAATTTCTTGGTTTTTAAACAAGATTGTATGTCAGCTGCTGGCCAAGGTACCGTCCCACTTATCAAATACTAACCAATTTCTCGAACGTCTACATAACGCTAAGTTCAACAGCGGATGCGTGACTGAGTCATTTGATGTGGTGTCGCTGTATACCAATGTTCAAAATGACGACGCATTACAAGCGTTATCGGAAATGTTGGATAGTTTTGGTAAGAACATCCAGCCTTTCAAGCTGAGCAAGAAGTATATTATGATACTGATCAAAGAGTGTTTGAACTGTAACATCTTTAGATGGTCAGGATCGTACTTCACCCAGCTAAGAGGTCTCGCGATGGGACAGAGACTTGCGGCCGGCCCTCGCGATATGTTTTATGAGCAAAATCGAGAATCCGGTGTTGTCGAGACTTCCTCTTATGTGTTGCCGGTACATAGATGACTGTTGTGTAATAACATCTACACAGTCCGAAATGGACGAATGTTTTCGCTTGTTGAACCAACAGTCGCAATACATAAGATTTACACGTGAACAACCCGCTGACGGCTGGCTTCTTTACTTAAACGTACAATTTAAGCTGTCCGGATGCCATGCGATTGTTAAATGGTATCGTAAAAACAGCTCAAAGAACATCATACTTCATGCTCGCTCTGCTCATCCATCTGCAGTAAAACATGCTGTGGTCTATAATATGTTTAAAACTGCAACACAGGTCTGTACAGGAGAGAAGGAACAGTCAGAATCGCGAAGTCTAGCATTGAATATCGCTCGGGCAAATGGTTATCTGATGCATCATGTGCACAGTAATCCGTGTAAAACCCGCAACATCGTTCAATGCAAGGACAAGATACCCCTCTGTCTGCCCTTTATTTCAGACTAGATGGCAAACCCGGCTCCGCCCGGGACCAGACTTTGCACACATACATTTCGGGGCAGGGAACGTGTCATAGTCCACTTTTCGCTGCTTTTCGCAGCTCAAATTTTGCAAAAAATCGATAAAATCGATATCGATCGATAACGAAAAGTAGCCTATGACACGCTCCCTGCCCCGAAGTATATGTGTGCCAAGTTTGGTCCCGATCGGTTCAGAAATAAAAATTTCTATTCCGCACATACGTACAGACAGACAGACATACATACATACAGACAGACATTCAGCTTTATATATAAGATAAAGTGAGTGTTGCTATAAGACACAGCATCAAGCGAGCGCGATTGAGCGACGATGTCATTTTAGTGGATATACCAAGCGGTAACATCAAGAAGCGGCTTGTACGAAATAGGCTGTACAATAGATTTTGTATCTCGAAAGAGTGCATAATCTGTCCTTACGGTAAGGTCGGCGACTGTGGAAAAGTAGGAGTGATATATCAGCTTGAGTGTTTTGAATGCGGCGCCACCTACATTGGAGAAACAGGGAGGGCACTTGGTGTGAGAATAAAAGAACATTTAGCCAACAAAAGGCGTATTAGTCTCAATTCACCGTTAGGGAAGCATAGACATGAGGTGCATGGTGATAAAGACTAAGAAGTTAAATGTTTGATTTTGGCTTACGAGACCGACACTTCTGCGCGGAAAGCTCTCGAAGCATTCTGGATCTCGCAGAGAAATCCCACTATGAACAACCGAAAGGAGTGTCTGACGATTACGAATGACTTGATGCCGTTCATAGCGTTATGTGAGCTATAATGTAGTGCTACTAAGCATAATATTTATTTATTTATTTATTTATTGCACCAAAAGTGCGCCATCGACTAGTCAAAAAGTCTAGGCAATAGTCATCAGGAAGAAAAAGAACTCAGATAAAATCATCATTAAAAAAATGTTCTCAATTTTGATACTACCAAACTAAATGAATAGGAATTATAGCATCCAAATTTGACCACTATATTGCCTGTTCAAAACATTAACATGGATAGTGAATAGAACGTGAGGTTGGACTAACGGTATCAAAGGTAGTTACTTTCACATTCTCTATTTAAGTGACCAGATTTGATGTAAAAGGGTGGGACCAAGGCGAATGGGCTAAACCATGCGTACCTTGGTTAATTCGTTGAGCTCACCCTAGCTCCTCTGAGATGTTGCTTTCGGTATACTGCATTAAATCCTATTGCTCTGAGCAAAGTTGATTTAGGAGGGTGAGAGCAAGGCGAATGGGCTAAACCATGCGTGCCTAGGCTAATTCACTGAGCTCACCCTAAGTACTCCTTAAGCAGTCGTAAGCAGAATGATTTGAAATTATCTGAGTGAACACAGTAGTCAAATTTCTGCCATAATTAGCGATAAGAGTAAAAAAAAACGTTTGGTAGAATCAACCTGAGATGTAAGAGATCAGAAGTAAGTAAATTCGTATAGTGTGTCTTGTGCGGTCCTTCATAATAAAGCGGCATCAGAGTAGCTAAAACAACAGAACTCCAAACGCAATATAGTGAAGACTGATGAGAGAGTTGACCAAATAAGATGAAGTTTAAGCTGAAATAATACGTTTTTAAAAACGTAAATGTAATTTATCACCTTCGGTCAATTTCATCAACTTAGCCTTAAAGGATCGTGCATCGCGTGAAGCAATCAAATCCTTGGGCAAGAGCTGAAACCAACGTGTGATCCTACAAAACAGATTGTTATGCATTTTATCCTTATTGTATCTCATAATCTTGACATGATGAAGGTTGAAGCCTCCCAATCTCTGACTAGTTGGCATAAAAATCCAGTATTTACTTGCTTTTAGCTTGGTTTCTCCTCTAAGCACTTGAAAACAAAAAATAAGGTCAGAGATATTACGACGAAAGGAGAGACTTTGTAGATTTAGCTTTTTTAGTCGTACTTCATAAGCAGGAGGGGCATTACTAGGAGTGACTCTTCTGTACAAAAGACGTGTAAAAGTTTTTTGTACTTTTTCAAGTTTCTCGATGTCCTTCTTTCGATTGGGGTTCCACACCTGGGAACAATATTCTAGGGGGGGACGAAATAGAGATTTGTAGAGACGCGTCAAAAGAACAGGTGAATTAGTTTTTACACTCCGAAAAAGAACAAACAAGAAAGTATAAGCCCTCCTAATAACAGCATCAATCTGCTCAGAGAATTTGAGCTTCGAATCAATAATGACTCCCAAATCCCTAGCTGAGCAACACATCCTCAAAGCTGTATCATCTACCATATAAGTGCCTGCATACTGGTCACCCATATGTAAGACAAAACTTTTATTCAGATTAACTGCTAGACGCCAGTGATTGGCCCAAGTGACCAGTTTAGTGAGCGATTCTTGCAATGCTGATTGTACCTCCAATCGATTATCATAACTGTAAGCACCATATATCTTTATGTCATCTGCATATAATTGTATCCGTATGTTTGGGGACGTTCGGAGTATTGTTGGTATATCACGCGTATATATGAGAAAAAGCAGAGGGGAGAGAACTGCTCCTTGGGGAACGCCGCTTACACAAGGATATGCATCCGAAAATTTATTACGTACTTTGACAGTCATAAAACGGTTTTGTAGATAGGAGCTAAACCAGTTGAAAAGAGGACCATCAATACCGATTTCCTTTAGCTTTTCAAGAAGCTTAGAGTGACAGACCTTGTCAAACGCTTTGGATAAATCGATATACAGTACATCCACGGATTTCTTATGGTTTAGAGCTAAAATCCAGTCATAGGTACTATCAGCAAGATTTGTTGTGGTAGAAGCACCATTGATGAAGCCATGCTGCTCAGCTGGGATTAGATGTAATTTATTCAGCCTTGCCAGCAACCTACCTCGTATGATTCTTTCCATAACCTTAGCTGGTGCTGGTAAAAGACTGATGGGTCGAAAATCACTGATTAACTTGGCTCCTTGTATCTTTGGGATGGCAGTGACAAGGGCATGCTTCCATAATTTGGCACCTCACCCAACATCATAGAAATATTGAAAATGTGGGCTAAGGGGGCAGATAAAGCGGATGCGCACCTTTTGTAGACAATTTGAGGAATGCCATCATAAGTTTCTGTGGCAGATGGTTTTGATTTTTTGAGAAACTTGAAAACTTCGGACGGTTCAAAGTACACTCTTATAGAATGATTGTCTGGTGTTACAGAGTTACTGCGTGCAGAAGATTCATAATCATCATCGTTATTGTAAACACTGGCAAAATAAGCACCTAGGACTCTCGCTTTATCCGCATCATCATAATAACTAGACCCAGAATGATCTTCAAGAGTAGGGAGACTGGCACTAGCTTTCATTCTGGAATTTATATATCTATACAAATTTCGAGCGCATGCTTTAGAAGCAAGGCGACGCTCTCGATTAGCTAAAAACTTTTGCATATGGAAATCAATGTCATGGCACACTCTTTTATACATGGGACTATGTAGTGGATCATGCAATTTGTCGAAAAGCCGGCATTTTTGCATGTTGAGTGCGTCAATGTGAGGAGGGAGTTTTATAAGTGTGTCGCTGGGATATTTCATAGTAACAAACATGCTAAGGCCAGAATAAATTATCTTACAAAATCTAAGGTAAACTTCTGAGCACGACTCATATTGGTCAAATTCTGCAAGCCAGTCAACTCTAGAAAGAAAATCATTTAGTGCAGAGTAGTCAACACTATGAAAGTCAGGAAGGGGTATGGATGGCAAACCCATGGTCGCAGGGCCCTCACACTCAAACTGAACCATCCCATGATCAGAGGAGCCAAGCGGTGGGAGAATATCAAGATTAGAAATTCGTGCGTCAGAGGAGAGGACTAGATCAAGGATATGGTCACCATGCGTAGGATGCGAGACAAATTGTTTGAAATCATTATGTTGAAAATACTCAAAAAATGATAGGGATGCACTATTAGTGGCCTTCATAGTGACCCAGTCGATTTGCAGATTGAAGTCACCTAGAATAATCGTGTTATCATGATCAGAAGAATATGTATAAGAACTAATCATATTCATCAGTTGATCATCATTATCTTTGCTGAAGCTGGGTGGGCGGTATATCGCGATGAATCGTAGGCGCAAAGATTGTGGATGGATAATAGTGACAATCAACACATCTGCTAGCAAAGACATTTCAATATTTGTGCATCTAGATGCTATGTTACCTTTTACCAGGCAACAAACACCACCACCTTTTCGATTATTTCTGTCACTTCTGTATAGCACATGAGGCATACCACCCACAACCTCAGAATCAAGTATTTTTACATTAAGCCAAGTTTCAGTAATAAAAAGTAAGTCGGGTTTGTATTCATAGACAAAAGCGTGCAGATAGTTCAATTTAGTCACTATGAAAACCACTAATAGTGCATCCCTATCATTTTTTGAGTATTTTCAACATTATGATTATCAATATCAAGCTGCCTAGTGTAGCTCATTGGCACTACTGACACGTCAAAACGGGTTGCACAGCACCACCAGTGCACCATTGGTGAAGCGGCGCTGAGGTTGGTTCGTCTTCCTCTTTATGCGAATTTTCTTGTGAAGTCGGAGGGGGGAACGCAACTAGCCAGAGGATGATAAGGCATTTGGTGGGATAAGCATAAGATCTAAATCTCGCACCACTCTAGGCCTCTGAAGACGACGATAAGTCGAAACGTAAGGCCGCATCAATAAAAGGCTTCACCAAACCTCGTATTGGCATAACATAATCAACATAAAACAGAGTGTTTTTTGACCAAAGTTAGATCACAGAAAATAATGGAGAGCGCCATTAGTGCAAGACTTCAATTGACGTTGCTAAACTCCGTTCTTGAAAAATTGTTCACAAGCAATTTTTACAAATCTCTCAACCCCTCCTCACGACCAATTTGCATATACAGGAGCTGTACAGCTATCATGGGACATACAGTGTACGCCAAAAATTACGGGCGCCAACTTTTCAGCACTGCCACGGAAAAATCATTGAGACTTATAAGCACAAGTTTGTGCCATATAATGTCCTGATCAAACTCTACAAGAGACAATTTACAGATGTCAAAGGGACCTCGTTAGAAGAATGTGAGGATCAAAAGAATCAGACTAGCAGTTTTGAAAAAAAAACAAAAATGGTATTTCTCTGATTTCCTGGTTTGCTCTGCATCTGAATAAACTCAAAGTCTTTCTGTATCTTAGTAGCTGAGATTGTAGAGCACGCTTTCTAGTGTTACGCAGTCCCCGTTACGTCTGAGTTTTGTTCTTTTGCGAAATACAAAAATACGAAAACGTAGGTTGCGTTCATACTGATTACGTAATCGGGGAATAGTCCCAGCACAACGCTCACTTTGAGCGCTGTGCTGGAACTGTTCCCGAACTTCGGGATCAGTATGAACGCAGCCGTAATTGCGAAATATATCTGCGTACGAACAACGACCTTAGATTTAAGGCTGCGTTCATACTGATCACGAAATCCGGGAACAGTCCCAGCACAACGCTCAGTTCGAGCACTGTGTTGGAACTGTTCCCGGATTTCGTAATCAGCATGAACGCAGCCTAAATTCCATTGTAAGACTCCAGACGCGCAAAAAATTCCAGATAGAAAACATTTCTTTTTTATGCGACGTGTAGAAAAGCATTTATCACAAGCGGTCCTCGAAATTGGTTTTGAAAATTTTCAGAAAATATTTTGTGATTTCCAGGCGCACTCAGAGGGGCAAAAATACCACTAATTTTCGATATGCTGCCCTCAAGCATGTTTTGAAAAATTAAAAATCCACCTCCGGATTAATTTTCCAATTATTACTTAACAGTGTTATTAGCGAAGGCTTGCCCTACTTTTTTGCCCAATTTCAAACGAAGATGAAAGGTTCCTAAAAGAATGTCGTGTCACTTCCCCAAGTTGTGCTTGCGTACAGAGCACACTTCGGCTGCCGAGAGGATTTGAGATTTTTTCGAAAGACTAAGGGCCAAATTCTGATTTGACTGTAGCATTACGATGATGATGGATAAAACAGATGCATCCTTGAACCGTCATCAAGCCCGCCTTGTATCTTTTTGACACCCAAGCAAACACGCGCCGGTAATTTTGGCGCACCGTGAATGTAGTTGACATTTTTACATTCAGATTCAATCAATGGCTCACTATTGTTCGCATGTGCTCATAATTTTAACAAATTTTTTTTTTGCAGCGCTAACAGTAATCAAAAATTGATGCAGTGGCATCAGCTTTCAACAGAATTTAAGCAGTGTAACATAATAATCATCTGACATCTGGTGAGTTGTGGAAAAAAATGGTAGTCTTATAAACGGTAGTCTTACTGAACTCGATTTTCCACAATAAAAGCAGCACCGTACGAACAAGAGTTTTTTCCAGGAAGTGATACTCATGTGGGCGAATGAGCAAATTGATGGTAAATAGGCACGAAGATGATTGGGAAATGAACCGCATATTAGAAACGTGGCAGGCACGCCCCATTCATTCACATACCTTACACAATATAAGCGCCGTGCATGCGGGGCATGACTACAGGATATGGCTGGAATTGTCCGCACCCTAACGTTGGTAATGCCTATGTTTTTTTCACTGTTTGGATTGACACATCTGTTTAGGTGATTGCTGTGTTACCAGCGCCATCGCTTGGTCCGTGGTTAGAGTGCTGTACTCCGTAGGGTGAATTAATACTACATTCAGGAGAGATGTACTGTGACAATGGAGAAATGGAGAAAGAGGCGGTCTTAGCAATACTTGATCACGTGAATACCGCGAGGCAGAAATTGGCTAACGGACAACAAAGAAATGCGGGTGGAGACTGCCTGCCGCCAGCATTTTATGGTTTGAAAAATCTAGTGAGTCCACATTCAAATCGTGGATGCGATAGGTGGAGAAGTTTTTCTGACTCTCTTCACTTTAGGGCCGGCATCTGGCTGACCCCTTTCACCGAGGGTGAGACTAGAATCAAGGCATAACGGCAGAATTAAACAGCTGTTGCGAGGCACTTTTTGTTAGGAAAGAAAACGCCAGCGGCTCTTCTCCTCAGACATCAAAACTGCAAAGCATCGAAGCAACAACTTTTGTTAAAAAAAAACGCATGCTTGAGACCTCCTGCGCACTCGAAGAGGCGTTGATAACGAAACATAATCAAAAATCAAAAGGATGCCTGTTTTTTCAAATAATTAACATTGTATCAATGAATACACATTGTCGCAAGAAAGAGCTGAGCAAGAGTAAAAATCTGGATTGGCTAGTGATGGATGCATGTTTACTGACAAGAATCGTACCATATCTCTTTTCTTTAGAGAGAGTAATAAAAAATAAAAAAGCAGTTAGATTATACGTTTCCCGAGCTTTCGTATCATATCTATAACTTCGAAAAAGACCTTGATTTCAGAAAAAAGGCATGAGATAATCACCCAGAACTGGCTAATATTGTAGCTAGATAAAACTACTCGTATCTCGCTTCACAGAAAAGCTAAGAAAAAAGAGATAGTCCAGTCGATTCCTCGTGCTCTTAGCTGTCGAGTGTTATTCAAAGTGTTGGTGAATAAAGCTTTCCCAGTCCAAAAATCTTGCTCCGGCGATCCATAAGCTAAGAGCAGGGTGGAGCAAGCTAATAGTAAATATAAGGGTGAACGGTAAAAAATGGGACACCTTGAGAATAATTGCAGATTTCTCAAGGAAGAAATGTGGTTGAACTTTCCAACTTTGGTGGATATTAGAATAAATTATTCTCTTTCAGAAAGTACCTGTATAAGGTCATTTACACACCTAGTAACTTTTATACTTGCTGAAGTGCAAAGTTAGTCACTTCGACAAATCAAGAACTTCGAGCAGTTTCTGCGCAGTCAAACATGTGAGACCACCCAAAGTACCACTGCTGCAATGGGTGGTGGGACAGTCACCAAACCCACGACGACTTGGTGACATCAACTTTCAAAGTCAGGAGATATGGCCATTAACAGCTTTGAGAACGAAGATACGCGTTATTCAATTCTTTGCAGGTGAACGCATGTTTTCTAGGTATCATCTGATAGAGCTTTTTACGCTCTATCCATCCATATGCAGCTTACCTCAGATTTCATCTATCTTCGAAAAATGTAGGGCAAAACATGATTTTTTGGTTTTTTTATTGCGCCAAAAATAGCTGTTTTTCAGGGTTTTTCGCTTTTTTTTCTGAAATTGAGAAGAAAACTCATGCATTTAACATATCATTTGAAAGAGCATGAAGAGCTCTTTCGAATGGTATGTAATTTGCTATACAATTTTACGGTATAGCAGCGCAAGATTGAGAATTGTTCAAAAAACCCTGTCTGAGTTCTTCAAGGCGCCACGCGTAGGGTAGTGGAAGAGGAGCGTTAACGCGTTGTCAGAATAATAGGTGAAGGTCGCCCATGTAAGCGACATTTAAGTTGCAGCCTACTTGCTGTTGCTCGAAACAAAAAACTCCAAAATGTAACTAAAATCAAGCTGTCCCATTTTTTACCGTTCACCCTAATATTTCCACCTTATTTTTTAAAAGCCAGAGTTTTGTCACTTGACAACCTATAAACCATTAGAGCTTACGAAACAGGAACTCGAAATAAGCCGTCTCTTTTTTCTTGCTTTCCTCTTTCTTTCAGAAAAATGAAGCACAAAGTGATTGCATAAAATCAGCTGATGCTGAAGCTAGATATGAATTTTTATATCTAAATTTACTCGAGAGCTGAAAAAAGACAATCTACGTCGATTTTGTAGATTTCAAGATTTCGTGGTACGTCGATTGATACAAGGATTCCAAGATTTCGCCAAAACCCACCAAAAGCGAAGTGCCCATCGCCGCCACTTTCGCTTCCCGCTGAAAACCTTATAGCAGTCGCCCGCTGCCGGCTTTAGGCTGCATTCATACTGATTACGTAATCCAAGAACACTCCCAGCACAACGCTCACTTTGAGCGCTGTGCTGGAAGTGTTCCCAAACTTTGGGATCAGTATGAACGCAGCCTTAGCGTCCAGCTCGGGGCCATGATTGTAGCCGCTCGCTTCTACGGTTCTCAGCGGGAAGCGACAGTGAGGCGATAAGGCTGAGAGAAGTAGATTTATGAGGAAGTTGACTGTTCCAAATTAAGATTCGTACAGAAATATAAGTTTATTAAGGTTTTGTTACATCGTCATACACTGCGAGGACAAACAGTCACTAGCTAACATATAAAGTCAATCTGTTGCCTTTCATTGCGATTTCATATGCTTTCTCAAAGTCCTTTGTAAGCGATTTTTTCACATCGTGTACAACGGTTTCCTCACATCGTACATCCTAGATTAAGTCATGAGTTATGTACCATCAGTATCAATTCGCTTTGGTGATTTTCGCGCCGCATCGGTTTGCTGCGCACGTTTTACATCGCCCATGCATGACGGTACGGCGTTCACACCTGGCGCTTTTCCAGTCGTCCAGCTGATTTCGCAGCCCATCAGATCGTTTTTTGGCCAGTTCTTTATTTTCGCTTTCTTTTCACAACCTCCGCTGAAAAAGTGCTGGGCGGCCTTCAGACATAGTGCGTTCTCTGATCATTCTGTAGCCTTGATTAGGGCTCGAAGTTGAATCAAAAAATATCTCTCTTTATATAAGACGCAAAAATTATCAGTTGGAGAAATATGTGCGCCATAAAAACAGCACCACTCAACCGATTGAGCCAGAACTTTGGTTACGCATGTTTTCGACCCCATTGCAAATTAGCTACATTTTGCAGCGGTTCGCTGTCGTCTTCCAACAATTTATTGATTTTATTACATATTTTTGATGAAGTAAATGCTTACCATGTCTCTACCAAGCCTTTTCCATAGTCATGTAAAAGGAGTGCGGTAAATTTGGTTTCAGTCTCAAGCACGACGATGTAGCGAATCAAAGTGGAGGTGTCCAGATAAGTCATTATAACATGAAAGGGGAAGCGGGGAGAGCGTCTGCAGTAATTATGCTAGCGACCAAACACCTACCTCATTCCCGGAAAAACAATGCGGGCTGGATTAGGAAAGCCAACTGTTACGAACAAGGAGGAATGACATTCGGTTTTACAGGAGAGTGCGGCTCACCTTTACAGAAATCACAAAATCCAACAACTTTGCCCAGAACATTAGGTCAAGCGTGAGGTCAGGCGCATATTTTTTGCGGGAATTTTTTCTAAAGTGGCGACTTCTCCTTTTGGATGCAGCAGTTTATGCAGTGGCACACTCATTTTTGAAGAACTGATGGACGGGGTTCTGGTAGCACACTGAAACCATTGTATGAAAGCAACATGCAGCAAAGTTTTCAAGCAATACAACAAGGTGTTACCCTTTCAAAAGTGAAAAACTGTTTATTTACTTTCGAGAAAAAAGAACAGAAGAAATACGGCTTCAAACGGAACTTGTTTTGTCGTATCGAGTTTCAAATTAGAACGAGCAGCACTAAACGGTCAAAGTCACTTTTGTGAAATTGCATCTACTTTGTCGGAACTAAAGATTCGTCTCTATCATCTCACCAGATGGAAAATTTTTGAAACGAAAGGCTTTGGGATTCTGGTCGCTGTTGGCGTGAACTTAGCTTGGTGCTAGGAAATGTAATTGAGAGCCTTCTCGATAGACCATGATTTTCCATGTGCTTTTCTGTAAACGAGTACTTGTCTCGCAAAAAGGAAATAATGCATAAGAGCCGTGTAGTTTTGAAAAAACTTTCGAACAATGCTCTTATAGTTACTTCTTGCAGCATTTTGACCACATGATCTGTCGGTTGAAAAAAACAAAGGTTACCCTGCACTTTAACGTCTGGTGTCCAAGGTGGCAAATTAAAAAAGTCGCCTCAGATTGAAATGTTATAATTTTGTTGAGCGTGGAGTAAGAAATATGCTTTGAAGTAAACAGCTATCTTTTTCGAACAAACAAACGCTTGAAAAAGCTTGGTAAGAACTAGGTTGGCTTATGTATATGGAAATCCTGGACAGCTAAACTTTGAATGCTTCTTCGGAACACTTCTTATTTAGACTTATAATTGCGACTTGGAAAACGACTATCAAAGTGAAATTCCCGAAAACTGCTCAAACACTGACAACGACGACGGGGCTGCTGATGCCTTCCACCAGTACATTGATGATATCGATGAATACCCTCTCATTGTCACTCCATTTAGCGTTGAGTACAATGATTCGAGAATTCAGGGTTATGCGAAGGTACTTTCAACAAACAACAGCGAAACATTATGAAACACTGAAGTACTTCAGTTTATGTCTGAGAAGGCAACGACCATGGGCTGCATCTGGTTTGATTGCCCAGACCAGTATGGTGTCGGATGTACCACTGACTCAACGTAAGTCCATACACTAACACTAGTCTTTCAAAATTCATGCACACCAGCCTCGAGATCATTCATATAGATAATATAGGTCATTGATGAAATTATGACAATTGGATTTGCCTGCGGTCTTTGAGCCCACAGGAGCAGAAAATACTCATTCAAAAAAGCTTTACCTCAACTTTTCTGCTCATTCACTTTTAATGTCCAAACTATCATATGTAAGCAGAAAAACCGAGAGATAAAAAACAAGGAAATGCGGTTGCCGGGTTCACAATTTTTCGAAGGCCTATAGTCGACTGCACGGGATCGCCAGCTGAACGCTAGCGTGCGTGTTTCTTGCGGCTAACATTGGCATTCGCGCGCATGAGTCATCATGGCGCTCGCAATGGGAAACGCGTTGCGGGCACGCTCACATGCGTTCAGCCTACAACGATCTGGGCGATTTCGTGCAGTCGACTTCACATATCTTTAAGCCACTTGTATCTTAATATGTGAGCCGGCAACTATGCGCGGCAACCGATGGCACTCTTTCTAGAAATTCTCCAGTCAAACCTTTTCTAGCGTGACAAACTGTAGAAATGTGCTACTAGCAAATACACTCATATAAAGACAGAAAAGAGAACAAGGAGAAATCACTGGAAATGAGAAGTTCTTAGTCGTACTGAAGTTTGTCAAAAAGCGCGCATAACGTGCAATACGCGTATTGAGTTATTACTTCGATTGGCTATTATGCGAATTCTGCTACTATGTTTGTTAGCAGATTTCACGTACCTGCTTTGAACACATCCATTAGGTCAGCGACATACTTATCATCTAAAAAGATTTCGAGACTTACTCAGACCCGGCGCCCACGCTATTTTTGTTCAGACTTACTTCATGTCTTCCAGAAAGGAGCTGCGTAGTTTTCACAGCCATCTGCCATGATTTAGGGAGTGCGAGCAATTCTGAGATTGCATAAATAGGGACTTTTCTCTTGTTTTCTGATGAGTTTCGTTTTTGGGCATCCTCAGCCACTTTCCTTTTTCCATATCGTTGCCCGTTCCTTTCCCATTCTTTGTTCTTCCCCGCCTCTCCTCGTGATGAGAAAAGCTGCGAAACTGAAGCGGGATTGAAGAAATAACTTTGTTCTTTTCCATGTATCCGAGCAAAAGGGTCTTCATGCGTTCGTCCATTTACTCCTTTATTTCTGTTCAGGTCTACTTCGTGTGTTCTAAAGACCTGTCTATGTCCCTTTCAATACAGATGCGAGACTACGCAGCGCCTTTCTTGAACACATGAAGTAAGTTTGAACAAAAATAGCGAAGAGAGAATGAACGAGCACAAAAACACACATTTTGTCGCAATCGCATAGCAGAAAAGCGCTCATTCTTCAACTCCAATTTGAGTTCGAACTTCTGCTGATCAAAAAGGAAAGCGGGGTAGAGATATAAGGCCAGAATGAGAGGAATCTGCTGATTAAAAAGGGAAGAGGGGTAGAGGTATAAGGCCAGAATGAGAGGAATCTGCTGATTAAAAAGGGAAGCGGGGTAGAGATATAAGGCCAGAATGAGAGGAATCTGGAAGAAAAACTGTTAAAAACAGTCAAACTTCTCCAATTCCCGCCGTTCAAAACGCGTGCGGGCGGCTGCAGCGCATGCAGCACAGTTCCGGAACAGTTTCAGCACAGTGCGGGAGCTGTGCGATAACTGTTCCGAGACATGGGAGTCAGTATGAATGCAGCCTGAAGTGGCTTTAGAAAATTTACTGTGCTGTTGTGAACTGTTCACCTGTACACCGAAATAAGTGATTGCGTTTGGCTATATCGCTTTTTACGTCTTGATTGTTGGAAGCATAAATTATCCTATCAGCACCGGCCTTAAGTCTTAGGAAATGAGTCATTGAATTAAGGGCTCATTTGGTAATGGTTCTATAATTTGAAGGAGACTAGAAAGTGATCTTTCTGTCATTGCACATGCTATGCCAATGATATGAAGTAAACTTGTAAACCCAGAAAGAGTTTGTAACACTTTTTCGAATTGCATAGTTGAGAATGTGGACACGGCATGCACGCAAACATTGAACAACGCATTTTTTTCGTCGGTGCACGCTAAGGGTTGTTCCCGCTGCCGCACTGACCGCAATAGCAGCAGCACTCGCCATTGAGGCGCGGCAGTGGTTTCGATGGATTGCTGTAAGGTCGGGCTTCTACATCTCTAGGGGCACTATCCATTCAAAACTGATATTATTTTAGTTAACTGTAAGAGAAAACAATTTCTTCTCAAAACTGCGTGCCCTGTATGTAGAGGAAACATTTTGGAGGTTTTGTTTTAGCATGTTTGCGGTCTTACCTACAAGGGTCTCTCACGGTTTAAGTCCTTATGTCTCTGAAATTGTTAGCTTCTGCAGACTTGCAGCAGCATTTGAAGATTTTCATGCTTTGGTGAGAACCAATGTCTCGCTGTTGATAGTGGATCGTTGGAATATTTATTGAGACGAACCCGGTTTTGGACCGGGGGAGCAACCTTTAAAGGGCGGGGCATACCGGTCAGCGTTCCATCGCCGCGATGGATGATCGTGGCGACTGGGTGGAAACTAGCGACGAAAACGCGCGACGGATCGCTGATCGCTCGAATAAGGGGGCATACCACCGCGGCGATGTGTGCATTCTCACACTACGTCACATAAATCACTTTCGCACAAGCTGAGCTTTCAGAGAAACAAATTTTGTACCAACATAAACTTCTCATATAAAAGTCATGAATATCTGACAATCACTGAATCCAGTGCAGATTAGCCGCGGAATATGTACAACTAGCTCCTGAGAGTTCACAAACAAAAGTCATGCCCGTGATGAGGATACTGAGGTAATAAAGAACACAAAGAAACGTTATAATGGTTAATAGTAGAGCCGTACCCACGAAACACACATCAGTTGAAAACCATAGCTGGCAAGTTTGGGAAGTGTGCAAGGCATTTAGCGTAAGTGACAATTGCTGATAAATCAAAAGGTTTCATTTCACGGAAATTAATGCACTTTGACAAAACTAAAATGATTTCCAATCCCCAGACACGAGACCAGCTTAAGAAAGTAAAGAACAATCATAAAACTTTCCTGGAAAGAGATCCCAATCCTAGCGATTCATCGCGTCGCGCATTTGAAATGAGCGACGCGAATTCGCTAGGATGAGCGACGATCGCGGCGATTTCGCTCAAATCGGTATGGCCGGGTAGAAAACGGCCCGCGATGCATCGCGCCGGACAGCCAGCACAGATACGCAGTTATCTCCGGCCTTGTAACACTTGTCCTTTGGGAAAGTCAGCGACGCGATGGATCGCTAACCGGTATGACCGGCCCTTAATACAGTCGGGGGCACCTTATATAGGTAGTAAGGCAGAGCTGACCCGTGCACAATCAAGCTGTCCAAGAATTATATACAAGAAAGATGATGCCGCGGCTTGGCGCGGCCCCTGGAAGATAGGTGCCACTTATTGGTGAGTGATTCGGCACTTGAATATAAGCGGTTGGGGAATATAGTCCATAGGGAATAATCGTAAGTTGTCAGGATTATAGAATCGTTGAGGTTGATGATACATAAACCATCAACACATGCTCCACGCAATTTTTGGTTGTCCATAGGTTCATGCGTCAATTAGTCCGCAAACATTTCACATCTTCTTACATTTCCTCTCAGAAGATACGTCAAAAGCTGTGTATCATGTATTAGGCTGTCCGGAAAATAATGTCGCATCGTGTTTTATCATGCAACATGGTGGAGGGATGAGCACGAAAAAAAACTAAATGGGATATCAGCCGATAGACCAAGCCAAGCGCTACAAAATGAAGTTCAAATATTTGCGCCAAGTTTGATTTGTGTAAAATTTATAGCCAGATTTCAAAAGGCACTAAAGGCCTGAAAAGTTTGAAAAGTCGTCTCTTTTTTCAGATAGGTACCTCCAACTTGCACATGTATACTCTCGCTACATCAGACACTTGTATGCACAGTTTCGTGGTTTGTCCATGTTTAGAAATCGAGAAAACGAAATTTGGCACGGTGTTTTGTCAAAGCAATTTTAAGCTTCTCCCAGATAGCTGATTCCGTAGTATAAACGTTTTTAAGTATGATCATAAATTTTCAGCTCTCTACAATGTTTGGTTTCCAAGAAAAATCAAAATTTTCGCAAAAATCCAAAAACGCGACATACACTTTTGGCCTACTTTAGATCTCGTGTTCTAGCCGTGGGTAAATTTCTCAAACTGCACACGTGAATGTCTGTTGTAAAAGGTACATGTTTGTGCAAACTGGAGATCCCTAAGACATTTATGGATGGAGGTACGATTTTTTGAGTATGTGGAACTTTTTATATTTTTGATATGAACTTCTGGTGGAGCAAAGTTTCCGCGAAGATTTTTACTTCATCTTGTAGAGCTTGCTTTGCTCTATCAAATGACTCCTTATTTGATCTCTTTCGTAATCGCTCTGTCGTGGTAGGATGCAATGCGACATTATTTTTCGGACAACGTAATATATTGTAAATGGGAGTCAAAACCGCTTGCGCCACTTCATTTAGTCTAAACTTGGTTCCCCTCAGAAATATTTGTAACTCATGTACAAGTATTAGTCAATTTGAATTTCGAAAAAAAAAAACTGATTTCGCAACAGCAGATAATCATTGCTGTATTCCTGAGCTGTGGCAGCTGCTGTCATTGCGCTCAGTGCGTTGGTGTGAAATAACCCTAAGTACAGAAGACAGAAGTGGAAAAAACATAAGCATCTTAAGTGACCCCATGCGAAGTTTATCTGATTTGAAAACAGTAATGTTCTATAACATAGAGTAGTGCATCTTTTACTGACACTACTTATGATGAACGCCGACAAGCTATGCACAGTTTCAAAGTTATCAAGAATATTGACACATTCACGACAATACTACCCACCGGTGGGTCGTACGTGTTCTGCCATCTCGGACAATACGACCCACCGGTGGGTCGTATGCTTTCTGAACTTTGTAATTTTGCTAGTTTACGGTGAAACTTTTTAGACAAGCCGAGTAAACTCCTGCATACACCTCTTAAAGTACTTCTCAAAAGATTAACACTTCAGACTGCAGGGCCCATCAGTGACCTAAAAATATTCCGCAAACTCAATTTTGCGAAATATGCTTTGGTCCGAAATGGCAGTCAGCGAAAAATTGGCCCTGTCGTGAATGTGTTAAGTCAATCAGAATTTGGTAGAAGTAGATTACTAACTAGCCTTTAACAAAAAATTGTGTTTTTATGACCATAGTTATTGTCACAAGAGTTAGGCCCGTATGCACGTACATCCCCGCGGGGAGGGAAGGAAATTTGGAAGGAGACGCATTGTATCTGTATTGTATCTCGCTACTGCAAATATCTGCATTATTCTTTTCCTATCTATCTTGTGAAGGTTCTCATACGCTAATACTGGGGTATAATGGATGACAGAACACTGCCTACAAACTGAGTTCTTGCGTGATCTTCTGACCTCACACTTTCAAAGTCATTTATTACCCTAACAATGCGTCACTTCTTCTTCGCAGAGGCTCGCATTGGCTCTACTATATTTTTATTTTATTTTATTTCAATGCACCAAAAAGCGTTCTTAATCCTGATCCTGATTGGAGCGGTTAGAACAAATACAATATATCAACACTGCATGGTTAGTCAACCACACATGAAAAACACGTATGTACCAATCGTTAGCATGTGCGCTGCAGGAAGTACAGAAAAACTTAAGGCCCCAAAATTGTCCTTGGGACTATCTTTGGGCAAGAAGTGGCCAAAGTTGTTACTCTGAGGGTAGATAGTATCATAGTTGCGATAGGGGGAGCCGGGCTCTCCCCAGGTGAAGGGGGTCTCAGCTGTTTCCGACCTTCCAGCTGAAGGGGGTATGTGAGCCTGGGGGGGGGGGGAGGGGAAGGGAGAGAGAAAGGTAAAAAAGCGTGGTATGAAGTGCTCTAATTTGTACCTTATTTAGGTACAAATTGAAAAAAAATTTTCTAGAATTAAAAAAAATAATATTAGGTTGAACCGGAAGTTCTTTCGCACCAAATCCAAAAATTCATAATTTCTAAATTTTCTAACCGATTGGACCGCTCTTATTTTAATATGAAAGAGTGGGTCATGCTCTTTATAAAGACCATCAGTTGCTTACTAATGATCATCTATTGCACAGATAGGAGCAGAAGAAAATTGGTCAAAAATTGAATTTTCTGTGCAGGGTCATAAAAAATCGGAAACTTGCAACAAAAATCGTAGCAGTCGGTATTGTAGGTTTTTTCACCAGCTCTTTCTAACTGTGCAAAGTTTGCGCCGATTGAACGTCTCTATGAAAAGTTACGATTTTCGAGCAAGCAATACAAAAGGATGATTTTGGTTTATTTTGGCATTTTTCAGGGAAATTGTAACTTTTCATAGAGACGCTCAATCGGCGCAAACTTTGCTCTGTTAGAAAGAGCTGGTGAAAGAACCTACAATACCGACTGCTCCGATTTTTGTTGCAAGTTTTCGATTTTTTATGACCCTACACAAAAAATTCGAATTTTGACTAATTTTGTTCTACACCTCCTATCTACGCAACAGATTATTAGCAAGCATCTAAGAAGTCGTTATAAAGAGCATGACTTACTCTTTCAGAAAAAAGTAAGTGCGTTTCAATAGGCTTAAAATTCGGAAGTTATGAATTTTTGAATTTGGTGCGAAAGAACTTTCAGTTCAACCTAAAAAATCAAAAAAATTGATTTTATGAAGATCTGTGCTCCTATTTCATTGCATCGACAGAAAACGAAAGCAATAAGGTATTCCAAAAGATGTACAAGTTAGGAACAACTTACAATTCCTGCACGTCATCATCAACAATATCACTATCGCTAACGTCAGAGACAACAAATTCGCTGCCTGAAAGATCTTCTTCTTCTGTCAAAAGATCATCGGAGTAGAAGTAGAATTGCGTCAAAAAGCGTTCTGAGTCGAAAATGGATTTGAAACGTTTTTCTCCTTCTAAGCGCTTTTGTGTTTTTTTTCCTGGCCCTCTGGTAGCACCAAGAAGTCAGCAGGTAGCTATCCAGTTTCTTCATACCATCTTTTAGGATATTTCAAAAAGTCATACGATGACAGCCTGTCTGGACCATTTATAGCAATCCTTTAAATGAAGTTTTTAGATAACAGTATGTTAAGTAGAAGGTTGACAAATCTTAAGTAATTGCTTAGATGCTCCACCATTGTACGAGTTCTGCGTTGCGTTCTGATAACAGAGTAGATAGAAAATCCCCTCTCCACCTCTGCCGTGCTAGTCGGAATAAGAACTAGCTTTGCAAGTGAGCCCATCAGATTTTTGCGGTAAGTAGTGGGGAAAGAGCCAGATCGCATATGCTTTCGCAACACGGGAAGTAATTATTGCATACTTTTTTTGGACGTTTTGTTAGCTGACGAGAAAGCCGCTCAACGTCTTCTTTAACAGCATCTGGCAATAGCCGAAAAAAGTAGATTCTATGCTACGCGTTGGTTTTTTTTTCAATATCATAGCATATTGTCACAAGGCGAGATACTTCCAGCAGCATAAAGCACGGACTCAGACAATCGCCGGGGGCAGGCGGGCACCGGAAAAATAGATTGCTGATCTCTCGCACCCCGCTCGCGGATTTTTTGGAAAGCATAGCATATGCTATCAGGACTTTTCGGAAGACCGCTTGCTGAGTTCTCGATTTCTCAGAGATTCAGCAATATATCTGCAAAAGATAAGAGCGAAAAAAATTCAACAAGCGGTCTCTCAAAAATCCGCTGACTCAGCAAGCGGTCTTCCGAGAAGTCCTGATTGCTTTGCAAAAAATCCGCGAGCGGTGCGAGAGATTAGCAATCTATTTTTCCGGTGCCCGCCTGCCCCCGGCGATTGTCTGAGAAGTTAAGTTCGTACTCCAGTCGGGATCTAAGAGCAGTAGCTATGCTTTGTACTAACACCTTCCTTTTGTTCATACCCATGTCCGTGAATTTAGCAGCCTTGAAATCTTCAGCAACCTAAAGATCAGCAGTGGACTTCTTGGACATTTCCTCATTGAGACAGGCAATCTGCTTGGATTCCTTATGTAGGAAATCAGAGAGTTTCGCTCAATTGTCAACTCTGTATCAATGTCGAAAACATATTCGCAGCGTAAGATTCTCCTTCTGCCTCGCTGTTGAAATGGAACACATGCGAGTCATCTGCGATTTTGTAAAGTATTCTGCCTGCGTTTCTTCTTCAAACTGCCAACCTTTCCAAAATACTGAAGGATATCAATAACATGTTGTTCTTCTAAATGCCTTAAAGTTTTTGATTCATTGAAACCAACCATTCTCTACAATTAGGTGAGTCTAGAGCGTTTTCACGAAAGTGACCTTCTTCAGCACTAGGTTTACAGAGTGTAGATTTCAGAAATGGGCGGCTTTTTGTTTCAAGGTGAGGAAATTCACCAATTTCCCATATTTTTTTCTTGAGTATGTGCTGATAATGATGGCACAACTGTCAATCAAAAGCGCATTTTTTACTAAAAAAACATAAACATATAACAACGATAAGCACACTTAAATAGACGCGTTCGCTTGCGTTCCCGTTAGTGCTGATAACGAGGTCAATCCACAGCATATTTTTTACTATTAGCTTGCTCCACCTCGCTCTTACAATGTAATGGCTTTTATCGGTTACAGGAGCAAATGATTTTTAGAGCCGGGAAGCAAAGAAGCCCTAACATGCTGTGTACCATTCGAAAGCTGAGATCATGGAGAATCGACATAGACAGTCGATTTTTTTCTAGGTCTTCTGTGCCGCGAGATATGAGGGATTTTATGTGCTTCAAAAATTAACTGATTTTGTGTCCTCACTTTCTGCTCTCCAAGTGAACTCTACGAGAAAGTCGACGGTCTACGTTTGTTAATGAAGACTTGCTCTTTAACACAGATAGATAGTCAGCAGTGATTAGGTCTTCATTTGGCAGAAATCTGCTGTTGAAAATGACCATGTTTTCAGATAAAATGCGGTGTATCTCTCGGTAGAGGGGGGCTAGAAAGAAGTCGACGGTCTAGGTCGAATCCCCTTTTCCTGAGCTTTCGAATGGTATATAGGATGCTGGGCGAAAAAACTAATCAGTTTTCAAAAATGGGGTGGAGATATTTACTATTAGCTTGCTCCACCCAGCTCCACCAATGTATTGGCTTTTATCGGTTACCGGAGCAAATGATTTTTAGAGCCGGGAAGCAAAAAAGCCCTAACATGCTGTATACTATTCGAAAGCTGAGATCATGGAAAATCGACGTTGACCATCGATTTTTTTTTAGGTTTTCTGTGCCGCGAGATATGGGGGATTTTATGTACTCCAAAAACCAACTGCTTTTTTGTCCTCACTTTCTGCTCTCCAAATGAATGCTACGAGGATAAATAAATGATATAAATAAACATAATTACCGTTTCTTTTGTAAATTTATGGGTGTACTTGTTTTTTGAGGTACTTAGCCTGCAAAACCTTTTAATAACGATTTTTATCATATTCTCAGATACAATACCAATCTCAGCCTAGGTGAAGGGGGTCATCGGGAGTTTGGCCTCAGAGTGAAGGGGGTAAGATCCATCACTCCCCCTATCGCAACTATGGATAGTATATTATACTAACTGTTAATTTCACTATCTTTCAAGAATTGAAAATCCGCTTTTGTAAAAGCCAGCGAGCCTACGGGCGGAAGTTAGCTGGTCACTGCCCCTAGAAAGGATGAGTGAATTATTGAAAGCACAATAAGATTAACAGAGCTAGACAGAGCAAAAGACGTGTAGTATAAGAAAGAGAACATTCTAGTGCGACATGCTGCCAAAATACCAGTCGATAATATCAAAAGAATGCAGCGGGTCATGTCAAAGAAAGGATGGCAAAATGACTCTAAAAAACGACATTACTTCACATCGTCAATTTCCATTAGCTGCAATAAATCTACTTTTTTTACGCCGTTTTCACTTGAGCCACTGAATTCAAAACTAAAAACAGTAATAGAAGTTTATTCAGGATCGAAGCTGCTTGGTAAAAGAAGTTGTTGCGTTGCAACGAGATGTTGTGCCTTTCAAACCTAGAAACAGATTAATAAAGGCCCTGCGTTCACTGATAGGTTGGAAAACCTAGTATTTACTGGGTTTCAAACCCACCTCAGCTCGCAGAACTTTGAAGGCCAAAAGAGTATCTGTCAGCAATCTTCTGTAGAAAAGAGTTTTGAGACCCAACTTGCGAATTCTGGTTGTATAGTTTGGCAGGGCGAAAGGGTATTTCGGATTGGGAAATGCACGGTAGAAAACAATCTTAGTGAATATTCTTAGATTTTTTCAATTTTATCAAGATCTTTTTTCAAAGTAGGATTCCATACAAAGCTGCAATAATCCACAACTGGCAGAACAAAAATTTTATAGATTCTAAGAAGTTTAGGATCAGGAGATTGCACACTGCGCATTATCGCATACAATATTCGAGTTTCTCGAGAGTTCCTTTATATGACTTTCTATTCTCGAGTAATGATCTGAAACTCATGCGATGCTGAACACCAAAATTGAGTTGTAAACAACTATTCATTCTTAAGATTTTCCCATGTAAGGCCTCGGGCAGACTTCACGCGATTTGATCGTCGCGACTGAGTCGCGACGAGACAACTGTTACAACATCATTCCATTTCGACCAACTTGCATTCGGTTGTGATACTTTTCCAGCCCGACATTTTTGAATGTGAAATGAAAATGAATGCAAATTTTGGCGATTAGATCGCGACGATTAAGTCGCGTGAAGTCTGTCCGGGGCCTAAGATCGGTAACTTCGAAAGGAAAAAAAATTTCCTCCAAAAGATTACATCTTATATATATAGCTGAATGTCTGTTTGTCTGTATGTCTGTCTGTCTGTATGTATGTTCCGAATAGAAAATTCTATTTCTGATCCGATCCGGACGAAACTTGGCACACATACACTTCGGGCCCCGGCGGGTGTCATAGGCTACCTTTCGTCATCGATCGATATCGATTTTATCGATTTTTATCGATTTTTTGCTGAGTTCACCTACGGGGCTAGGAGTTGGCACAGGGGGGTAATCGAGCATGCTGATTACCCCCTGATTACGAATACAGTATTAGTTTTTAGAACTATCGATTACTTTTATCGATTTTATCGATTTTTTGTAAAGTTTGACCTGCGGGGCTGGAAGTTCGCACAAGGGGTTATCGAGCATGCTGATTACGATTACAATATTAGTTTTCAAAATTATCCACTACTTTTATCGATTCTATCGATTTTTCAGCAAAGTTTGAGCTACAGGGCTGGGAGTTGGCACAGGGGGTAAGTGGGCATGCTGATTTCGAAAACAACACAGGGAACGGGAAATTAAGTGTAGAAGAGGGTACAGGGAAAGGCTGTGCAGGGATAGGAACGGGACTTTTATTATAGTGTTTGACAGGGCCGGGCGGAGCCGGGTAAGCCAGCTAGTATATAATAAAGCGCTTAGCGTCTGTCTTTTTGTGCGTGCGTGTGTGTGTGTTTGTCCTTCTGTCACGAAATTCATAGAAGGAGCTCCTGCCAAGCTATCGAGCTGCAATTTTGCATAACATACCGCACCAGGTAGGTCCACCATGCACAAGGACGAGCCGGTTTCATAAACGGGTTCCTTCAAAATTTGCGCGGCTCTACGCGGCTTTTGGCACGCAAAACTAGGTCGCTAATTCGACTTTTTGCAAATCATGATTTGCCTGACAAGCAAATCTGCGCCTCATGATTCTAGTCCAAAATGTGCTCAAAAAGTTTTACGAAAACAGCGCCAAAAGTGATGATCGCGTAGTTAGTCGATTTGGCAAGGTTTTGCCTTGAAATTTGAAAAGATTTTCGCACGGAAATGTAGCTCAAAGTGACTATTATTCTTATGACGACTACCAGGCCAAAACAAATTTAGTAATCCAGTCAAATTCGCATTTGTTCCTTTGCGAAAAAAGTTTTTCTTCTCAAAATTACCGATCTTACGTGGAGATGCTTCAAGAATGAGCAGTTGTTTACGAATTATTTGTGATGTTCAGCATCGTGTGGTAAGTTTCAAAGTCATCATTATGCGAACATAAGAAAGGCATACGGATAGGAGAGCCAGTGCGAACCTTCGCGAAGCGGAGGTGACGCACTGGTTACATATGTATATGCAAGTTTATATCCGACGCAAAGTTATTATGAACAATCGCCAGAAGACAGTTGCCACTTTGGACTACACTCCTAGCAAAATTCTCCATGAATCCTTGAAAAAATCACCATCTACGCTGTTCTTCCTTTATATCGCTAATTTTGCGAAAAAATAGACTTCTTGCTCACTTTTTGAGCAGAAGTCTTGGTTTGAGGTTTTGCTTGTCATGCAAATCAACGACTTTACAAAAAGTCCCAATATTGACCTACTTGGAGGTCAAAAGTAGCGTGGATCCAATCGATGCACACTTTTTGAATCCGGGTTATCAGATTGGCTCGTGCTTCTCCATACTTTGCCTGCATGCTGATAGAGTTCCATAACCAAAAATCTAGCTTAAAAGCTTGGCTAAATCTCGTCCTACAGATTTCGTGACAGGCAGATATTCAGACAGACAAACAGACGTCAACGACTCTTAGCCCGTTATCATTAAGTCATGATAAACTCGATAAAAAGGCTGTAAAATACTAGGCTGCTGCATAAGTTCTGTCCGCTTTGATTTTTTTGAGTTCAAAATGTCATAACTTCTTTCGAAGTCAACTTTTTTCCAGGATCTTAGTTTCTATATGGTGAGCAGTTCCTTGGCTATCAGACCCATATTGAGATCTGCGAGAACCTTTGTTAAGGAAGAAGCAAGGTCAAAAACTTCACAGCGTTTTTCTTTAAACCGGTCTATTTTGACATGGCAATACTCTCTTATGAGAATTGATAGGCGTCTTATCTAACAATGGATAGATAGAGAAATTCTCGTAGATTGTTTTGCAACACAAAAGAACCCATAGCGTCTGCGCTGCCGAAAGATTTTTTTGACCGAGCAAAAAAGAAGCCACTTTTTGACCTCGCTTCAGCGCATGTGTGCATGCCTATTTACGAATTATGAAAATTTTACAGTTGACTTGAGCGCCGAAAAGGAATTGGTGGTAGGGCCCTGCTAGCTCTTGCTTTACTCTAGCAACTCCAACTTTGGAATCGTCGATTGCCTCTATCCGCAAAAATTTATTGCTTGTAGAACATGTACGCAAAAAATTGATGTTCGACAACAAATTTTACAGGCAAGACATTTTCTTCATGAAACTGAGCTTGTGCTTATACTAGCCTATAACACCCTTATTCGGTAACCAATGAAAGAACTTGACTTGAAGGGCGCAGTGTGGAGATTTCCTCGCAAGAACATAATTCTAGAGTGAGAACGTACCTCGGCCGCTTGGAGGTTTTGGGCCTGAAATCTCCTTAGACTAAAAAATTACTGAAATTTGATATGCATTAGAAAGAGCAAGAAAAGCACTTTCTAATGATACTAACAGTATTGCATTAGAGATGAAATTCTCTTAGAACAGCTGCTCCAAACATAAGGCAAAAAAAACGGACAGAACTTATGCAGCAGCATGATATAATGAGGATATACTGTGGCATTGCTAGACACGTTTATGGTAGAAATTAGTAGAGTCTCATAATATCGAATTCTTCCATGGACCGCTGTTCGCGAGCTGACAAGGGAACCGTGTCGAGTCGAAGTGGCCTTTCCAGATGGGACCCATACTGCTTTGAAGAGCATTAACCGGTGATTCCAAATCTGCTTTCCAAATCTGCCAAGCACCTCTGGGCGCCGAGTTATGCTCGTTTTTCAGGTCAAAAAATTGAACGCAAAACTGAAGCAAAATCCCTCAAATTTGCTCAAATGGTCCAGTGTCAAGTATCAGAGCTGTTTATGCAATGGATACATTTTAATTATTATGCTAATACTTAACATAGCTTTATCTGAGCGCTGGAAAGAGTGTAGCAGTCAATTTTACCTAAATTTTCCATTCATTTTTCGTTCCAAAGAACGGTCATAACTCGGGGTGCAGAGGCGCTTGGCAGATTTGGAAGGCAGATTTGGAATCACCGCTTAATACTCTTCAAAGCAGCATGGGTCCCATCTGAAAAGGCCACTTCGACTCGACACAGTTCCCTTGTGAGGTTTGTCAAAAAACTCAACCTGCAGAATCCATTCATAAAAAAACATCTCTAGCAGTGCCATAGTAGCCTCGGTAAAATTTAACGACGTTTTCATTGACTTTGTGGAAAGAAGAACGAGTTTGAATCTAAGGGGTGATCTCTTGGGGATGCCCAGGGGATCGTACGAAAGAGAAAAAATCTCAGTTTGTATGGCAATATACTGCCACCCTTTATACTTATATTCAAGGAAGGAGAACCTCTTTAACACAGACAGAAAAAGAAGAGTACGGGCATCTAGAGTAGCGAGAAATGACGCGTCTATAGGTGCGATGTGGGGGCCCCTCAAAGTGAAGGGGATCTTGTTTTGACCATCAAAAGTGAAAGGGGTCTAAAAAGTGCCTCGTCGACCGGAGGAGGGAGAGGCACCGCAATTTTTATATATGATTTGAACTTTTTAGTGTAAATTAATGAAATGCTTATTATGAAATTATATTTTTTGAAAATATGTCTTTATATATATTCTATTTTATGTTATTCAATGGTTGTTATATTCTTTGTTTCTGTGTACGAAATTGGTTTTCATTTTAGAAGAGCTCATTCAATAGAAAAACAAATTCTCTACAAGTACTATGAACTCGCACTGGCAAGGGAATGGTTAGAAGTTGAAGCCAGTCCAAACAAGCTTTTCATTGCCCATTTGGCTCACGTTGTGGTCCAACGCTGGATATTTTGGTTCAACATTAAGCCGAACATGCTTTGTGCGGCCAGATTTCCTCTTTACATGCACTTCTCTTAGCAAAATGATGGTCTTCAATGGCTTATAACTTCACCAACAAAAATGTTCTGCATATAAGAAAGCAGCGTTTTATGCTGCACATACTGTTATGCAGCTTGCTTCAATTAGCCACTTCGAATTTTGAGCATTTTGTGAGGAGTGCAGGAGTCGGGTGAAAGGAAGTGCGGTCAAAAAATGGACTAGAGCGATCTTTGCTACGGGCTTGTGAATTGGACAGTGTTGGAAACAGACATTCCTTGGTTTTGATCATGAATTATGGATTACAGCTGATCCATCATCAGCTGTAAATCAATAAATTGTCATTGTGGCATGTGCTTTGAGATTATACACTGAATTGTAAAGTTGTACACAATGGAAGCAGTGGATAATGAGTGTAAGTATGACGGAGCAGTGCAGTCGAAAAACAAGTCTTATTAGATACTAGCTGGCTTACCCGGCACCGCCCGGCCTTGTCAAAGCAGTATGATAAAAGTTCCATCCCTATCTCTGTACAATCTTTCCCTGTGCCCACTTCCACACCAACTCCAACTCCCCATTCCCGTTGTGTTAGTTATCAGCATGCTCAGTTACCCCTGTGCCAACTCTAACTCAAACTTGCAAAAAAAGCGATAAAATCGATAAAAGTAATTGACGATTGTAAGAACTAATATTGTATTCGATCCCCATGCTCACTTACCCCCCTGTGCCAACTCCCAGCCCCGTAGCTCAAATTTTGCAAAAAATCGATAAAATCGATATCGATCGATGACGAAAAGTAGCCTGTGGCACCCGCCCGGCCCCGAAGTGTATGTGTGCCAAGTTTGGCCCGGATCGGTTCAGAAATGGAATTTTCTATTCGGAACATACGTACATACAGTCGCTTCATTTCATATGATCATGTGTGTCCCTGCACGCACCGTCCAACTTTGGCGTCCCCATCCTGGATTCTTGGAGGAAGCAACCCTTCGCATAAGTGTTTCCTATGTATTTTCAATGTTTTCTTTCCTTTTTACGTACTAATCACCTCAAGATGTAGGCGATAGCGATCGGTCAGTCTCCTGCGTTTTTATGATTGCAAATTCAGGATGAGGACGGCAGAGATGGACAGTGTGTGCGGGTGCACACATGATCATATGAAATGAAGCGACTGTACAGACAGACATACGGAGGACAGACAGACATACATACAAACAGACATTGAACTTTATATATAAAATTGCCACTCTCGCGCAGAGTCGCAGTCTGAGAGCGGCAGAAAGATGTTGTGTTTTCGATCATTCTTCAGTTTAGTGACCACGAAGAAATGCCGAAAAAAATTAACTTCGCATGTTGTGCGATTTCCTATGCTTGAAGTATAGCAAATCATTTCTTATTGTATAGGCCTGCAGGATCGCGAGAGTTGGACGTGCGTACGGCCATTTCGCCGCGCACGTCCGATGTCACTGAGGCAGTTGCCAGACTTGTCCTATTTAACGGTTCATCCGACTCACTCATTCCCTATTGGTCAAATCAATGCACTGACCAATAGCATAGGGAGTAAACCGAATGAACCTGTTAACCTGAGTCGTGGGACGACCATTGGACGTGCTCGACGCTATGGCCGTACGCACGTCCGACTCTCGCAATCCTGCAGGCCCTATATTTTCGTAACGGACAAACTGCACAGTACAGATCAAGCGGCTTATTATAAGGCATGTTAGCTAGGACATTTTTTTACATAAATCTTGGGCGTTGCATGTTGGTGTACAAAAGTTAGTGATTATGCTGATTAACAATATAATACATAGTTGAGATAAAGTACGTTGAATAGACAAAAACAAAGCGCGCGACGAATGACTAGGACAATGCGAGTGTAGAAACATCTCAGGGGTACTTTGTGTCAGGCTGTTTGAAAGTTCTGCCAATAAAGATTGAGCTAATTTGTTGATCTCTATTTTCATCATAGGTGGCTCTCACGTGATCGATATCAATAACGTGTACCAACAAACTTGCACTTAGGCTAGGCAGATCATGGATGCTCTTCTACAAGCACGTCAGTTGGGCTCTGAAGCAGGTAGAGACCTCAATTTCTTAGTGCTGAGATAAATGAGATTTCTTGGAAAAAACGCGTGCCGAAGCAAGTAATAGGCGGACATTGTTTGACCTGACGAGTATGAGTATAGCACGGATTTTTGTATTGAGCTTCTGCAAGTTCTCCGGTCCATTTTTATTAAAATGTGCCGTTTTGCAACTCTCAGCGCAACGAAAGTGTTTTTAGAGTGTTCTTCTCTGGTCAGTAGTTGCTTTTCAAGCCGAATAACGCATTTCGCAAGACGCGCTAAGAATACATTCCGAAAACCTTCTAAAATTCGCGCTTGATGTTATGTTTTAAGAAGAATGGCAAAGCTTTTTCAACAATCTATTGTCTAAAAGTGCTTTGATGATTTACTATCGAAAATTATAGCTTGATTGAAGATCGTCTCTTTAGTGCACTGAAAATTAGTTGCACTTACAAGTTTTCTTTTTTTGCAGATTTTTTTGCATTTTTTTATTTGAAATTGATTTAACAAAAAAACGATATGCACAGAATGGTGATGGTGGACTGCACAGTTTACTTATGGACAGCTCGGCACGAGGTGGCTCGGAAACAAAGACTCCGTTGACTTCGTAACAAAAATACAACATTTACTACGACACGCTCATGAATAAGTGAAACAGGAATAACGAATAGATTAGAAAGAAAACAAAAAATTTTAGGCTGAGATAATTAGATGAAAACTAACGATGTACGGATTTTTCGAAATGGCGGCATACTGCGTCATGCGCGCACTATCGCACGCTTACGAGCAGGATTGCCGCCATTCAAAATTTTTGGAGGCTAGAACTATGCGGAAGGGGGCGTTTGTCTATGACTGACCTGTAGAGTTTTGGCTATAGATTAAAGGCAAAATCAAACATCTCGGAATTTTTTGTATGGAAAGTTGCTTGCACCCCAAACACGAGAATGGAGCAGGTTCGAGCGCACAGCATGCAATCTTTGCCTAGAAAATTGCCCATAAACCCGTGCACGCAAGTCATTCTTACGCGCGCTCGGACAAGCTCCCAAATCCCTTACGCCGTCAGAGGCGGCATGTGCAATGCTATAAACATGAGGGTCCTTCGACGATTCTGCGTCTCTAACCATGACATGGAGCGTTCCACTCGTCCAAATCAAATGAGGGGTTAGAAAAATGCTGGTTTTCGCCATTCCCGGTTCCCGCGCCACCGCGCTATAAGTAGTGGATTTCCGGAATCGGCGCGTCGCATTATCCCAGGTAAGCGAAAAACTCAAAGTTTGAGGATTAACTGAGCCACTGCCTTTAAGATTATATGGAAAGTGTGAAAAAGTGTTTGGAAATATGGAAATGCACAAGTTTGTTTTCTGTCAGCCACTTCAGGCTCTTCCTAACTTAACCATCACACCTTCAGTTCCCAACTTTTTTGAGACTCTTCTACATAGTTCCAACTCTCCATTGCGGATTTAGGCCTAACGCATACCTCACGCAATTCCAGTCGCTGCGCGATATAGTGCTGCAGCGACTCTTTATAATTTTTCGTGCGCACTTTGCTTGGGCCAGACTCAATAGTTTTGCGAGAACGAGAACAGAAATTACACGCCTACACATTTGACATTTGCGCACGGTCGATTTGTGGACATCTGGCAAGACGACAAGTCGCGCGGATGTAGCGATTTGACGGAGTCGCGGGAGTACGCCTTAGGTCATAAACATTATATTTGTATTTGAATGCGCAATAAGGAACTATGTAGAAGAAGACTTATCGTTCCTTTTTCGTCCCAAACAATCCCTCACATGATTCGGGACACATTTTCAAATTTCCGCGCCTGCAGGACATGTTGGAGCGGAAAAGGATTTATTTTGCAGAGAATGGAGTCGTAGAGCATTTGCGATGCCTCCAGAAGGTACAAATGGTATCAAAGAGGGGGTGGGTAAATGTGAAAGTTGAAAGAAAGTTGGGCGCATGTTTGTGAACGACTGAAGTAACAATGATAACAATGATAATGGGGTAATTTCTGGTTGTAGATGACAGGGTTGCATAGGTTTCTTGTTTTGAGAAGCTTGGAGATGACCAACTCTTCGAAGCTTTTTCACTCTGTTGATCTCATAAAAAAACATTGACTGCTTTGCTCAGGTTTTCCAAAAGGAAACCACCTCTGAATTTCTGTTTTTACTCAAACCAAATGGCAGTTTTTTACGTACACTATACCAAGCTGGCTCATACATTTTCTTGAGGCTTAACCCAAAACCCCGCAAAAACGACATTCCTTTTACTTTTTACCCCCCAGCCTGCCCCGTAAGCACCTGTGCCGGGTCCTGCTAATCCAAGAACTTTCAGGGTGCCACAGCCTGGAGATGTCATTTACACAGTAGCGGAATCTTCAATAGCAACTACAACAACAACTACTACGACAACTTCTACACCAATGGCAACCACGACCAGTATGCAAACATTGTTTCCAATCACGACCAGTATGCAAACATTGTTTCCAACCACGACCACTATGCAAATATCGACTACGACAAAAAAGATCACCACAATGTCTTACACAGCAACTTCCAAATGTGTTGTGACCACAACGCCTAAATGTGTCGTAACCACCACATGCCGTCCGGCGAGGAACCAAGCAAGGGCTAAGCGGGAGGCAATAGCTGGAAATATACAAAAGCAAACTTTCCAAATTCCAGGTAAGTCGGTCTTGCCTACAGGTTGCGCCAAAATTACTGGCGGCAACTTTATAAACAGTGCTACGAAGAAACCACTGAGAAATACAAGCTCAAACTTATGTCTTAAAGGGCACTAATCAATCTCTACAAAATGCATTCTATAAAATTCAAAAAGACCTATTCTCGAAAACGGAGGAGTAAAAGAATCAGACCAGCATTTTCAAAAAAGCAAACACGGAATTTTTATACCCTCCTAATTTGCTCTGCAACTAATGAACTCAAAGCCTTCCCAGACTCTTCCAAGCTGATGTTGTAGAGCACAATTTGCGCCCTCACATAGGCCTAATTGCATTTGCAGAGTTTGTCCCTTCACAAACTAAGAAAAGTAGTTGCGAAAGATACCTGCGTGGAGCAATGATTATGCTTATTTTATTATTATTTATGTTCAAGATTGATTATGAGGCCTAGACCAAAACTTTTCAGGTAAGAAACAATTCTCTATTTTTGAGAGATGTGGAAGGGTATCTACTACGACCGAATAGTTAGAAGTGTTAGAGATCACTCAGCAGTGTTAAAGCGGTTTTGAATTCGATCAAAAAGGTACTATCTAATCCTAAGGCGCACTCAGCAAGGCCAAGATTGCATCAATTTTTGGTATGCTGCCTCTCAACCATGTTGTTTTTGGAAAATCAAGAATCTTTTTCAAATTAATTCTCAACCGTACTTGACTGTGTTAGAGGCGAAGTCTTGCTCTATTCACAATTAAGAATCAAGGGAAGAGGTTATTAAAAAGATATTATATAAATTCTCAAAGTCATGCTTGCGTACGGAGTATACTTCAGTTTGCGAGAGGAATCAGATTTTCTTCGGAACTTAAAGCAAGCAAATTCTAATTTGACTATTGCATTACGATAATGACGGCTGGTGAAAACAAATGCATACTTATTCAGTCCTCAAGCTAGTCTAGTATCCTTTTAGCATCCAAGGAAACACGCGCCGGTAAGGGAACCGTCAATCAACTGCTGCGTAGCAAACTACCAGTTTGATTTGACAGGTTGTGTACAGACTTTCCGAGTACAGTTGCAGCGGTAGAATTTGTTCAAAACTGCAGGATTGTCGGGATTCGCAGAATTTTCGGGATTCGCGATGTTTGCGGGATTCGCGACTTCACGGGATTTGCGGGATTCGTGGGATTTGCGGGACTTGCGGGATTTAGCTATAACTTCTTTTAAATCCACTTTATTTGCAATCTGCGTGTAGATTTGGCTTCAGCTTGATGAGACGAATCGTTTGATATACAGTATGTCCGTAATTCGTGGTGAGGTAGACCTTACAATGATAACTTGTTGTTCTCTATGTTAAGGCTTTTGTGAACATTTATCACAGCGTAAATCACGAATAGCAGGTTCTGGTAAGAAGTTTTCGTTATCGAAAACTGTCGCGAAAAATTGGGCAGTTTTTATTTACCCTTATCACTGATATAAGCATTTTATCATTTATCACTGATAATATCACATTTTTGGATCATTTTTTGCATATGGTAAGGAAAGTACTGTAGGAAAAGCTGTGTGAATTTCTATCGCTCTTTCTCTCATTATAAGTGATCTACAGGCTTTTCTAGTTCTATTGCTCGGTGCAATTGGTAGATCCCTCGCTGCAGCAGTCGATCGATTTTTCATCGGCACATGCCATTGCTGCCAATTCTTACCTAGAATGGCATTTTTGCTTCAACTCGCTTCACGCCGAAGCCAAGGGCTGAAATTCTGCACCTATATGGAAGATGAACGTGGAAATCGACCGCATGAATTTAAGCCATTCTTATCTGTCGTTGTCATTGATATCATCATTTTATCATTTATCACTGACGACACAAAATTGAATCATTTTTGATATAAAATAAGAAATGTACTTTGAGAAAACGCTGTGTGAGTTTTTATCGCTCTATCTCTTATAGTACAAAACCATTCACAGAACATGCAAAATTTCCGGGAATTCCGCGAAATTCATGTGAATCACGCAAATTACGCAGAGCCATAACTTCTTTCCAAATGAGTATATTCAAAGTCCGAAAACAACGTTGTATTCAGCTCGTCAAGGCGAATCTTTATATACAGGTTGTCTCCAATATTTTGTTTTCAATAATCATGAATTTGCATGCCGACGCCTCTTCGCATGGGTGTAACGCAACAAGCATCACACATAGGAGACTGCCATGGGCACCGTTCGATAGTACTCTTTCACTAGATTATCGTGCGCTAAACAGCAGCCGAAGACTCTCTTTTAAAAGAGATAAAAGAGCTGATAAACTCTGGAAAAATCAAGCTGTTCCAATCTACTAGCCGTAACTTTCTTTAGAATGAACATTTTCGAAATCAGAAAGCAGATTTGTGTTCATCTTGTCAAGTCGAGTCTTACTGTATACAGCATGTCCTTGAAATTCCGTTTTCAATTTTTTCAAAATTTTCTGCGCGCGTATGTTCACAAGGTCGCAACGAAGCGCACATCAAACATAAAAGACGCTATTAAGCACTGTTGGATTGTGCTGCTTCCGCAGATTATCGAGCGCTAAGAAGCAACCGGAGAATCTTCTTGAAAAAAGATAGAAGAGCTGGTGAATTCTGGAAAATCGTGTTGTCTCAAATTTTGCCCACAGTGACCCTAAAATGAGAAGCTCTACTGTTAAGCAGATGCGATTTTCGTAATCAGCAGGTCAGATAACCTCTATGAGCAAGTTTTCAAAGAAATTTGGGTGATTCGATTTTATTTTTTTAAGCTCGCCGATGGGTTTTGGTCAAAATGTCGATGACCTTGAATTGTAAAGAAACACCGCCCAAAGAGGTTTTCGAACACGCTGTTTACGAAAATAGTGGTCTTTGAAGAAGACAGGGTCTTTTTGTAGAGATATTGTGAGGTGACTGTAACTGAGTCATGAAAGTTCGTAAATTTGCCTGCACTTTTCGCGAATTTGTCAGAAAACTTCCCTGCTTGCTTTTCCAAGTCAAAATCACTGGGAACTGTGCTATCAAAAGGTGCATGCTCAGGCTCCAGTCTATAAAGTTCGTCGAGTTACGAGCCCACGAAAACACGTCCTCATGAATTTCGCTCAAAATGTAAAAATCGCGTATTTCGTCGAAATTCCACCCTCAGTGGTTGTATGACATTCTGATTGCATATGCTCACGTCGCCTAAGATATCCCATTGATGTGAATATGGTGGTCGCGCGTTCTTCAGCTGCTCATTTAAATATCCAAGCACCTTCGTAGCTTGAGCTCAGATCTACCTAATTTCCAAATCCAGCACATTAAGATCATTAACCAATGTGAACAGATTTGATCAGTACGTCATACAACCACTGAGGGTGGAATTTTGACGAAATACGCGATCTTTACATTTTGAGCGAAATTCATGAGGACGTGTCTTCGTAGGCTCGTAACTCGGCGAACTTTATAGGCTGGAGCCTGAGCATGCACCTCTTGATAGCACAGTTCCCAGTGATTTTGATTTGGAAAAGCAAGCAAGCAAGTTTTCTGACAAATTCGCGAAAAGTGCAGGCAAATTTACGAACTTTCGTGACTCAGTTACAGTCACCTCACAATATCTCTACAAAAAGACCCTGTCTTCTTCAAAGACCACTATTTTCGTAAACAGCGTGTTCGAAAACCTCTTTGGGCGGAGTTTCTTTACAATTCAAGGTCATCGACATTTTGACCAAAACCCATCGGCGAGCTTCAGGGCGTAGAACGAGAAAAAATCAAATCACCCAAATTTCTTTGAAAACTTGCTCATAGAGGTTATCTGACCTGCTGATTACGAAAATCGCATCTGCTTAACAGTAGAGCTTCTCATTTTAGGGTCACTGTGGGCAAAATTTGAGACAACACGATTTTCCAGAATTCACCAGCTCTTCTATCTTTTTTCAAGAAGATTCTCCGGTTGCTTCTTAGCGCTCGATAATCTGCGGAAGCAGCACAATCCAACAGTGCTTAATAGCGTCTTTTATGTTTGATGTGCGCTTCGTTGCGACCTTGTGAACATACGCGCGCAGAAAATTTTGAAAAAATTGAAAACGGAATTTCAAGGACATGCTGTATACAGTAAGACTCGACTTGACAAGATGAACACAAATCTGCTTTCTGATTTCGAAAATGTTCATTCTAAAGAAAGTTACGGCTAGTAGATTGGAACAGCTTGATTTTTCCAGAGTTTATCAGCTCTTTTATCTCTTTTAAAAGAGAGTCTTCGGCTGCTGTTTAGCGCGCGATAATCTAGTGAAAGAGTACTATCGAACGGTGCCCATGGCAGTCTCCTATGTGTGATGCTTGTTGCGTTACACCCATGCGAAGAGGCGTCGGCATGCAAATTCATGATTATTGAAAACAAAATATTGGAGACAACCTGTATATAAAGATTCGCCTTGACGAGCTGAATACAACGTTGTTTTCGGACTTTGAATATACTCATTTGGAAAGAAGTTATGGCTCTGCGTAATTTGCGTGATTCACATGAATTTCGCGGAATTCCCGGAAATTTTGCATGTTCTGTGAATGGTTTTGTACTATAAGAGATAGAGCGATAAAAACTCACACAGCGTTTTCTCAAAGTACATTTCTTATTTTATATCAAAAATGATTCAATTTTGTGTCGTCAGTGATAAATGATAAAATGATGATATCAATGACAACGACAGATAAGAATGGCTTAAATTCATGCGGTCGATTTCCACGTTCATCTTCCATATAGGTGCAGAATTTCAGCCCTTGGCTTCGGCGTGAAGCGAGTTGAAGCAAAAATGCCATTCTAGGTAAGAATTGGCAGCAATGGCATGTGCCGATGAAAAATCGATCGACTGCTGCAGCGAGGGATCTACCAATTGCACCGAGCAATAGAACTAGAAAAGCCTGTAGATCACTTATAATGAGAGAAAGAGCGATAGAAATTCACACAGCTTTTCCTACAGTACTTTCCTTACCATATGCAAAAAATGATCCAAAAATGTGATATTATCAGTGATAAATGATAAAATGCTTATATCAGTGATAAGGGTAAATAAAAACTGCCCAATTTTTCGCGACAGTTTTCGGTAACGAAAACTTCTTACCAGAACCTGCTATTCGTGATTTACGCTGTGATAAATGTTCACAAAAGCCTTAACATAGAGAACAACAAGTTATCATTGTAAGGTCTACCTCACCACGAATTACGGACATACTGTATATCAAACGATTCGTCTCATCAAGCTGAAGCCAAATCTACACGCAGATTGCAAATAAAGTGGATTTAAAAGAAGTTATAGCTAAATCCCGCAAGTTCCGCAAATCCCACGAATCCCGCAAATCCCGTGAAGTCGCGAATCCCGCAAACATCGCGAATCCCGAAAATTCTGCGAATCCCGACAATCCCGCAGTTTTGAACAAATTCTACCGCTGCAACTGTAACTATCCAAATTGTGTACTGTGCCAATAAAAGGCAATTGTAACTCTGGGAGCTCACAACATGTTGTTATGAAAGTTTTTTGCAAGACTAGAGAAGCTTAGGCTGGATTCATACCGATCTGGAAGTTCTGAAACAACTCCAGTACAGATCTCGCACTATGCTGGAACTGTCTTGGAACTGTGTTGCATGCGCTGCAGCGCCACATGCATGCGGTTATGAGCGTCATGAAAAGCAATTCTTGATTTCTTCAACGGTTTTCATAGTATACCTTGCTCATTTTTGCCTCATTCTTGCACCTCGCTTGCTCTCGCGATGAAAGAATCCCAGTTTGAAGAGGGGTACTAGAATGAGCGCCTACTTCGTGACGTACACCAGGCTGCAAGCGGTTACAAATTAATATACCGCTTCCATCCAAGTACATTTCTCCAAATTCGGAGTTCTTGCATCAAAAATGGAATGATACAAAAGCGAACGAGCTGTTTGAGTTGTGAAAAGAAATGGGGCTGAAACGCGCAGAAATCGAATCTCATTTTAGCACAAAAGTCGCGATCTCCGAAGATAGTATCAGCAGGGTCAAGCAAAAGGTATGCTAAATACGACCCCCCCCCCCTCCTCTACAGACCTTGTCAAGCATAACGATCAATATATACATGATTAGCATGTCAAATGACCCCCGTGGACCAAGTTTGAGCGAATTCTGAATTTTTTTAATATTGAGCCAACTGAGTGAAATGGTTATTTTCGAACATGATTAACTCTGTTCCACAGGTAAGTTGACTACCTCTTTTTGTACTCAGTAAAAAACATTACCCCTTCTTTGCCCACCTCAGAAATCCCCTTTAGAAGACCTCCAAACTGTGGAAAGCAGCAATCCAAATTCTCGTTTTTCCTTTCCTTTTACCCACGGAATTTAGAAGACTATCATACTGTGCAAATATCAATCGTCGGAATTTTCTTTAGAGTTAAGCTAATTAGGTGTGGCGCATCTTCAACATAAGTGGTTCACACACCTTTTTGGGGGTTCTGCCCCCGTTAACTATGTCAAAAACATTTTTTTATGAAAAGTATCTATGTGATAACTAAAATCTTGTAGTGTTCACAGGAATGATTTGAGCCTAATCGTCTTCTTTGCTCTGAGTAACAGCTGGTGAAAGCACAGCCATAAAAAGCGAAAAATGGGACAAAGGGTGGCTTGTTCTAATTCTATAGTTTGGATGTCTTTGGTAACGGGATCTCAAAAGCGGGTGAAAAAGGAGTAGTGCTTCGTATTGGGTGCAAACAAAAAATACTGATTCACCTTTGGAACAAAGTCTAAGGTACCCCAATATTTGAAAACTTCAGAAATTGCTGAACTTGTTTCACAGTGGTTATTCGAAATGCTCGTTGTAGATATATTACCGTCAGGCTAGGTAAGGCATCTTTAGTGAGCTACGATAGGTATACGATGACAAGTCAATAATTTAGGGTTTGTGTATCGCATGGGGTTATCCGAAAACTAGTGACTCGCGCCGCTCAAAACCACATGCGGCTGCAGCGCATGTAGCAGCTCCGGAAAGTGCTAGAACTGTGCTGGAATTGCGCAATTTCCGAAACAGTATAAATTTAGCTTACAATCCGCTGACACCCGTCGACCCGTACCACCCGCTTTTGTGCGGGATGATTGATGGTACGGGTTCGGCCACCCAAACAGCAAGTGGCCGAACAGTACAGCTCATTTTTTCATAAGTCAGTTTACATGCTTCACTTCGAAAATAAAGTGTTACCAGTCAAGTTACACCGTTGTAATTCCTATTCTGAGATATATTTTGAAAAGCACAAATATGCATAGGGCATATCTGGGGGGTTGGTGGATTGGCAAAGCAGGCTACTAAGGCCTTATTCCCCTAGATTTTTATTCCTCTTTAGTTGAAGGGTTATTCAAGGTGAGATGCATGTTGCTGAAATTAGTGGTAAGTGCTAAACTCAAACGCTCCTCATCTTCGAAATCTCTTTGAATACGAGTTTGATATGCTAACACATCGCTTAGTAGAGCAGTGCACCATATGCATTCGCGGCAGGAGTGCGGCCGTTGGTGTGAGTGCGGCCATTTATTGCACAAAGCATGAAATGTCAAATCCTTCTACATCCAGTGTTTTTGTAGTTTTGTCTCTGGAGCCACAGTCTTTCTTAGGGCAGCATGCACTAAGATCCCGTTGGGGAGGGGATCGCAGCTGAAAATTAAGCTTCAGATCCTGAAGCTCTAGACAATTGAATTTTAATTTTGTCTACCTATTCACAAGTAATCCTACTATCCTTCGCTGCGAACAATTTAAACAGTAGCGAGAAGCTGTACAAGCACCATTTCCCAGTTTTTTGTGTGATTCCTGATGATTCCCGGCGACCACCGTTTTCTTCATAAACATTTTTCTTTCTTCGAAGCTAGCGAAAAGCTTTCGAAGTTGTATGGATTATCTAACCCAACAGTGCTAAACGTGTTGGCAATAAGAATAAATGATGTACTGGACATGAGATTTGCGATAAAACACAAATTGAAAGTTGGGGGTTATCGAAAAAATCGATTCTTCAAAACTCATCTCTTCTTATCAGCAACATGCTTAGCACTGTTGTGTTGGATTATCAGTACAACATTAGGAGGATTTTACTAAATTTGAAGAAAGAAAAATGACTTTCAAGGAAAGACAGTCGGCCGCTCGGAATCATCAGAAGATTATACAAAAGCTGGAAAAGAGCTTTGTACAGCTTTGCTCCTGTTTAATATGTTCATAGTGCAAAATAGTAGGAGCCATTGCGGATAGGTACCTTTAATTCAACTGGCTTGGGCTGAAAGGCGGTTCCTGACCCAGTTAAGGCTAGGAAATAACCAGCAAGCGCGGAGAGACGCAGACTACGTAGCGGGCGCGAGCGGCCTTAATTAGGTCGCAAAGTGCGGCCTTCTAGCCGCCGAGCCAGTAGAATCAAAGGTTAGACAGCGTGAAATCCAGTCTGGAGCTTTAGGATATGAAGCTTTCTTTTAAGCGATCCCCTTCCCAGCGGGCATCATAGTGCATGCGTTTCTTAGAAAAGCTTTACCCAGATACGTGCAGTCTTGAGATCAGCATTCATGACAGAATCCAACCACATGTACCTTATCACAAGAGTCACTCCAACTAAAGAGGAAATCCTTGTGAAGCTGACTACGACTTCGTTCAAAAAAGCTGCTTCATGATCTGACGCCTGCTTAAGAAGACGTAAGATGTTTTTACAAAAAGCTCCTTGATTCTCATTCTTAGATACGATCAAAAAAGTGGTGTGTATATATACATATGTATATATATATCTTATATATAAAGTTAATGTCTGTTTGTCTGTCTGTCTGTATGTATGTATGTATGTATGTGTGTGTGTACGTATGTTCCGAATAGAAAATTTTATTTCTGAACCGATCGGGACCAAGCTTTGCACACATACACTTCGGGGCCGGGCAGGTGTCATAGTCCACTTTTCGTTATCGATCGATGTCGAACATACGTACACGGGCGGAGCCGGGTAAGTCATCTAGTATATATATATAAAACGCTATGTTTATGTCACCGGAAGTATGCAAGAGCAGAAGTGAAAAAAAATTGAAACGTCTATTTTCGTTGACGCTATCGTTATTATCGTTTTTTTTTTCGAAACGTGGCACTCAGCAGTCTTGACAAGTTCAGAATTGATTCATTAGAATATAACGTACCCACTTAGAAAACGTTTTTGGAAAAGGAAAAAGCATCCTACTATTTTGCAGATATGGCCGCTTTTCCGATTCATGTAAGACCTCTTCAAATAGTCCTCTCGTAATTACTTTGAAACCTTGTCGAATACAACCTTGTCCGAGATCGGTCATACGAGTCAAGACTATCTTCAAGGAATCTACTACGAGATCTGTGATATTTGGGATATCATTTTCTCTTGACAATCCTCAGGGAATTTGCATATGCTGGCAGTAGAAACTTATCTGATAAGCAAAATCACCGATAAGGATTACATCAAACTTGTTTAAGCCTTAAAATTTTCAGATGCTATACAACTTCATTTTGGCAATGGCATAATACAGCGCGAAAAGACTATGCTTGTTTCTTACAGGAAAGAGAATTATATTGACGGGATAATTCCCAGATATGAAAAACCTACTTGAAAGTCTCAAATTTGGCAGATAGTAGTAAACAACAAAACCTTCTGATCGAGGTTTAAGATGGGCATATATAACAAAACTTTCTGTTGAGGTTTAAGATGGGCACTTCACATTGCGTTATTTTTATAAGCGGCTAAAATCAGAGCTTATTACTTTAAGTAATGTGAATTTTGAGCGGTACCGCCGTAGTAAAACAAGTGAGCATACCAATATCTGCCAGCAATGGGTTAGGGAACTGTCACCAAATCCACGATATCCTGGTGGTCCCATCGTTTTAGAGGATATAGCATTGGGTACTAGACGACATATTATTTATTTTCTCATCAATGTAAACAAATGAGCTCACCACAATTGTTGGCTAATAGAGCTTTTTACGCTCTATACTAGGCTGTTGCATAAGTTCTGTCCGATTTGAATTTTTGAGTTTAAAATGTCATAACTTCTTTCAGAGTCAACTTTTTTCCAAGGTCTTAGTTTCTATGTGTTGAGCAGTCCCTTGGCTAAAAAATGCATATTGAGATCTGCGCAAATCTTTGTTAAGGAAGAACCAAGAATGCAAAAACTTCGCAGCGTTTTTCTTCGAATCTGTCTTTTTTGACATGGTAACGCTCCCTTATGAAAATTGATAGGCATCTTTTCTAATAATGGATGGATAGAGAAATTTTCGTAGATTATTATGCAACATAAAAGAGCCCATAGGGTTTGCGCTGCCGAGAGATTTTCTTGACCGAACAAAAAATTAGCCACTTTTTGACCTCGCTTCAGCACATGTGTGCATGCCTATTTATGAACTACGAACGTTTTACAACTGACGTGAGCGCCGAAAAGGAATTGGTGGATGGGCCCTGTTAGCTCTTGCTTTGCCCTAGCACCTCCAACTTTGAGCTTGTCGATTACTTCTATTCGCAGAAAGTTATTGCTTGTAAAACATCTATACCAAAGATTTATGTTCGAGGATAAATTTCACTAGCAAGACGTATTCTTCATGGGACCGAACTTCTGCATATACTAGCATTCCATACCCTTATTCCGAAGCCAATGAAAGAACCTGACTTGAAAGGCGCATTGTGGAGATATCCTCGCAAGGACATATTTCTAGGGATAGAACGTACCTCGGCCACTTAGAGATTTTAGGCCTGTGATCTCCGTACACTAAGAATTTTATTGAATTCTGGTATGCTTTAGAAAGCGCAAGGAAAGCACTTTTCAATGATACCAACCGTATCGAATTAGAGATGAAATTTTCTTAGAACAGCTGCTTCAAACATGAGGCAAAAAAATCGGACAAAACTTATGCAACAGCCTAGTACATACGTATGCACCTTACCTCGACTTTTCTCATTTTCAAAAAATTGTGGGCCAAAATATGATTTTTAGCCTGAAAGCCTGCTCCAAACATCGCACATTTTCAAATAAAACGCCTCTTTTGTACGAATTAATGTAAGTAATTATCAGAAAAAGCTTGAGAAGCTATTTCGATCGATACGTCATATGTCTAGGGACTTTGGGGTACAGCATATTGCTGGAACCGAATATTTGTATTTGAACAATTTATTCGGAATCTTCGACTACTGATTATTCGATTAGTAGACTTTTTGAAAAAGTCCAATTATTCGATTATTCGAATAGTCTAATAAACGAAAAAGTTTATTTGGAAGATTCGTTCATTCGACGATTCGAAAAATGACTTATTCAACTATTCGAGAATTGAGGTATTCCAAAAGACAATTATTCGAATAATAGAATATTCGGGAAGTTTCGGATAACAGTTGTTCGAATACTCGAATATTCATTTATTGCTTTTAAGTCTTTGTATTGAATTCACATATTCGATAATTATTTGTTATAAGTTTATTCGATTAGTCGAATATTCGATCAAGTTGCTCGTATTTGAATATTCGAATTCGAACAATATGGAAATCGAAAATCGAGTAATATTCGTTCATTCAAAAATTTTTCAAAATTCAATTGTTCGATAGATTTATTTGTTCGAAAATTTTTCAAAAAATATTCAACATTCGTTCATTCGCTGAAAATTTCCGTTCGTAACTATAGTACAGTAGGCAAATTCTGAGGCGTTCAATAAAGGCTGTTTGATTTCTTTGGAGAGTCGCTCAAAAGACTGTGTGTGAGGTGCTGCAAAGTGTTGTCAGGATAATCTGCGAAGGTCACTTTATACAAAGGACGCCTAAATTGGTGGCTCACATTGAAGAAGAGTTCTCAAAAAACGGTTGAAAAATTAAGATGCTCCTTATTTGAATCGCCACAAAACATAGATATAAAGCACAAGGTCTGATCCGCCCTTTTTATATTATCAAACCGGATCTTTCTGAAGAGCCATGGACACTATAAAAGCTCTCGATCCAACTTTAGACTCTCAAATTTGTCCCAACAACAAGGAAATGACGGACACTCTCAGACTGCTGTTTTTGGATATGCATAATTACCGAAGGTCAGATGCATTTTATAATATCCCAGGGTGCTCCGGAGATGTCTTCGTACTCACTATGATTGAATTTTAGGTTGGTCCTATCATTGGGAAAATTGAAAAGAGGGGGAGAATTTTTACCACAAGCCAAAAATATGATGAGATTGGTACGTGCTTTGTTTTGCTCATATAAAATGCAAATTTGCTTTAGGTGTATGATTGCGGTTTGGAAGAGCTGGCAGTAAAATATGCAAAACGCTGTCCCTTGACGAGGTCACAGAAGCCTGGGAAAGGGCATCTTGGTAAAAACTATTACCGATTGTCGAAAGTTGAGAATGCAAGCTTAGTTGATGCTGTTGTCACGGTACGCCCAGGTGCATGCAATTGTGATTTTTTTCGTTTTTTTTACAGGCTGTAGATTCATGGTGGAGAGCAGGTGAAACAACACATCTTGGCCCGTCCGTATTATTCCAAAAGAGCTATCTTCATACTCCCATAAAGTCGTTTACTCAGGTACCTTTGGGCATTAGAAATGCTTGAAAGGTGACTCATAGGAAATATTAGGGTGAACGGTAAAAAATGAGACACCTTGAGAATAATTGCAGATTTCTCAAGGAAGAAAAGTGACTGAACTTTCCAATTTTGATGGATAATAGAATAAATTATTCTCTTTCAGATAGCACCTATATAAGGTCATTTAAGTAATGGATAATTTTTATACTTGCTAAAATGCAAAGTTAGTTACTTCGAGAAATTATGAAGTTTGAGCAGTATCGGCGCAGTGAAACATGTGAGACCACCCAAAGTACCACTGCTGGAGTGAGTGGTGGGACAGTCACGAAACCCACGACGGCTTGGTGGCTTCAACTCTCAATGTCAGAAGATATGCCCATTAACAGCTTCGAGAACAAAGATACGCGTAATTCAATTCTTTGCAGGTAAACGCACGATTTCTAGGTATCATCTGATAAAGCTTTTTACGCTCTATCCATCCATATGCAGCTTACTTCAGATTTTATCTATCTTCGGAAAATATAGGGCAAAACATGATTTTTTGGTTTTTGTTGCGCCAAAAATAGCTATTTTCCAGGTTTTTTTCGATTTTTTTTCTGAAATTGAAAAGAAATCTCATGCATTTAACGTATCGTTCGAAAGAGCATGAAAAGCTCTTTCGAATGGTATGTCAATTTCCTTACGACTTTACGGTATAACAGCGCAAGATTGAGGATTGTCCAAAAAACCCTGTTCGAGTTGTTCACGGCGCCACGTGTAGGGTAGTGGAAGAGGAGGGTTAACGCGTTGTCAGAATAATAAGCGAAGGTCGCCCATGTAAGCGACGTTTAAGTTGCTGCTTACTTGCTGTTGCCAGAAACAAAAAATTCCAAAATGTAATGAAAATCCAGCTGTCCCATTTTTACCGTTCGCCCTAATATAAACTTGAAAATGAACAGCCTATGCCTTTCAAGGAATTAGCATGGATGACTTGTGTGCATTCAATGAACTAATCGAAACTCACAGCGAAATGACAAAGAGATTTTTCAAGTCGAGTCAGCAAAAACACACAGCTTTCCATGCATTCGTAGATTTCATAGCTTCTGAAACTTAGACCACATACAACACTACAAGGGGCATTAAAAAGTACGAGATGAAACGAAAGTCAAATCAGAATGTCTCTCTTTTCAACAGTTTGCTTAGATGGCATGGGCAACCACAAAGTATCTGGGATGTTCTGTTGTTGATTGTCAATCATCGTACGTGTGCGTTTGCAATTATTCACCAAGGTATGCGGTATAGGCTGGTTAAAAATAATCGATTCTGATTACAGAGGAAATATAGTTGGTAAGAGTGTGTATCAACCTGGCCGCAGCTGCACTGAGTGTGGCTCTGGAACCACCTGTGAAGCTGAGGTGGGACTCTGCGTCTGAAGTTGTGTGACCGAAATAGAAGTTTCGTCTAGAACTTCTGCTTCTGTTGCTATATTCGTTACATTTTGACAATTACACACCCAAAAAGTGAAAAACAAGTGCAAAAGCGAATTAGGTAATATGAAGTGGACCCCATTCATTTCAGTTGAACTGGGATGCCATTAGAAAGTCTTAGGTCAAACCTAAGATCTTCATGTGATTTAGGATGTTCATTGAACAATCAGAATACTTCCGCTTAAGTGTTACGGTTAGTTCAACAGAATGCCACTACAATGAAAGTAGATCTTATGGTGAACCGAGGGGGATAGTGTGCAAAAGAAGACAGACAAAATTCTCGTAAATTGCTCGTGAGTAACTTATGCGACAACTTAGTTGACGTACTGTTGCGGTGCAAAACCTACAGAACTGCACAACCACAATTTTGGGGTCCAAGTAGGCGAAGATCGATTAACAGCTGATTACGCCGAAAAAAAGGAAACAAGTTTTTTCTTTTTTGTAGAGTTCGCTTAGGTTTGCATCAGACAAGAATCTATTGATTTATTTCATGTGTTGTACATTAGTGCTTCTTTTGATAGTTTTCTTCCCATCACAAGTTATTGGCAATCAATAACCAATGCTAATTATTAAAGCGTGGTTGGCATATCCCGCGGACACACGCCGGTGAGAGATCCGTAGTTTCCGACGGTGAGATGGGCGTGGCTCCAAGGCTGTCTAGGGATCGATTTGGATCCAGTGATGGGTGCGGCCCAATATACCCAGGGGACAGACGCCGATGAGAGATCGGAGTCTGAGACAGTGAGAGGCGCGGAGCCCTAGCTAAGGTGGTCCAGGCCTACAATTTGAGCCTAGAATAATTAGTCTTAACTGGAACCAAATAGGGTGTTGTGTTTTCTCTTCTTATTAGCAACTCAACTCTAACTTTGTTCTTTATTTTGCCTAGTCATTGTGCAATAAACATTCCTGTCTAATCACGTGTTTCTTGGTCACATCAGTCGTAAGTAGCGATTTGTAGACAGTTGGATCAACTGTCAATTACAAAAGGATACCTACACTCAGTAGAAGAGCGAAACCGACTCATGCTGTTTATTTTCTAACAACTTCAATTTTCCACAAAATCTTCGTCAAAATATCCTAGTTTTGTTCTTTCATTTATTTGCTAGTCGATATCCTTGGTAGCGGTCATCATCAATTTAGACAGTGCATCAAAGATTATTGTCCAATGTGCCGCAAGAACTGTCCACTAGCCATCCTCGAACCATGCATGACTTTGCCCTTAAATCCTTATCACTTAACCGTCCGGCTCATTGTCTGCACTTTCTTTTTGAGAACGCAATCTTCACGTCTAAACGCGATCCTTGACTTACAATTAGTTAGCCCGAGTTCCAGCCGAGTGAAGCTAAAGAGGGTTTACTGCGGGCTATTGAGTTGATGCGCAGTTCACAGTGCAAGTACTCTTTGCTGTCTCTTTGCTAATACCAAATTCAAAAAAGAAACTCGAACAAATATAAATTTCATGGTCTTAGGGCTTTTAAATTTGATTAAATGGAAAGAAGTCAAAAACAAATCCATGAAATCTTTCCTGAATCCGTCTATCCCGTATATCAGGTGATATGTGAACTAACTTGGCGTAGTATTCCTTTTCGAAACATACAGAAGGTGTGGCCTCACTAATAAATTGGAAACTTCCATCCTTGTTGATTACTTTGAAAATTGTAGATCAATAGAAAACAACAATGTAGAGTTCGCTGACAGGAAATTAGCGTGGGCGATTTCTTCTGTTCAAATCCTTCCCTTCAAGACTTGTTTAGCATCTTGTGTCCCACTGAAAGCTCTTCTTCCATTTTTTCCTTTCGCAGGAGGTACTCATGGGAAAAAGGGATTATAAGAACAGCAAAAATACTCCTGTGGCCGTATTCATCAACGAACCCTGAGGGTTAAGCTTACCCTCCAGGGTTAGTTTAACCCTCAGGGTTCATTGGCCGTATTCATCAACCATAGGCTAGGGTTTACCACGGAACGCTATCTACCCGTATCGATCAACGAACCCGTGGCCGTATTCATCAACCCCGAGGGTTAAACTAACCCTGGAGGGTTAAGGCGTCAGTCACGCGTGCGCTGTGCAAACTCACATCATAGAATGCCTAAGTACGCGCTCAATTCACTTTAAACTTCTATTCTTTCACTGTTATAGTAGTATAGTCAAAGAATAAGCTTCTAACACTAGTTTGTATAATACATCTCTAGAATACTTGTGCAGCATCCAATCTTACAGCGTGAGTTTATTTTCATCTGTGCAATTGTGCAGTGTAAGTTCTACTTTTACGCAGTTCGTTATATACCGGGCTTGTGCTACTCTTTTAGGGGTCAATGCGTATTATCATAAAGGGGCTTCTGTTTTGGCACTTGTCAGAGTGGAATGCGCAACCATTTTTCCTGGTCGCATTCATTCGTCACCAAAGCTAAAATCCTTTTTCTCGCAAAGTCAGTGTTTCATGTACCTGAATATGAACATAAAACGAAGTCGAAACTAAATACTATAACAGCAACCAATACTAATTGCTACAATACTCGTTGGTCGTTTTCCATAAACTATTAGATGCGAGTAAATGTTTGTATGAAGTGTTAGAGTAGAGTTAACCTTGCTCTGAGCTTGGGTTAAATTAACCCTGATGAATCACATAAGTTTAACCCTCCAGGGTTAGTTTAACCCTCACGGTTCGTTGATGAATACGGGTTAGTCGCTTTCTGGGTAAAATTAACCCTCAAGGTTAGATTTAACCCTCAGGGTTAAGCCTACCCTGTGTTTCATGAATACGGGTTAAACGCTTTCCAGGGTTAAACTAACCCTCCAGGGTTAGTTTAACCCTCGGGGTTCGTTGATGAATACGGCCACTGGATGTACAATGAATGTACCTTTTACTTTACATTCCCCTTTTCCGGTGACAAACCGTTTGAAAATGGCGAACATCTTATTAACACTCTAAAAGCGGCAAAACTACATCGGCAAAACTGTTATACAATTTCCGCATCTATTTTTAAGGCCAAAGTTCTAATCAAGTAATTTATGGTTGATTGTCTTACTGTACAGTTTTGAGTGATGATGCCTTGAATAGGTCAAAGTATGATTTAGACCTCTATGTGATATGTCGAAGTGCCAACAGATGAATAATTTGTATACAGACAGGTCTTCTCTACATAGCGAACAACAATAAAGATTGTGACCTGCTGTTTCAAACTTCTGTTATTTTTTTAACTAGTCGAAGAGTCGAAAGATTTGCGAACTCCAGAAGGGCCCTAATGTCGCGGCTTTGCAGAGCACCTCTTTGAAACAGTTGCCCGGAGCGCTGTATGCCGCGTTTACCAACGTGCCTTTTGTACTGCCGCAAGACCAATTTGGCTGGGAAGGCGGCCAAGCGGAGAGGTTTATAAGGCTGCGCGGGGAGCAGTCGTCGCCTCTTTAACCTTGTTTCGTTACTGATTGCTCTCTTATATTGGCCCTTTTAGCAGCTCCTGCATAGAAGGATTTTACGTCGAGCGGCCGAGTTTAGAGATGTTTTGCATGATGGAACGGCAGTAACGCGAGAAGGCAAGGTTCATTGTATTAGTGAATGAGCAAGGATGCGGGAGCGGAGCTGCGGTCGCGCCGTCCCATTTGGGCCAGGGCTTTTAGCGGCAGACCCTGTAGAAAGAACCTAGACGTTTTCATGTTGATTAAGCTTGTAGTGCATCGGCGGCTTGCGACTCTTCCCATGTTATCATTTCGGTCATCTAGGGATCTTGTAGTTTGGTAGTTTTTTGTTGTTGTTTATAATATATTTTCGTGGTTTGGTATATAAATTCTATTGTTGGAATGCCAGCGTCGAGTGGACGCGCCGAAGCGCACGTCGGTGTCGGACGCGTATTATCCTAGGGTGTAGGGTTAGCGGAGCAGGCAGTCGAGCGCACGGATAGGAGTGCTGGGCTAACCGAGCCGTAACACTTCATGTGGACACATTACATTGCCCCAGGATGTAAGGAAAGACTGCGCTTCTAAGAACTTCGAGAATTTTTTTCTAATTTGGACCCATCAACACTGTGATGGTAATGTAACTTAAAAAAGCATTCAGAAAATTGGTCCCCTCTCGTTTAAAAATTATTAATTTTGCTTCATCAACGCTCAGGAATGTTCAACAAACTATATCTCACAAGATGAAGCCTCCCGTTCAAGCACGAACACTGATTTTCAAGATTTGGCAACAAACTTTCGAGGAGAGACTTCTACTGTAGAAAACAAACGTTTTATACTTCGCCCCAGCTCTCAAAAAACTTGTCTGTATCACGCCATAAATAATTTGGTTCCAACTTATAGCATTTCCTCTTATGAAATGTTTCCACGACAACGCAAATTACAAATGAAATAAAACACAGTTTATTATGCATCACAATGAAAAAATCACAAAAACAAGAGAAAACGAATACTTACAGAGCAAACAACGAGAACAGAAATTTTACATCTAAATGTATTTTTTACCCGTAAAGATAGGTGCCTCCCAAAAACGAATTTTTCGGAATCAAATAATTACGAAGACATGTCACTGCACATCTTGAATAGAGATCGGTGACTCGTAACGATTGAGCTCATCTCGCAATAATCCTAAAAAATCATTATACATTTGGGAAAAAAATAACGAGGATTTTTCAAAAATATTTACCGTGAACGTCGTTGAGACTGAGCGCTGAGAGATCCTTGTGCTCTGCTTCGATAAGCGGCGCTTTACCGGCATTTTTGCGGAATGTGAGCATAGAAGGATGCCGAAGGAGATCCGATAGAGAGCATGAAGAGCCGAGAAGGAGATAAAGCATGTTGCGAGCATGGAAATCTGTGTCGCGGATTCGCGACTTCCTTCAAAGGTCGCCGCCGCCGCCTCGCGAAGGGTCCCAAAACGCCGTCCTCGCGCTGCCCCGCCTCTCACCTCTCTTACCTTCGCAGATTTCGCTTAAGTCACGTAGTCAGTCTTCGCAGCTGCCGTCACAGTGAGCGGTCGGGTTCCAATCGTCTCTTGCCATTGATCGATCAGCGCTACCCCATCTCACGCGTCAAGTCTATCAACGCCACGGAGGACTGGCTCCCGCGCAGCGAGGTAAACCCGAGCGCGATCGCGCCTGGCACACGCCGGCGACACCGCCTCGGGGGGTTTCCGATATTGCCGGCCCCTAGGTCTTAACATCTAGTCGGTTGTGCTCATCCTGTATGTTTGAGTTTAGGGATTATATGCGGATAAATGGTGGGCATTCTACAGGTGTGATATGTGTATTGGTGCGGTGGCCACAGCACGACTGTGGCTCCGGAATATTACCTCATTATGTCGCGTGTATATTTTATAACCATGCCCAGTGAGAAACATCAGTGAGAGGGCTGGCATGATGCTAGCTGAGTGCCAGGGTTATAAGTGCACGCCCCAACCGTCGGTAGTCTTGAGGACGGTCAAGCCGCAGGTGTCAACAACTGCCAAGTAGGCTGGTGGCAAGGGCCACTACGCGTGTAGGGAGTACCCGTGTGGCAGGCCCCAATGAGCATTACACAGGTAGCCACCTCACGGGATGCGTTCACTTACTCACGGTGCGGACCCCCGGCTCCCCTCGCCGATGCAGGAGAGCAATTGTACCACTGACGTTGGGAGCTGGGGGCCCAATCCGCGACATGGTGCATCGTACCGGAGTTGAGCATAGGGATAGCAAACCTATGTTCAGCTTCTGTGATCAGGTCTTACCTGTGTAGTCCACATGTGCACGCCTTGCACATCAGCGCCCCTAGCTAGCAGTGCAAATCTTACCTCCCCATCCTTTCACTTCACATGTTTGCGCAGTGTATACATGCTTGGTTGTTGTGGTTTCTTAGAGAACTCATCTCTCGTCTCATCAGCAAGTTCCGACGCGACTAGGTTGACGCGAGTACGCGACTACCCACAGTTCCACTATCGAGGGTAGGGTGATCCCGTAGACCTGGATGGCAGCAGCAATCTACGCCCTTCCTACTGCCCGGAACTGTCTGGTGCCTTCTGACGGCCAGGTTTCTCTGCAGCCATCGAGATGGTTCGGCTCTGTCTGCCCTGAAACACGCTGTCAGGCTGCGAAAGAGCCCTTGTGTTGCGTTAGATGAGAGTCTCACCCCCAAATTTATTCTTTCTCCCACATGATCGCATTGCGCATTCATCCCTTTCTCTTCTTTCTTCTTTCGTAATTTGTGGCTAGTCTTGGCTAGTTGTTTGCTTCTTGCGTTTGACATTCCTCTCTATTACCGGCGCTCATCTTCCCATGGTAACGTCTAGGGGTTGCGGTCGTTGTTTGTGTTTACCGTTTCATGCATTTCGCTCGTGTATTGTGTTCACCATTTTGTGTGGCTACGTCGCGAAGTGGTCACACCCCCATCGAACATATCATGTAGCACAATTTTAGAATTTGGGTCTGCAGTTACCGCCTCCTGCAAGTTTTCGAGTCAGAGCGCTAACGATCGATATGGCAACCGTCGAATCCTACATCCCCAAGGTCGTCAAAGCCATCGAGGACTTGGAGACGATTAGGAAACAGGTAAGTTCCGATTTGCTTATCCCGTATGTGTCTGACGCCCCAGTTGCGGAGCAACTCCATCAGCTCCAGCAACGTCAGGCAACCGCATAGCTCTCCATAGTGAGTCTGAGATCCGCACTTTCGCTTTTGCGTGAACGTCGCGATGTACTTCTGTACCACATTACTATCTCCAATTCGCCGACGGATCAGCAGGCGTACAGCAGGTTCGAGGAGGAGCACAGCGTGGATCAAGATCAGGCCGACGCTGAAGCACTTCTCCGTACCTTGCAGAGTACGCAGGAAGCGGACAGTGAACTCTTCCAGTCTCTTCGTATCCACCGACTCGCTAATTCCATCAGTGAGGATGCTGTTACGGGGACCACAGGAACAGTGACGACGCCCCAGCGACAAGATCGCACAGATGCCCCACAGCTTCAAGCTGTAGATACCCAGTTGGACGTTGCCCGGCAGTTGAAACATCTTCAGCTCGCCCCAGCACAAACTGCCCCATCGTCGCACAACGTACCGATCCATTTGGAGAAGTTAACATTGCCGCATTTCGATGAAGATGTTACCAAGTTCCAGCAGTTTTGGTGTGCTTTCGAGCTAGCTGTCCACGACGATCCCACATTGACCTCAATATGAAATACCTCTATTTGATGAGCTTAATTAAGGGAGAAGCTCAAGTGGTACTACAGGATCTTGAACCAGGACGGAATAACTACTATCAGTTGGTGCAAGCATTGAAGAAGCGATACGATTGCCCGAGGAGGAACAGAGCGCTACTCCATCAGCAGCTCAGAGATCTTCCCACAACCGAATCAGCTTCGGATATGCGAAACACTTGGTTCCGGATTTAGGGTATCCTCCATGCCCTTAAGCGCTTCGAGGATCTGAATCGTGTCCTTTACATTATCGATTTCGTGCGTATTAAGTTCCCCCTGTCTATTCAGGAGCGGCTTAACAACGTCGAGTTCGAGAAACGAGCCGATTTCGATCTCCGACAAGTCATGTCTCACCTCGATGACCTTATTCAGTCAAAGGAGAGGTTCGAGCAGACTTGCTCCCGCAGTAGTACTTATGCCATCAACAGAGATGTTTCCCCAGGACGTCAATCAACGTCTTCCCCAAGACGTTCATCAACGTTTATATCCCCAGGATCGCTTTATGATCCAGCCGCATGTTGTTTGTGCGATTCCTTTGCACACTCCTCTCGTGGATGCAACCAACAGATGCCAGTCAACGCTCGTCGCAAGATCGTGCAATTTCTGGGATTGTGTTGGAAATGTCTTCGTGAAGGACATCGTCAAGATCAGTGCAATTATCCCATCTGCAGGAATTGTAGAGGCTATGGGAGCCTGCAGGATCGCGAGAATCGGACGTGCGTACGGCCATTGCGCCGCGCACGTCTGATGCCACTAAGGCAGGTGCCAGACTTACCCGCTTCAACCGGTTCGTTCGGTTCAGAGGTCAAATCACTACACTGTCCAACAGAAAAGGTGGTTAACCGAATGAACCTGTTGAACAGGAAAGTCTGGCACCTATCTGAGTCGTCGGACGCGCATCTGACGTGCGCCGCGCAATGGCCGTGCGCACGTCCGACTCTCGCGATCCTGCAGGCCCCTATACCACCATCGACTCCTCTGTAGGTTCGCGCCAAGGAAAAGCCGATCCCCAAGGACTAGATCGCCCCATGGATCCCGATCGACTACGAGAAGTCGTCAATCCTCAAAGGACTATTCTCCTTCGAGAAGTCCAGTACGGGACAGCAGAAGATCCCGAGATAATTCTCGCGATCGTGCTTATCAGCCCCGCGAACAAAGAGGATATCGTAGTAGATCGAGCTCTAGTTCTCACTCTCGGGAACGTCAGTTATCCCGATCCCCATCTCCACGTGTACGCTTTGACGTGCCCGTCAGAGATTCATCCCCACGAATCGGCGATCACAACGATCCCCATCACTGGAACGACGCAGAAGACGAAGATCAGGATCCCCATATCCTGAAGAGGCAAGGATGAATGATCAGCTGTTAGTACAGTCCGACACTGAGTATGAGGACTATCACCAGTGTTATCTACGTCTGCAGCTTCATTCGAACAATCCCCAGCTTCACCCAGCTTTGATGCTGGTGAAAGCCAAAGCTCGCACAGCCTCACGAGATCTTCAAGACGTCACACTTCTACTCGATTCCGGCGCACAGACCAGCTTTATCACCACATCCGCAGTGAAACGACTAGGCCTTCATGTCTACGACCATCAGCCGATTACGTTAACGACCTTTAGAGGACACGAGACCACGGAGATTTCTGGTAAAGCTGATCTCATACTTATCGATTCGTTCGATAAGGAACTCACAGTCTTTGTACGCACCAAAGACAAGCTCGCAAGCCCCACTACCTCACCAGAATTGTCTAACGAGGATATCGATTTCATTCGTCAGTTTGGATTCGATCTTCCGACTTACCATAAGGATGTATCGGTCAACGTCGACGTCCTTATAGGTATTGACCATTTCTGGGATATCATCACACAAGGATCGTCTGTATGCCTACCGTCAGGGTTAGTTCTGACCCACACACGATTTGGTACCGTTGTCTCAGGTTCATCTTTTTTTCGCAGGTTCATCCCGTCTCAACATCCACCGGGATTGACCAGTGGCGAGGAGAAGAGCAAGACGAGGACATCGTCGCCAGATTGTGGCAGTTAGAACGCTTAGGTATTACAGATCAGCCCTACGATGACGAGAACGCCATCGCCAATTCCCATATCCTCAAGCATTTCGAGGATACCGCATGTTTCGAGAATGGGTTTCTCTACATGCAGTTTCCTTGGAAGGAGTCACATCCCCAGCTGGCCGACAATAAGTAGTTAGCTTATTTCCGATTAGTCAGTCAATATCGCAGTCTACAAGAAAGCCATCTGTATGGAGGAGCTATTGTGCAGCCATCGCACAACACTTGGAGTCAGGCTTTATTGAGGAAGTTAGTGAGCAAGTTGTCGACAGTCATCTTGTTTACTACATTCCCCATCAAGCTGTCTTCAAGGAATCATTGGCTACTACTAAGCTAAGAGTAGTTTTCGATGCCTCATCCCACATGCGAGGAGTTACCAGTTTGAATGACTGCCTCTATGAAGGACCATCTCTTTTACCGGAGATAGCAGGAATTCAGCTTCGAGCTCGGTTGCACAAGTATCTTCTGTTCGCGGACGTAGAGAAGGCATTCCATCAGGTTCGACTGCAGGTTTCTCAGCGAGATGTGACACGTTTCCTGTGGCTGAAGGATGTCAATCGACCTCCTGACAAGGATAACTTACGTCATTTCCGCTTCACGAGAATCCCATTAGGAGTCAAATCCTCCCCATTCATATTAGCCGCATCTATTCGCATTTATTTGCACCGCATTAATTAATTTATTTTTATTTATTTATGTTATACACCCGAAGGTGCGCCATCAAAAAAGAAAACAGGAACCAAACACAGAAATAGAAGAGGTAGTAAAGCAATATAGATACAGGACTTGGTATAGGCATAATTTGCTCAGTAGGTAGATGAATCGGCTTTCTCCTCTGGGTGGTCAGGTCGTTCTCCTAGTATGGGAGGTGAGATCCTTGACCGAAATCCCGATCCCAGCCCGAACGCCTATAGCAAGAACAGCATGCCAGGGCTTGAATAATCAACTTAACCCGAAGCGAACAATCCGCTGCCAGGGACCCTGGGCGAACGAGCCAGGAGGACCTCAAAGCCAAAGGCTCACCAGACCGCGAATTCCTCGAACAACTATTCCCGTTGAGGAGAAGCGGAAAAGAGCATAAAGACCAAGTTGAGATTGAATGAAACTCTTCCGACACAAAATAATCAGCACAAGGAATAAGGAACTGGTCAACAAGATAATACTGCGGAATTATAATTCAAATGAGAACGACATAGATAGAACATTTAAATGTAGCTGGTAGTTCCATGCTGACGCTGGGTAACGGCTGAATGGTTCTAGAAATCTGGAATACCCAAAGTTCTCAGAACATCAATTTGGGCCAATCTTTTGCGAAAAATCAGTGAGCTTTTGCTAGCTGTAATCTCATTAGGCAAAAGGTTAAGCCATCTTGATGTTCGGCACATAAAAAAATTGAACGCAATAGAAAAAATCCTGTGTTTCAGCTTCCGGTAGCACATGCTAAACCCACCTGTACGTGTTCCATGTGGCCGAAAAATCCAGTACTTGCTCGGTCTTAACCTAGTTTCTAAGCGAATCAAACGAAAGCAAAGAACCAGATCATAGAAAACTCGTCTATATTTCAAGCTGTGTAAATTTAGAGCGTTTAATCTTGAACTATATGGTGGTAAAGCTTGAGGATAACCTGGGTTTGGAAAGCACCTGTAAAAAACAATTCGGGTAAAACTTTTCTGTACTTTTTCGAGGGATTCAATGTCTTTTTTCAAAAACGGATTCCATACTGGTGAGGCATATTCTAAATGTGGCAGTACATAGGTTTTATAGAGTTTGACTAATAACGACGGATCATTGCAATGAATATTACGTAAGATCAGGAAAAGGCAGGACAAGGCTTTTTTAACAACTGCACCATAATGTTGAGAAAATTTGAGCTGGTCATCCACTAGAACACCAAGATCTTTGGTGACGGAACAGTGTTCAAGTGGGATGCCATTACAAACATAGTCTGGACACCGAGAGCTTCCAAGGTGCATCATTTTGGTTTTGATTGCATTTACAGAGAGATTGCAATTATTACACCAAGAAATCATATTTTGAATCGATGACGATAGAGCTCTAAATGCCTCATCTTGTTTGTTGTTTTCATAGCAAAAATAGACTTTGATATCATCGGCAAACATCTGGATTTTGATCTCCGGATGTGTCGTTAGGAATCTGGGCAATTCTGCAGTATAAATGAGAAAAAGAAGCGGTGACAGTATACCTCCTTGGGGCACTCCGCTCTTACAATGGTGTCGCTGAGAATATGAGTTTCCAACGCGGACGGTCATACCTCGGTCACTCAAATACGAGGCTAGCCAAGATAAAAGTTGACCTCGAATGCCGTACTTTTCGAGTTTTAGAAGAAGCTTACTGTGATCGACTCTGTCAAAAGCTTTAGATAAATCAAAGAAAATAATATCGACAGATTTGCCACTGTTAAGAGCTGTGACCCAGTCATAAACTGAATCACAAAGCAAAGCAGTGGTGGATCCGCCACGCAAGAAACCATACTGTACCTCAGGAATAATTTTATTCCTTTCAAACCAGTCAATAAGTTTGTCTTTAATGAGTTTTTCTAGGATTTTTCCGGATGGTGCTGTGATACTAATGGGGCGAAAGTTGGAGAGTGTATTGGGATGGTCACATTTGGGTATAGAGGTGACTAACGCCTCTTTCCATAGTCTAGGTACTTTTCCTTGTATTAGAGAAGCACTGAAGATGAGTGAAAGAGGTAAACACAAGGCATTTGCGCACTTACGATACACAATTTGGGGGATACCGTCGTAAGAAACGCTAGTTTTTGCTTTTAATTTTTTCAAGACCTCATAAACTCTCATAAAAAACCGACAGTGGTCGTAGAAATCGAAGCGATTCTCAACTCTCGACCCATTACCCCATATCGAGAGGGAGCTCCGTTTCGAGTGCTACGCCCAGTGGATTTCATCTCCCCAGAAGTTCAGCTTCAACTTCCCCCAAAACCCCAGACATACGATGTTGTTGTCGAGGAACACAAGCTGTCCGATTGGTATAAGGAAGCGCAATCCGTTCTAAACTCCTTTTGGGAGATATGGCGCACCGACTACCTTTCTGCACTTGTTCAGCGCCATCAACGTCGTTTGCGACAGCCCAGGCACACAGCTGTACATCCCCAGGTTAACGACCTCGTGCTAATTGCCGAAGACAATTTGCCGAGAGGACAATGGAAGTTGGGGATTGTAGTTCGACTTCTTGGGAATGATTGTAACAACGTACGAGTCGCAGAGGTACGGACGTCTAACGGTAAGTCTCTTCAGAGACCGTTATCACGTCTTTACCCCTTGAGATTCGCGCCCAAGACGACTACACCCCAAAATCTAGACCCAGAAGAACGTCCTCTAGACATTCTTCCCATTCTCCCACGAGAATTCAGCCTCCCCGCAAAGCTAAACGCTTAAAATCGCAAATTTCGACCCACTGAGTATAAACGCGCTCTAATCCACACGCGCTGCGTGTGCGTAGCGTGCCCTATCATCACATTCCCAAGTATACTAGCCCCAATCGCAAAATGCGCTCGCAAACGCGCTCCGCACAATTACGCCAATTGAATGGTCCCGCAGGGAAAGCTACAGTCAGCATATACGAAATTGCATCATACCGCCGCACGTTAGTTGTGACTTTTAACATCTTTCTTTATGATTTCTTGTATGTTGTCTTGATTTTTGTCTTTTCCCTTCATTCTCATCTCCCAACAAGCCACACTCCTCAATTATCGTTTGTTTTGTTTGATTTTCTTCCTCACATTGTGCCAAAAAGGCAGTGGCTTGTCTTTTGCAACTCTCCTACCTCACATTCTTTCTCACATTCTCTCTCACATATCCTTTCTCACATTTTCCTTACTCACATTTAAGTTTTGCACACTGGTCAGGCAAGGAATTCTTGTTTTGTGCGCGCGTTTCCATTTTATCTACTCTCGTAGCTCATTCTGTCTCACTCTCATATTCACATTCACATTTCTCATTCTAACTCACATTTTTCACACTCACACTCACATTTTCTCTCACTCACACATTCCTTTCTCTCACACACTCTCTTTCACACTTTCTTTCGTTCTCACTTTCACTCACTTCTCACATCATTCTCCCATTATACATGTTTGACATGTTACACTTGCATGCTACATGTTAGAATTCATGCGCGACCTGACCAATTGACCTCACTTGTTTTACACTTCATATTATCACGCCTCATGGATCATGGGGACCTCACGTTTCTCTCCCCATTCTTTTTCCCATTTTTTTCTGCCCATTTTCCTTCTCTCATCTCTTCTCAACCCATATTGCACTCCATGTGTATATACACTCACAGTACGTTGTACCCCCATTCTCAAACTTCTCTTTTCAGGTATAGCGATCGTAGCCCGACCAGCTACAAGCGTACTATGGCGATAAAAGAGAAGTCGAAACGAGGAGTGCCTGTCCCCCCAAAGGACAGTGCCTACCAGTTTCGCAGACGTCCTCGATCATACTCGAGGACGAGCTCCTCGGAGCGAGAGCGGACGCCGCCCAGGAGAGAGCCCACTCCCTCCAAGGATCGCGATACGAAGACCGCCGACGATCCTAGCGGCGCCGCACTTGTGGCCGCGGTCATCCGCGAGCTTTCGTCCGCGAAAGCCCCGGAACCAACGCCCGCCCCAGTGGTCGCACCTCAGGTGGACGTATCCCATCTGAGTCCGCCGGGAGAAGACCCCCACACTCGCAAGCCGACGATGATCGAACTCATCACCGCGATCGCCAAAGGGTATAATCCCAATCGTCGACTGCTTCGTGAAGCTGACAGCGATACCCAGGCTCACGCTGTCCCTCAGTCATATCGACCCGCACTGAGTCTGCTCCAGCAGCTCACCACAGCTTCCAACTTTAGGCACATTTTCGACCCAGCCCATCTGGGACAACAGGATTATGTGCCCCTCGATGGATACCTCCACAGTAAGATCGGGCAACGCTTCCGCAGTCTCTTCACGAAAGAGATCTTTTCGCCCCAGGAGGAGGACTTCATCGGAGCTAAGACCGAGCACCTGATGCCCCTACTGGTCACGTGCGAGTTGAAGGCACTCGACAACGCCATCACGGAAGCCACAAAGTTTATAACTTCCACATCCCAGCTGTCGTTGCCAGACACCCAAGGACTCCTAGAGAGGATCGACCGCATCTACACTCTCACATATAACATCAACTATCGTCGTCACGCGGTCAATGCTCGCCTAACAGAGTTGTTCCATCTCCAGCCGGCTGAATTGCAGCAAAGGCTTGCTCTGTTAGCCCACTATGAAGTCACACCGGACGGGTTGACCCAGATCAACCTCACGTCCGCCACAGTGGTTGCGGAGATGGAGAGAATCCGTCACCAATACCATGTTATTATCATGCGCAGGTTCGAAGCGCATCCCCAAGAATCGCGCCCACAGTCTACGATAGCCACAGCTCGTCAGAGCACCCCATCGAAGCGCCCACATTCACGCTCTCGCACACGACAGAGGCAGCACGACGACATCCAGGAAGACATCCTTACTGGTATAGCCGAGTTGCCATCGTCGTCCACGGACAGACACCGGTCACGCTCTGTTAGAGCCCCCAAGAGGTCCCGTGGGGACCGGAAGTGAGCTCCACATCGGCTGCAACATCGCCTCCCCACGTGTCGCCCGCCTCCCAGGATGGGGCCCCAAACCCCATTTTAGGTGAACGTCAAGTGGATGAGCCGATGGAGGAGAGAGAGCGGGAGCAGAAAAGGCCGGATACACCGCCCGAGAAAATCCGCTGTTACTTCTGCAGACAGCGCCATTACTCGTCCAGCTGTCCTAACTACACCTTCTTGAGTGACAGGATGGAGCTGAATGCGAGGAGGGGCGGATGTTTCTTGTGCTGTGGCATCCACGCGGAAGAGGATTGCCCCCGCTATGGACGGAGATGCCGGTCGTGCCGTTCCAAAGGCCACGACATCTCATTCTGCTTTAAACAGCACCACTGTACCAACGATATCCCATTTGACGAGTACCTCACCACCCTTGAACAGTACAAGGCTATGGCTGACATGCGCAGGCGACAGAGAGCCAGGAGATAGCAGAGGAGAGACGCCTCGCCCCACGATCGTCAGCCCCAGAGAAAAGATGCTTCGCCTCATGATCATTAGCCCCAGGTTACGTTTCCCCAACTTACGAGTTTTTGGTGAAGCTTTACGCTCACCCCCCCCCCCCCAACTTTCATTTCTTTATTAATGTTATTTCTTTAGATTGAGGATAAGGATCCCCCAAGTTTCGAGTCCATTGTTGCGATAGCCCCAACTATCGAGCGTTGGGTGGAAGATGGAAAAGTTCCCAACTTGCGTGTTTCCCACTTGCCGATAGCCCCAACTGACGATTTCTGGGTATGTTTAATTTAGTTTAACTATTTTATTCGCACCCTTTTAATTTCTTTTCCTTTTTTTGATTTTGTGGTTTCTGGCGGGCCTTAAGCTCGCCCAGTTTTTTGTTGCTGACCCTATTTTAGGTTAGCCCGCAGTTGACGTGTATCCCAAGTGCCGAATTCCCAACTGCCGAGTTTTTGGGGGCCACGGTGGGAGACCGTGCTATTTTTGGAGTTTTTGGGATGCCCCCTTTCGCATGTGTCTCGCCCCAGGGGTCTTGTGCTGCGAGGTAAAATCTCCCCCTCGCTTTGAATTCATCCCCAGGTGTGAAAAACCGCGCCAGTAGGCAAATTTAACATCTTTTGCCAACTCATCATCACTTCAACGTCACCAATGTCGAGCCGCTGTCACGTCAAGCCGAACATCCACGTCAAGCCGAGTTCCCATGGTCCGTTCAAGCTGTCGATGCCGCAACTGTCGAGTCAATGGTCTCGTCAATGGTCACCTCAACTGCCGTTCAACGCAACAATCGCCTCCACAACTGCCGAAGAAGCCCGCCAGTATCCAGAGTAGAGCCCCCGACGACTCTTCATGCTTACCTCCGAGAACAACCGGCTGTTACCACGACAGGCAGTAGGTCCTGCGTTCCACCTAGGGATACTTGACTCGTAGGTTGTATGTATGTTTGACTCGTAGGGTCGTAGGTAACATGGCAGATCGGGAGCTACCTCGGACCCTTTCTTTTCGTTGCCCGGAGTGTCGCGGATTCGCGACTTCCTTCAAAGGTCGCCGCCGCCGCCTCGCGAAGGGTCCCAAAACGCCTCCTCGCGCTGCCCCGCCTCTCACCTCTCTTACTTTCGTAGCTTTCGCTTAAGTCACGTAGTCAGTCTTCGCAGCTGCCGTCACAGTGAGCGGTCGGGTTCCAATCGTCTCTTGCCATCGATCGATCAGCGCTACCCCATCTCACGCGTCAATTCTATCAACGCCACGGAGGACTGGCTCCCGCGCAGCGAGGTAACCCCGAGCGCGATCGCGCCTGGCACACGCCGGCGACACCGCCTCGGGGGGTTTCCGATATTGCTGGCCCCTAGGTCTTAACATTGGTCGGTTGTGCTCATCCTGTATGTTTGAGTTTAGGGATTATATGCGGATAAATGGTGGGCATTCTACAGGTGTGATATGTGTATTGGTGCGGTGGCCACAGCACGACTGTGGCTCCGGAATATTACCTCATTATGTCGTGTATATTTTATAACCATGCCCAGTGAGAAACATCAGTGAGAGGGCTGGCATGATGCTAGCTGAGTGCCAGGGTTATAATTGCACGTCCCAACCGTCGGTAGTCTTGAGGACGGTCAAGCCGCAGGTGTCAACAACTGCCAAGTAGGCTGGTGGCAAGGGCCACTACGCCTGTAGGGAGTACCCTTGTGGCAGGCCCCAATGAGCATTACACAGGTAGCCACCTCACGGGATGCGTTCACTTACTCACGGTGCGGACCCCCGGCTCCCCTCGCCGATGCAGAAGAGCATTTGTACCACTGACGTTGGGAGCTGGGGGCCCAATCCGCGACAATCTGTAAAAATTATCAAGAGTTACTCATTTTGAATTTTACTGAAAAATTGTATATTCTTTGCGAGGTAGCTAATCAACTCATCAACAAGACCCGATTCGACATTGCCCTGCAGGATCGTTCGCCATTCCAGCTCATTATGACTTTTGATTTTTGATAGCTTCAAGAAAGACCCTTCTTCAAGTAGTAAACGTGCAAGTATCGATCCGACAGAGGTGATGTCTTCTAAAGAAAAAACCATATTACTAAAATCGTGACCAATACAAAAAAAGGATAGCTCAATTGAGCAAAAAATTTGAAAAAAAAATGCCGATGCATAATAGAAATCTTAGGTTACGGTAAATACATATTTATGGCTGCTCCAGAGTTGCGCGTAGCAGCATTGTGACAGCACCGTGCCAGTGCTGCTCCAAAGCCGTGTCAGCCCTGTTCCAATGCCGTTTCAGCGCCGTACTAGCGGTGTGAACCCATGCGGACACACCGCTTAAGGATTGACCGACCTTCACCGGCACAGTTGGCGCGGCATTAGCACAGCGATTGAGCAATGCTGGCACGGCGCTGGAACGACGTGCCATCATCGCACACGGCGTTAGCGCAACGCTGGCGCATGCAAGTCTGGACGCACCAATAAGCTTAGATGGCTTTTCCTACCTCATCTACTCAATTATCATCACCACTAATATAGTTTTGAGGTATTAGAACTAGCACTCACCTCTAAACTTTTCCTCACTAGCATTTTGAGCTACATCACCGTAGGAAGACAATTTCAGCACCGCATCCGTGTTAATAAAAACAGAGTTCCATGTGATGTTCTGAAAGAAACCCTCACTGGATTGCATTTTTTAGAAAATTTTCAAGAAAAAACCACCTACTCCATGATGGAATCCTTTTGAATGCAATGGTTCTAAAGCCGATAAGAGCTGATAGACAATTTTCGCTGTGACAAAATGATAAAGATTCTTATCGAAAATGTCAACTAATCGTCCATATATCATGTCGGTTACGGTATAAAGACTGTCACCGGCTTCAAAAGCATCAAGAACAGAAAGAATCTGTAAATGAGCAAATTATCAGCGAAAAAAACTTTTTGCTGTTCCGGGACTTACATTAGGATGTGGAAGGAGTCGTCCCATTTTTATGGTAGACCCGTGATGTTTGTTCTTGGTCTTTCAAAGGCGTTTTTCTGATGATCACATTCTCTTCAGTGTAGGTCAGCCCCAGAGCTATAACAATAGTTTTGATCCTTGGCGAGGATTACGATAGATTACGGTAGCCTTACCAGACAATCCGACTAGGTCCAGCTTCGATAATTTCTAAGTTAGCAATCGCCTTGGAAGCATCAATAAATGCCCAGAGATATTTACAGAATCATATCGTGAACAGGAGACTTTCTTACAAACTTCCCGCTTTCGTGGTGGGGTCCTGCAAAGAAAAAAGTTGGGCACATCCATTAGAAGGTAATTTTTGCGATAGAGCACACTTACTGTTTGGGTTCTTGTACTTTTTGGTGTGTTTTGTGTGGATGACATCTTGTTGAGTTGATTGAGAATTGGATTACCGCCAGACAGCGAGCAAGAGTTCCAGACGGTGTTGCAAAGACTGCGAACTGGTCCTCTGAAATACGAGATGGAGCATGAGATGTCTAAGACGCGCGAATATAAGAGATCTATGGTGTGGGCAACATGGACTTACACAACTAATGCTTTGGCGCGAAAACAAAAGACAAATGTAAGCAATTCGAGATGCCTATTCGGGATAAGACGAGACTTGTCAAAGTTCGGAAGCGAAATCGAAAGAGTTCAAAGCTCATAATCAGGATTGAGTTCAAAAAAATTTTTGCGGAGCTCCAACGCAGTACGCAAGTTGTCCAAATCTGACAAAATTACTTATACTTGCTTTCTGGAAATAAGGAAACAAAAACAGGCCGAAAGAATGTGAAAGTCGGCTTTTTGGTTTGTTTACGACTAAAAGAAGACTTAAAATTTACGTGAACATACGCAAATGAGTAGTACGAAGATACTTGTTTGGAAACAGCTCATGATTGTTCTGGCAAGAACATGCCAAATTTCTTTTTCTTGCTTGCTAGTCATCGGAAAATATGGGCCTGGTTTGGATACATGCTTGACCGAGGGTTCGCGACCGTTTTTTACACATTCACGATAGGGCCGATTTTTCGATTGCTGCCGTCTCAGATCGAAGCCTTTTTCGCTTTGACAATACAGTATCCCGAGCTTGGACCACTTTGGCTGGAGCTTCTCCTAGGTGTTCCCAATCATGTGGCAGAATCCTGTGGAGTTCCATCGTAAACTGGCAAACTAGAGCTTTAGGAATCTTACGACTCACCGGTGGGTCGTATTGTCGTGAATGTGTTAATGGAGACCTGATTTTTGGGCGTTGCACACGAATCGAACTCTTTGAGTGAACGCCATCTTGTAAATCTTGCCTTGCTTTATCAAATAACTAGCTGGTATGCCCGCTTCGCCCGCATCGAATATTTAACTGGCTCAACAAAGAGCAGAATTTGTGCGCAACTTCAAAGGCTCGACTTATCTGCATTTCGGCTTTCTTCTGTTTTTCGAGTAACGCAGAATAAATATCTCTTGACCGCCTTGCTTTAGATTACCGCATCTCCCTCATCGTGACATTCTAAGAAAGGCAGTTGCGTGATTGCCTTTTTCCATTTGTTGAGCGGTTTGAGGCAGAGCCCCGGAACAAATCGCAAAAACATATATCATAACCAAATTCCACTTTTGAAATTGGCCGTTCAGATATCTCAGATAGTTTTAACAAGTCAAGACAGGGCGGAAATTACATGTACCAATACGTGAACCTACAGCGCGGTAATTCAAAATTTTGCTTCAAATGTATAAAAGCCTTGTTTACAACAAATATGCAATGATATGACACCAAATTTAGTGTACACATGCGCTTGAGGACTTGAATTATGGTTTAAAGGATTATACAAGCTAATGTGAAAGAAAGCTGTGACTGAAACTTTTCCGAAATAGCTGGAATCGCTCCAGCTCCATACCAGCTGAGCTGCGACTTAGGAGAGCATAACATTCACCAGAAAGGAAAAACAGAAGCCATCTTGGCCGGAGCTACAAGTGTTATGATCATATCTAGTTCGAATTGAATGTGGGTGAAGCAAGTATAGGAAATTATATCTTGAGAATATCACAGGAAAACTAAGAAAGTGTTTTCATAGCCTTTCTTACGCTGAAAAGAAAGGAAAAAAGCGTTGAGCAAAAAAAAGCAAAAAAAAAGAAGCTTTTATGAAAAATGTCTCCAGACAGGACAGCATGTCTTGTTTGGCCTCTTTTAGATTACGATTGACTTTAGAAGTTTATGAGAGTTGTTAGTGCTGCATAAAAAGACTGTGCTTAAATCTTGCGCAGAGGATAGCGCACGAAAATGCTGGCTTATCTCGTTAAGTAGTGTTTTTTTACACTTGCGACGTTGTCAGCGCTCCTAGTCATGTCATGGCGGTCACAATGATATATAATGTTGCAAGGTTTCGTTGAGGCCCAGCAGACATTCACGCCAGAGTCAAATGCTTGGTCCAACGGCTCCGCGCATTGCGCGTTACTTCGCTACTCTAAACACGGAGCATGGGACATTTGGCTCTGGTACCTTTCCCTTCGTTATTTCTAAATCAAATCTAGCAAACTGCATATCATATTGATCTTGACCTCTACTTTCAGGCTGATAACGTCGCAAAACCCCATGTTTCAACTGAACGAGGAATCTAACAAAAATCGTGTTTTGGAAAATCCCTTGTTTTTTCCTCCAGTTCAACTCTTTTCAAACGGCATTTAATAGATCTTGCGTTTGTCTATAATGTAGACAACGTCACAGAGCTTACTTCTTCGATTATGGCGAATTTTTTGTAAAAACCCGAAAAAGTGCCTTTTTCTTGGTCGGTTGTTGGGGTTGTTTAAGGCTGGAGCGAATACCTGCAATTCGAAATGCCGCCACATAAAATATTCCGAAGTCGCTGCGCCGTTTTCATTCGCTTTCTAAAAGTCAATGCTTTGGCTATCTGTGTTGCATATTTTCTCTTTCTCAGTTTTTCTATGTACAACCTTCACTTTTTCTGGGGAGCAGACATTTTAAATCTTCACTTTTGATGCCCTATTTTTAGGCTATCGAAGGCATGCTCACATGACTTTCCGAAGGGTTTTCTATGAAATGAATTCGTACTTCGGAAGTTTTAACAAACGCAAAAGTTTCATACTCTTCATCCCTATCTGCCATAACTTGTGTAATTTGAAAAAATGAATGCATAACTTATTAGAGCCACACGGCTAAAGCAAAACAGAGTTCCCCGATTTGATCGTCGCGATTCAATTGCTACAGACAAATGTTACGAGTTCATTGCATGCCGATCTTCTTGTATTTCGGTTGTGATAGTTAGTCACCATTGGTTGTTGTTGGAAAACAACAACAACCGAAATGCAAGAAAATCGGCATGCAATGAACTCGTAACATTTGTCTGTAGCGATTGAATCGCGATGATCAAACCGCGTGAACTCTGTCTTGGGCCTAACAGGCAAAGCTATCGTCTCTCAAGCGTCCTCTCATCGAATTTAAATCATTGCGTTTTTTGGTCCTTTACGGCTCAAAGCACCGCAAGACAATCAGATATTTAAAATATATACAGTAATTGTGTACATATATTCTCATTCGCAAAACGACTTTTTGAAAAGGTTTTTACAAAACTATATATTTTGGATAATGCAACACATTGGATGATTGCATGTTTCATGCTATAGAAGTAGTGTATAGTGTACTTCAAATGCAAGGCAATTTGCTACCGTACCTACAAGGAATGTATTACTAAGAGAGGTAGAGAATTTCCGGATTTAATCTATATTGTCTCGGAAGGCATGCAATGCTGATTTCGCTGGTAATAGAATTGTAGGATTTTCAGGCAATGTGATAGAAGCACTGAAATAATATAGTCACCACATAATTTGGTGATGAAGACGAAGCAATGCTGAGACTAGTACGCTATGAACAGATGGGATGGGCTCCGAAGCAGCGTTTTGCAAGCTGTAGAAAAGTACACATTTTTTCCGAGAAACGGCCTTTACTTTCTTATTAGGCTTAGCGACTTCAGATTTGAAAGAGCGAAAAAATCAAACATCGTTAACTTTGAACACCGCACATTGCGAATTGTTCTTGAATTGGATCATAACTTTTTTCAACGAATCGTTCCACAAAGGTTTTTCATTTTTTCCATGATTTTACATGATGTAGACAATGTTACTCTACAGTTTATTTGAACTCAGGTGTCAGTACATTCACCTGTGCTACTTCTTCACGTTACAGGCCAAGAGGTAGGAGAGCTTCTTCATTATATCCCTTTACATTTTGTCGCGAAATTTCTAAAAGTGCTTTACATAAATCACAAAATTATGCGAATGATTGTTGTATGACTAGATAGTTCAAAAGCTTTATAGAAAGAAATCACTGGCTTTGCAAACGTCATGCCCGTTTCTTTTTTAAGCTCGGGTTTACAACCACTGAAAATTTGTGCGCATCCCAGTAAAATTCAGGAATTACGAATACTTTGCTAAGAGCCTCCCCTTAACGAGAAGCATGGGGTTTTGTCAGCGCCTCCTTCATATCTTCGTGAGTTCCATTGTGCTCAGCGGGGAATCAATACGAGCCAATGGTGAAGCTGTATGTTGTCAATAAACGAAAGAAACATACCTAAATGTAAGGAAGTTGGAAACAGTGTCACACTCTGTTCATCAACGCGCGTGGTTTGAAGGTAAGAAATCCAATAAGAATTGCTGTATATTTACCTTCTTGTTTTGAAAAAACAGAGTGCTTTCTTGACAAATGTTAGATCACGGAAAATAATGGAAAGCGGATACATTAGCACAAAACTTCAAATGGCGTTGCAAAACTCCATTCTTGAAAGACTGTTCCAAAATAGGTAATTGTTACAAATCTTCCAACGGCTCCCTATAATAAATTATACAGTACAAAGTAGCTGTACAGCTGTTATGAGATTTAATTGACATTTTTTACATTCGAATGCAATCAATGGGCTTATTGTTTCGCGTGTGCTCTAATATTCAACAGATTTGGACATTTTTTGCAGCGCTAGCAGTATTATAAAATGATGTAGTGGCATCTGCATTCAATTAAAAAAGTGAATCATGTGATAATAATCAGTTTTGACATTTAGTAATTTGTGTGAGTTAATAATGGTAGTCGTATAGATCTCGACATTTTACACAATAAAAGCAGTGCTGTTGCACAAGAGTTTTTCAACATTTATCGACGCACTGGTGTCCTCTAACGGTTTCGTAAACTCATCTCTTCTCATTCATGCGTGAAAAAAAAGCATTTTTCGATTTCTTTTTTTTTTTTCAGGAAAACTATAGAATTTCTTAGTGAGATTGCAATGATTTTGTCTAACCCTTTTCTCTATCAAGGTTACGTATTGCGAGCTCCAAGCAATTTAAGCTTGATTACATTCAACCAAGACTAACGTATTTGAGTGTGAGAACCGCTTGAGTACAAAATAAAGGCGATGGGTTTGTCTGCACCTGATGACTTTCAAAAGCTACTTAAGTGAGCGAATGAGCAACTGATGATAAATAGAAATGATAAAAGGGACCACAGATGATTGCGAGATAAAACTTATATCGGAAATGTGGCAAGGCATGCCCCATCCTCCCGTATACCTCACACAATATAAGTACCGTGCATGCAGGGTATCGCTAGAAGATATGTATGGCTGGAAATTTTCGCGCCGTGGCATTGGTAATGTTACAATTTTTCTAATGCTTTGCTTAATAATAACACACCAGTTCTAGGTAATTGCTACCAATGCTGTCCTTTGGTCAGTAGTAAAGTGCTGAACTTCGTGGAGTGAATTTATACCACATTCAGGAAAGGTGTATTGTGAGAATGGATGGATGAACGAAGAAGCAGTCTTATCAATTTTTGATGACGTAAATACTCCGAGGCAAAAGTTGGCTAACGGGCACAGAAAAATGCAGGTGGAGAGTTCTTGCCTTACCGTATGACTACGGTATGGAGCTAACTTTTATCCGCCGATTCTTTCACAAATCACGAGCGGTATTGTACTACGAAAATACTCACTTGGGAACACTCAAATTTGTTTTGGCGAGGGCATGCCAATTTTTGCTTTCTTGATTTCTAGTCATCGAAAACATACACCACCTCTACATATGGGCCTGGTTTGGATATATGCATGACCGAGTTAAGGTTCGCTACCGGTTGCGTGATTGCCCTTTCCCCCATTTTTGAGCTGTGTTTGAGGCAGAACCTCGGAATGGATCGCAAAAAGATATATCATAACCAAATTCCACTTTTGAGATTGCCCATTCGAACATCTTAGGTAGTTTCAACAAGTCAAGCAGGGCTATTAATACATGTACCAATAAGTGAAGCTATATCGCGGTAATTCAAAATTATGCATCAAACAAATAAAAGCCTTGTTTACAACCAATAAGCAATGATATGACGCCAAATTTAGTGTACACATGCGCTTGAAGACTCGAACTATGGTTCAAAGACTTATCATTCATTCTTTGACTAGGAGACGCGAGAGCGCATTGAACACATTGTGTAAACAAACCTAATCGTGCACTTAGCAGGTTTATACTTGTTATTCATCTCGTACAGGTTTATTCACTCTTTAAAAACTGAGAAGAACAAACTCAAACTTGTTAAGACAATGTCCGCAATGAGGTCTCGCGTCTCTTCGTCAAAGAATGGATGATATATAAGCTAACTTTGAAAGAAAGCTTTGACTAAATGTTTTCCCGAATTGGCTGGAACCGCTCCAGCTGGATACCAGCTGAGCTGCATCTCACCCTTTGCTCACACGACTTTTCAATGGTTTCTTTCATAGAATGTATCTGTACTTCGGAAGTTTTTGACAACAGCAAAAGTTTCATACCCTTCATTCCTACCTGCCACAACTTGTGTAAATCAGGAAAATGAATGCATAACTTATTAGAGGCTATGATGGTAGCTAACAGGCAAAGCTATCGTCTCTCAAGTGTCTTCTATTTGAACTCGATATTGCGTTTTTGGCCCTTTACGACTCAAAGAATCTCTAGATACTAATCAGATATACAAAACACATACGGTGATTGTTATATACTCATTATCCGCAAAACGATTTCTTGTTGTTTACAAAACAACACAACTTGGATAATGCAACACATTGGATGATTGCATGTTTCATGCTACAAAAGTAGTGTACTTCAAATGGAAAGCAATGCTACTGTACCTAAAGGAAAGAATTGCTAACAAAGGCAGAGAATTTTCGGATCTAGTAGTGTATATTGTTTCGGAAGCATGCAATGCTGATTCCGCTGAAAAAAAACGTAGGGTTTTCAGGCAATCTGATCGGGGGCTCGAAATTACATAATCACTAATCACTTGGTGATGAAGTTTGCAGTGGTGAGACAAGTATGCTGTGAGCAGATGAGGTAGCTTCCGAATCAGCATTTTATGCGCCGTAGAAATATAAACATTTTATCCGAAAAAAGCCTGCGCTCCTTATTAGGATCAACGACTTCAGCATTTGAAAGATCCAAAAAATCAAACACGATAGGAACACCGCAACATTGTGATATTCTTGAGGTGAATCGCTCCACAAATAAGGTTTGTTTTCACTTTTTCCGTGATTTCACGAGATGTAAACAATATTGCTTATAATCTATAGTTCGTTTGCACTATGATAGTACATTCATCTGTGCTGCTTTCTAACGTGGCAAGCCAACAGATAGAAGAGCTTCTTCTCTGCATCACTCTATTCAGACAATCGACCGGACCCCTCCGCCGGACAGTCCGAATCTGCCAGAGTCGCGCCGGACCCAGTTGACCAATGAGAGAGGGGCAAATGGGCGGTCCGCGACATCACTGGCAGGCAAGTGGGAGGCTTCTCCGGCCCTGCTGCAAAAGTACGCCATCTCTCCGGTCTCCGGAGCAGAAAATGGGAGGTATCCGGAGCAGAAAATGGGAGGTATTCGGAGCAGAAAATGGGAGGTATCCGGAGCAGAAATGGGAGGTTTCCGGAGCAGAAAATGGGAGGTATCCGAAGCAGAAAATGGGAGGTATCCGGAGCAGAAAATGGGAGGTATTCGGAGCAGAAAATGGGAGGTATCCGGAGCAGAAAGTGGGAGGTATTCGGAGCAGAAAATGGGAGGTATCCGGAGCAGAAATGGGAGGTCTCCGGAGCAGAAATGGGAGGGCTCCGCCGGACGAGTGGGAGACCCACCGCTGGGGAAACGCCGCGACCCTGCCATTTCTCCGGCGGAGGGGTCCTATCCGTTGCCTGGGTATCTTTTCTCGTGAAATTTCGTGGGTGCTCTATATGGGTCACACTTGTGCAAATGAATGTTGGATGACTAGATAATTCAAAAGCTTATATAGATTAAAACATTGATTTTGCAAAAACTTCACTTCCATTTGCCTCTTTTGAATTCAGACCTACACAACCGAAAAATTTGTGCGCACCCCAAAAATTTTAAGAATTACGACTACTTTGTCAAGAGCCTTCCGCTAACGAGGAAGTTCGAGATTTGCCAGTGCCTTCTACAACATTCGTGAGTTACACTGTGCTTAGCGGGAAGTCAAGGATACAAGTTAATGGGGGAGCTGCATGTTGTCGAACCGATGATAAAACATACCTAAAGTAAGGAATGTTGGAAACACTGTCACACTCTGTTCATCAAAGCGTGTGGTTTGATGGTAAAAAATCCAGTACGAAATGTTGATTATTCGTCTTTTTGTTGTTTTAAATAAAACAGAGTGTTTTTTGACCAAAGTTAGATCACAGAAAATAATGGAGAGCGCCATTAGTGCAAGGCTTCAATTGACGTTGCTAAACTCCGTTCTTGAAAAATTGTTCACAAGCAATTTTTACAAATCTCCCAACCCCTCCCCACGACCAATTTGCATATACAGGAGCTGTACAGCTATCATGGGATTTACAGTGTACGCCAAAAATTACGGGCGCCAACTTTTCAGCACTGCCACGGAAAAATCATTGAGACTTATAAGCACAAGTTTGTGCCATTTAATGCCCTGATCAAACTCTACAAGAGACAATTTACAGATGTCAAAGGGACCTCGTTAGAAGAATGTGAGGATCAAAAGAATCAGACTAGCAGTTTTGAAAAAAAACAAAAATGGTATTTCTCTGATTTCCTGGTTTGCTCTGCATCTGAATAAACTCAAAGTCTTTCTGTATCTTAGTAGCTGAGATTGTAGAGCACGCTTTCTAGTGTTACGCAGTTCCCGTTACGTCTGAGATTTGTTCTTTTGCGAAATACAAAAATACGAAAACTTAGGTTGCGTTCATACTGATTACGTAATCCGGGAATAGTCTCAGCACAACGCTCACTTTGAGCGCTGCGCTGGAACTGTTCCCGAACTTTGGGATCAGTATGAACGCAGCCGTAATTGCGAAATATATCTGCGTACGAACAACGACCTTAGCTTCAAATTCCATTGTAAGACTCCAAACGCGCAAAACTTTCAGGCAAAAAAGCATTTCTTTGTTCATGCAACGTGCAGAAGAGACTTTATCATAAGCGGTGTGAAAATGGTTTTGAAACTGGTTTAGAAGATGTTTTATGACTTTCAGGGGCACTCAGAGGGGCCAAAATACTACTGATTCTCGACATGCTGCTTCTAGGCATGTTTCTGAAAAATCAAAAATCCATTTCCAAATCAATTTTCCAATTTCCATACATAACAATGCTATAAGCGAAGGCGTGCTCTATTTCTTTACCCATTTTGAAAAGAAGATGAAAGGTTCCTAAAAGAATGTCGTGCCAATTCTCCAGTTTGTGCTTGCGTACAGAGCACACTTCGGCTTTCGAGAGGATTTGAGATTTTTTTTACAATGATAATGGATAACAGATGCATCCTTGAACCGTCATCAAGCTCGCCTTGTGTCCTTCTAACACCCAAGCAAACACACGCCGGTAATTTTGGCGCACCCTGTGAATGTAGTTGACATTTTTACATTCAGATTCAATCAATGGGCTCACTATTGTTCGCATGTACTAAAATTTTAACGAGGCTAATTTTTTTTGCAGCGCTAACAATAACCAAAAATTGATGCAGTGGCATCAGCTCTCAATAGAATTTGGAATAATAATCATCTGACATGTAGTGGTGTTAATTTATAAACGGTAGTTCTACTAAACTCGATATCCCACATTAAAAGCAGCGCCGTACGAACATCGAGCATTGTGATCGTCATGTAAAGGTTGTGTTTGCAGATGAGTGGAAAAAAACCCCTGTCTATCTCTTCTTATCAAACAGACTTTGAAACTTTTTGATGAACTTAGAATGCAATTTCCTATCTCCCTTTTCAATGAGTATAAGTTGTTAGAAACATTAGGTCGCCGAAAATAATGGTTTGAGTAGCAAATCCCTCAACTAGACAGTAGCTCAAACCTCGCTTGCAAATTCAAGCGCCAAGTATTGAAATACGCACATCAAAAGTCCACTGTTCGCCCACTCAGTGGAAGGGGGCGGGGCTGGTGGACATTCTCAGCGAGTTTTCAAAAATTAGCGAAAATTTAGGGCAAGGGTTGGGGCTAATTTGCAGATGGATCCACTACCTCCACCAAAAGCTGGCAAGCATCATTTTGCCAGGCAGCGTCCAAAACCTGTTCACAGTACCATATTTAGCGGACGACCTGCATCGGCTTCCAGGGTTTTGCGTGGCGACCCATAACGAGAGCTTGGTCTGCAGCAATAGCTGCGACCTGATGGATGCAAGTCGCAAGTACGGTATCGAGGTCTTCTTTGGGGCGCGAGTACCACAACTGCAAATGCATCATCCGCGCTCCTGCTTGGACAGTGTCTTACAAGGTAGGTCCGATTAGTCAAAGTGGCCTTTTCAAATGACTCTTAAAGGCAGTGGATCGGCAGAATGAGACCCGTGCCAAAACAAGGTCACAGGTTAGGAGCCCCCATGATGGAACCTATAGGCCAAAGTTCGATCTTTCTCTGCCACTTCAAACCCCCGAAATTTCAACGCGAAAACAGCGCTCATCTCCTCTCCTCTCCGACCCCGCCCACCCCATGGACGAGTGACTTCCACGGTCAGAGCGCGCATGCCGCAATGCTATAAGCATAAGGGTCCCGCAACGACTCTGCGTCTTCGCCATGGCAGGCTTCGCGTTCACTCGTCCGTGGGTTGGGCGCAGGGCTCGGCACAGCTGGCACCGGGTCAAGCTGGATATCGTTTTTAGGGCGAAATCAAAGGGGATATCGTTTTTCTGGGATCCGGTCGGAGAAGAGCCGCAAGAATGCCGCCGGCATGCCACCGGCATGTCACCGGCATGCTGTCCATCAAACAAAAAAATGCGTTTTTTCAGCCAATACGCAATAGTATGACACCAAATTTGTTTTGTGCATGCGCATTGGGGGACCCGAACTATGGCCCGAAAATTTATGAAAACGTATGTGAATGAAAGCTTTGCCCAACTTTTTTCTGAATTAGCTGGCACGGTGCCAGCTGGGTGCCAGCTGAGCTGGCACCGACACTTTGCTCACATAAGTTTTCATACTTTTTTACATAAAACGTATCTATACCTTAAAAGTTAACATACAGAGAAGAAACATTTTCATAATGTTTTCTTTTCAGCGTTTTATAGCCATCTGAAAATTACTGGGTCGGCTCCGCAGCCGAAAAATCGGTTTTTTCTGCTTCTCAGCATGTGATTCAACCACTCAAAAAGGTCAGAAAGCTGTGAAAAGTAGTTCCATGAAATCAGCATGCATGAATAACCTACTACATGCTTTTACATGATCTAAAAATAATGATGGGTCCTCAAAACAGGTCAAAGGGGACTTCGTACGAAATTTTCAAGATCAAACGGGACTTCGTTTTGAAATTTTCCTGGTGCCATCTCGTGCCGAGCCCTGGTTGGGCGGGGTGGAAGAGGAGAGGAGATGACCGCTGCTTTCGCTAAGAAATTTCGGAGGTTAGAAGTGGCAGAGAAAGATCGAACTTTGGCCCATAGATTCCATTATGGGGGCTCCTACCCTCCTACCCTTGTTTTGCCACGGGTCTCATTCTGCCGATCCACTGCCTTTAAACCACTTTGAAGAGCATCAATCGGTGATTCCAAATTTGATTTCATTATCTGCCGGGCGTCTCGCATGCCGAATTATGAATATTTTCGTAGCGCGAAAAATGAACGCATAAGCCAGGTAAAATCAAATTTTACGGTCTTCTCAGCGCTCAAGTAGAGAAGTGTTAAGTATGAGTGTTCTGGACAGAAGGTATAGTTTGAATGTTAACTCTGATAACTAACACTGGACCATTTGATCAATTTTGACGAATCTTGTTCTAATCATGCACTTAATTTTTCAAGTTGATAAACGTTCATAACTCAACGTCCAGAAGTGCTCGGCAGATAAGGAAAACAGATTTGGAATCAGCGTTCGATGTCCTTTATACTTTTATCAATTTCATGTAAAAAAGCCACTTCGACCAAAAGGACCTCCCTTGTTAGTTAGGCCCCCACCTGTTTTCAATCACGAACTGTGTGTCCTGATTTGCTTGGACGCTGCCTTCGACTGCGACAACCGCTATGACACATAAAGGCGTAGACGCGATGGGTTTGATTCTTAGTCGATGAATTTCCAGAAAGTGACACTCATGTGGGCAAATGATCAAATTGATGGTAAATAGTAGTGGTAAATAGGCATGAAGATAATTGCGAAATGAATCGCATATTGAAAACGTGGCAGGCACGCCCATTCACGTACCTTACACGATATAAGCGCCGTGCATGCAAGGCATGACTAAAGGATATGGCTGGAATTGTCAGCACCCTAACGTTGGTAATGCCTATGTTTTTCTACTGCTTGGATTGGCACACTGTTTTAGGTGATTGCTGTGTTGCCAGCGCCGTCGCTTGGTCTGTGGTTAGAGTGCTGAACCCCGTACTGTGAATTAGTACTACATTTAGGAGAGATGTACTGCAACAATGGAGAAATGGAGAAGGAGGCGGTCTTATCAATACTTAATCACGTGAATACTGGAGGCAGAAATTGGCTAACGGAGAACAAAGAAATGCGGGTGGAGACTTCCTGCCGCCAGCATTGTACGGTTTGAAAAACCTAGTAAGTCCACATTGAAATCGTAGATGCGATAGGTGGAAATTTTTTCCGACTCCCTCCTTTCACCTGAGGTTAAGACTAGAATCAAGGCATAATGGCAGAATCAAATGGCTGTCAAGAGGCACTTTTTGTTAGGAAAGGAAACGCCATCTGCTCTTCTCCTCAGACATCAAAACTGCAAGAGAGCATCGAAGCAACAGCTTTTGTTGAAAAAACGCATGCTTGAGACCTCCTGCGCACTCAAAGTGGCGTTGATAACAAAACGTAATCAAAAATTAAAAGGATGTCTGCTTTTTGAATAATTAACATTGTATCAATGAATACACATTGTCGCAAGAAAGAGCTGAGCAAGAGTAAAAATCTGGATTGGCTAGTGATGAATGCATGTTTACTGACAAAAATCGTACCACATCTCCTTTCACTACAAAAAATGATAAAAAATAAAAAAGCAGTTAAATTACACGTTTTCTGAGTTTTCGTAACATATATAAAACTTCAAAACCTTGATTTTAGAAAAGAAGCATGAGATAATTACCCAGAATTGGCTAGTATTGTAGCTAGATAAAACTACTCGTATCTCGCTTCACAGAAAAGCTAGGAAAGAAAGAAATGATCCATTCGATTTCTCGTGCTCTTAGCTGTCGAATGATGTGCAGAGTGTTGGTGCACAAAGCTTTCCCAGTCCAAAAAATCTTGCTCCGGCGATTCACACAAGCTAAGAGCGGGGTGGAGCAAGCTAGCAGTAAATGCCAGAGTTTTTTCACTCGACAACCTATAAACCATTAGAGAGCTTACGAAACAGGGATTCGAAATAGGCCGTCCTTTTTCTCCAGCTTTCCTCTTTCTTTCAGAAACGGAGCACAAAGTGATTGCATGAAATCAGCGGATGTGAAGCTAGATATGATTTTTTATATCTAAATTCACACAGAGCTGAAAAAAAAGACGATCTACGTCGAATGTGTAGGTTCCAAAATTTTGAATGGTATGTCGGCTGATGAAACAGAAAGTTTTTCTGGGTCAAAAAAGTCTCTGTTTGACATTCCGAAGTAGCATTGAGAAATTCTTCATATTACACCTATACTTTTTCTTCTTTTCATTCCCGCTCCCGTTGGGCATGTAAGCTTGCGTCAGCACTCACTTTAAGGATCACTTACCCCTTTCAATTTTCTAGGTGGGAGATAGCCAAAACACTTCCCCCTCACTTAGAGTGACCCTGTTCCCCATTCAGACAAGAAAGGCTCTCAGCCGGCAGCCACAAAGCCGCTGTCAAAACCCACCAAAAGCGTCGTGTCCTTATGCTCAGATAATCGCGGGGGGTAGGCGGCCATGCGATTTGTAGGCAAGCGGGCACCGGAAAAATAGTTCGCTGATTTCTTGCGGTCCGCTCGCAGATTTTGGGAGAATATTAGGCATTTTTTGAGCCAAGGTATGGGCATTAATCATAGATTAGTTGCGGCGCAGTGGCCTCATTCTCGTGGACTTTCCGCGAGAATAAGCAAAAATGTTCGGAGACCGCACGGTCATTTGTGAAGGACCACACAGCCCGTAGGTACCTTCCGCTGAGGAAAGGTACCTCAAGCTTGGGTAATAAAACCATAGATGGCACCTCTACCATTGAGAGACTCACCTTCGCTAGGCGTACGCCCGAAACTGCGTTAAAAGATTCCTAGCGCTTGCTGAAAATTTGGTTAGCGCTCGCAGGAAGAAATTATTTGCCGAGCGCTCGCAGAAAACGCTGTACTGCTGCCAGCTGGCAGAATATGCGACAGTAAAAGAAGTACCGCTCAGAGACTGGGAGCGGGCGAGCCGCGGCCCAGTTCCGGCCGGGCAATCGCAGCTCCCGCGGGCCGGCCGTAAATGAAAATTCGGCCCGGCCGTAAATGGCCGCTGCTCGCCCATAGTGGGCCGCGGCTCGGCAGTATTGGCTCTTATAAAATCGTTCTAGCACTTCCAAAAATGAAATTTTAGCTGCTTCTTTTAGCACATGAAGACAACAGAACAATCACATATTCATGACAACTCATTTATCTTCTCTGTCCAGAATATACATAAAAAATAGTCACAATTATGAACAGAGAATCAAACAATCCAAAAAAATGGTGATATCCTTATTGCGCTGTTCTACTCCCAGTTCTCAAGGGCGCAAATATGTTTCGTCATCTATTATCTCGATGTTGCCTTTGGCAGCCTCGACCAAAGCTTTTCTGCCTCTGAAACATTTTGATAACGTTGAAGTAGTCAATATAATGTATACGAACTCACATTACTTGTTCTTTCGATGTCTTCCTCGGGCACAGTCACAGTCTTCCTTTTCTGTTTCTGGAACATTTGGAAATCGCTGAAGTAGCCAAGTTTATGTATCAACTCACATTACTCGGGCTCCACGAATTGTCATTTTCCTTGTATTTCGATGCTCGGACATCCCTTCTGGAAGTCAAAGTTACTGATAATCAACACGTACATAGCTTTCTGTGAGGCCTGATAAAGGTGTGTCCGCCATTGAGCTCGCTCTTGTCTCATCTGCGAAAGCTCTTTCCTTCTTTCCTCTTCATTGTTTCCTAAGCTTTCGTAGAAGCTAAATTAGAAGACAGTACACTAAATCTCTCTTGACTTTTGTAAAATCATATTCGTAGAGAACCTTCAAGGCTCCTCTAGATAACTGACTTGCACTTCGGAGAGACCAAAATGTAGAATATATGCAGCATAATAATGGATGCGGCCAATTTAAGCTGAAACTGATGCGGTAAGGTAGCTCGAACAGACACGATATCGTCAGCTTACGTGCACACTGCCTGGTTCCAGGAAAGGTATGACTTGCATTTCGAAGACTATCTGATTCGAATTTCATCACAGATTCTTGATTTATGTGCCTGTCTCGAGTTCTCTGCCTGGTCTCTTCAATCAATCCGCGCGATCTTCTCAGCTGCCTTTCTATTGCTACTAAAAGAGTTGGCTATTAACAACAGGCAAATAAGAATATCTGCCCTTTGCTGATCAATTGCCAACAGACAAAATGGGAATTACATACATCCGTATGCCCTCGGGCCTGTCCTGTTTAGACTACGGTATCGATCATCCGGAACATACGGGACGAATCGCTGTCGTCGTGCACGCCCTGCGCGCTGCTGACCTGGAATGATATCCACGAAAGTCCATTTAAAAATGGGCTTTTCGCGAATGAAAAGCGAATAAAATGGGCTTAGTCCCTGCGGTGCGATAAGGTATCGCATTCGCGAATCCATTTATTCTAGATACATAAAAATGTCTTAGCAAGCCTTTCTCCAACTTGTCTCAACCTGTTTACTCACTCTCGCAAACTCATTTCCACCAAGTGGTCGATATCCAACTAGGCTAACCTAACATTACAATGTCAATCATTTGAATATTCGTTCTTTCACAATCCATTACACCACCAAAATCCCGTTTATTATCTGTGACTATCCATCTAGGTAGAGCACTGCTACTTCAACAAAAATCCGTGTAATATCCGGTCCTTCGCTTTTAAGACCTATGAATCTGCATTAAATCAATTTCGTATGCAGAGCTTTTTGCAGAAAGCACTGGCTAGAATTGCACTGCAATTTGTAAATCGAAAGCTTATCTCGTAGGGAACTGTACTACAGCACAAGCCAAAAGTTTTTTTAGGTCGGAAAAACTACGAATTGCAAAAAAGATGACTTCGCTAATGCTCTACTTCAGCTCTTCTTTCCCTAGCATTATGTTTATATCTCTAAATAGGAACAACTGCCAAACAACATTTCAGTCTCATATGTCGCCATTTTTTAAGATAGTAATCCGAAAACTAGCTATATATTTATGGCAATTCTCTGCACTAACTTAGGTAGTCAATCTCCTAGGGAAACGCTTAAAAGAAAAGTTACAAAAACGTCATCCTGCAGGAAAAATACTCTTATTACTACATTTTTTTCATAAGAACATAGGGGGGAGGGGCAGCGCAGAAATTTTCTTGAATGAAAAGCCGAAAAATTTCGAAAATTACTAAAAAATCTCTTGAGCTTCACAACTTTTCAAAGGCCTATAACCCTGAAATTTCTTAGAGGGAGCATGGAAGCAGTCACGGCTTTAATTTTACAAAGTCAATTTGATTCATTAAAAAATGAGAAAGTCATTTTGATTTTCTACGAGTAAATACGAATCACTTGTACAATTTTACGGTTCATTTTAGATAGATCAAAATTTGCAGACCTTTTTTTTTGGGGGGGGGGGGGGAAGGCTACCATTCCTCGCTGCGCCACTGGTTCTTGGTAGGGACTTGCGAACTTAATGAACGTATTATTCAGAGAAAGGAGAGAAGCAAGATTGGGGGGTGGATCAGCTCTGTGGTTGAAATTACTTATGAATTACTGTATTAACGATGACGCCGTTAGTGGCATCAGAGGAGGGACGGAGGGCAAGAATTCAAGTTTCTTTTCGCGAGCCAATGTCATATACATTTGCAGCTTGCTAGGAGGTTGATGAAAATAAACTATCCTGCCACAAGGTCGGAACTAAAGTCCTATTAAGACGAAAAAAGAACGTGAAAACATGAAGACTGTTACAGAATGAATTAGAATCAAGCAAATTCCGCCTGGAAAGGGAGAAAATCAATCATGAAGCAGCTTTGCTGAAAAAAATGTTTATATGCAAAAAATGTCATCTAGTAGCAATAATTTAAAGTAAACTAATAATGTCTGTAATCTTTGTGAGAGATAAAGTGTTGATAAAGAAAAAAACAAACAGTGTTGTTGAACATGAATCTATGAGGATACATTAGGTGGGACCGAAAGTTCGTTCGCACCATTTCCAAAAAATCATAACTTCTGATTTTTCAACCGATTTGATCGCTTTTATCTTTACGTGAAAGGGTAAAACGTGCTCTTTATAATTCTCCTTAATTGCTTGCTATTGATCATCTGTTGCATAGATAGGAGCGGTAGAAGAAAATTAGTCAAAATTTGAATTTCTGTGTAGGGTCATGAAAAATCAGAAACTTGCAAAAAAATTCGGAGCAGTCAGTATTGTAGGTTTTTTCACCAGCTTTTTCTAACTGTAAAAACTTTGCGCCGATTGGGCGTTTCTATGAAAAGTTACGATTTTCCTGAAAAATGCCAAAATAAAATCGAATTCGCCCTTTTATATTGCTTACTCGAAAATCGTAACTTTTCATAGAGACGCTCAATCGGCGCAAACTTTGCATAGCTAGAAAGAGCAGGTAATAGAACCTATAATGCCGACTGCTCCGATTTTTTTTGCAAGTTTCTGATTTTTTATGACCCTACACAGAAAACTGAAATTTTGACTAATTTTCTTCTACCGCTCCTATCTGTGCAACAGATGATCAATAGCAAGCAGCTAATGGGTCGTTATAGAGAGCATTACTTACTCTTTTGTAGAAAAATAAAAGCAGTCAAATCGGTTGGAAAAAACAGAAGTTATGGATTTTTGAAAATGGTGCGAACTAACTTTCGGGACGACCTAACCGTTGCGCTTTCGATCACGTGGGTTGACCAACTGTTTTTTTTACAACATTATACAAAAAACTCATTTTTATTATCTTTGAGCAGTTTCTATGGGCTGTTTTCGAGCAGATAAGCTAGAAAATACAAATTACGTCAAAACAAAAGCTTATTCTAAAATTTCCATGTGTTTCATGCACTTTTTAAAAAAGTTCATTTTTAAGCACTTACAGAAAAGCTGTAACTTTTTTCTTTGGTGAATTACCCTAAAATAGACCAAAAAACATACTCGCAAAAAATTGGAGCTCAAAATGGACAAAAAGGTCAAAAATGGACTTACAATTAGTCCCAGCATTTTACTCCCAGCAGCGTCCCTCGCTGCTGGGAGTAAAATGGGCTTATCAGAAAAGTAGCGAGGATAGAAGATGGAGGTAAACTCCATTTTGCCCCATTTTAAAATGGACTTCTGACGTCATCATCCGCGAGCGATAGCTGAAGTAAGGTTGAGTCATTTTCATTTCACCGCTTTGCCTCGTGGCTGCGATGAGATGAAAAATTTTGGATATCGCAAGCGAGAGCCAATTTCAACCACTTTCTATCGCGAACGAATAAAATGGACAAGTAAGTCCATTTTCCTCCATAATGGACTCTCGTGGATATGAGTCCTGGATGGACCACATATAATAAGAATAGGAAAAGTGTGTGAATTAGATTACAGAGTATATTATATTACATATATGATAGATATTATATTACATATCATATATATTATATTTGATATTTGGTTATATATAGGTTGTCCCGAAAGTTCGTTCGCACCATTTTCAAAAAATCATAACTTCTTTGCATTATAACGTTTTTGCGCAATTCAAATTTTATTATAAAGCGTAAAGCATGTAGTTTCCAATAGTCCTCTGATTGCTTTCCACTATGTTCAGTTTGCAGAGATAAAAATGAAAGAACGAAAACATCCAAAATTCGGAATTTTTGAGCAAAAATTCTAAAAATCTAGAAACTGCGCGATAAAATCCAGAAAAGCCATTATCCTAGTTTTTCTTATATTTAATTACTAACTGAGTTAGGTTTGTGCTGAACGAGCTCTTCTTTCAAAAGTTTTGATTTTTTGAAAAAAATGACGAAAAATCAATTTCTTAAGAACTCGTAGGAAATTGATTTTTTTCAAAAAATCATAACTTTTGAAAAAAGGGCTCGATCAGCACAAACCCAACTCAGTTAGTAATCAAATATAAGAAAAACTAGGATAATGGCTTTTCTGGATTTTATCGCGCAGTTTCTAGATTTTTAGAATTTTTGCTCAAAAATTCCGAATTTTGGATGTTTTCGTTCTTTCATTTTTATCTCTGCAAACTGAACATGCTGGAAAGCCATCAGGGGACATTTGGAAGCTACATGCATTACCCTTTCTAATAAAATTTGGATTGCGCAAAAACGTTATGATGCAAAGAAGTTATGATTTTTTGAAAAAGGTGCGAACGAACTTTCGGTTCAACCTAATATATGTATATATTAGGTTGAACCGAAAGTTCTGTCGTACCATTTTCAAAAATTCATAACTTGTGGAATTCTCAACGGTTCTCCTTGAAATTATTTTTGTATGAAAGAGTAAGTCATGCTCTTTATAATGACATCTTAGTGCTTGCTAATGATCATCTGTTGTATAGACAGGAGCGATAGAAAAAAATTAGTCAAAATTCGAATTCTCTGTGTAGGGTCATAAAAAATCGGAAACTTGCAACAAAGATCGGAGCAGTCAGTATTGTAGGTTCTTTCACCAGCTCTTCTTAACTGTGCAAAGTCTGCGCTGATTGAGCGTCTCTAGTAAAAGTTATGATTTCCCTAAAGAATGCCAAAATAAATCAAATTCGCCCTTTTGTATTGCTTGCTCGAAAGTCATAACTTTTCATAGAGACGCCCAATCGGCGCAAACTTTTTACAGTTAGAAAGAGCTGGCGAAAGAACCTACAATACTGACTGCTCCGATTTTTGTTGAAAGTTTCTGATTTTTTATGACCCTACACAAAAAATTCGAATTTTGACTGATTTTCTTCTATCGCTCCTATCTATGCAAAAGATGATCATTAGCAAGCAGCTAAGATGTCATTATAAAGAGCATGACTTACTCTTTCATAAAAAAATAATTTCAAGGAAAACCGTTGAGAATTCAAAAAGTTATGAATTTTTGAAAATGGTGCGACAGAACTTTCGGTTAAACCTAATACAGGGTGTCCCAAAAAAATGTTAACACTGTTTGATCGCTAATAACTCCCTTGCTTTCAAGTCTTTCGCCGAGCTTTAGGTACCATTTTGTAGAGCGAGGATAAACTTAGATTTACAGTATGGAGCGAATCACCAATCGCTTTTCGTTACTGTAGAATTACGGTAGAAATTCTGACAAGGATTTTAGGCCTGAAAGGCCATTTTCTGCTTCGAGACAGAGCCAAACAAGCCAAAATCTCTTGTACTATGGTAATGAAAGCCGCTAATTTCAAATATGAAGTTTCCATTTTATTATGATACTTTTTTTCAAAGTTATGCTAAGTAAAGTGTAATAACTGACTTCCCAACATGTGTCAAAAATGTGATTACATCGTCAAAAAAGCTGAAAACACTCGTAAAAAATTGTGTAGTAAAATCAGTGCGCGCGAAAACCCTGGTACTCGATTTTTCAGATTTTTTGAAAAAATTTTTGTCAGAGGGCACATTTCACGACGCTTCCACATGCTAAAATTTCCTACCGTAATCCTACCGTAACGAAGAGCAAGCGGTGATTCGCTCCATACTGCAAATCTAAGTTGAACCTCGCTCTACAGAATGATGCCTCAAGCTCGCCGAAAGGCATGAAATCAAGCGAGTTATTAACGATCAAACAGTACTAACATTTTTTGGGACACCCTGTATATATATAACTTAGTATCTCCATATAGTAGAAGCAAAGGACTGATCTTTCACTTCTACTATATGGAGATAATAATAGTACCATGCGTACGGAATTCTATACCGGTGCCCAGCTTCTGGCTACATTGCATACTATTCATGGAGTCACCATTAATATATCCCGGCGCTGCGAGAAGCAAATTAGAATCCATGAAGCATTTCCAAGCGAAAGAACCGAAGAGCACCAACGCTCTTGTTGAATGGAAACTACCTTCGCCAATGATCATTACGAGATCATAGCTAACTTGTTAATTTGCATATCGCTGGTCAGGTAAGCAAAGCAAGAGCCGCCGGTCGGCCGTTGCAATGAACAAGGGCCGCGGGTCGGCCGCACTCAGATCACGCCTTCAAATTGGGGTCGCGGGTCAGCCGCGATCTGGCCACGCCCCCAAATTAAGGCCACGGGCGGGCCGAAAAGGCCTTTTAAGGCCGCGGCTCGCCCGCTTCCAGTGTCTGAGCGCCCGCTGAAGGTTTGGCCACGCCCCAAATTTCTGCTGACCGCCTGCAGAAAAGCGCGAGTTTGCTGACCGCCTGCCCCCGGCGATTATCTGAGTGGCCGCCACTTTCGCTCCCCGCTGGAAAACTTATAGCAGTCCGCCCGCTGCCAGCTTTAGCGTCCCGCTCGGTGCCATATTTGTAGGTTGCTCGCTTCTACGGCTCTCAGCGGGAAGCGACAGTAAGGCTGACAGCAGTAGGTTTATGAGGAATCTGATCGTTCCAAATCAAGATTCGTACCGATATATAAGCTTATTAAGATCTTGTTACATCGTCATACATTGCGAGGACAAACTGTCACTAGCTAATCATATGAAGTCAATCTGTTGCCTTTCACTGCGTTTTCATATGCTTTCTCAAAGTCCTTTGTAAACGAATTTCTCACATTGTGTAGCGGTTTCCTCACATGTACATTCTAAATTGAGTCATGAGCAGAACCAGGCGTGGAGTGTGGCATGCCACACTAGGGGGGTCGTATTGAGTAGTCGGGAAGGGAGGGAGGTCGTTATCAAGGCGCCAATGTTCGCATAACATGATATTTGTTAACAATGTCAAATATGTCATGCAAAATACTAGCACATTGATGTTTGACCCATTATCGTATACGTAAGTAAGCGTGATTGAAGATCTATAAAGCATAAAAGCATCGTTTTGTAATTGGCAAGTAAAGTAACCCCTGTGGGCCAAGTTTCAGCGAATTCTGAGGTTTTCAAGTACTAGACCACCTAAGTGAGATGGTCGTTTTCAAACATGTTACTTCGTTTCAAAGTTAACTGCTTCTTTTTGCGCTTAATACAGCTACTGTCTCTTTGCTCACATTAGAAATCCTACTTCAAATGACCTCCAAATTAAAGAATCAAGAGCAAGCCTCTCGTTTGTTCCTCGTCTTCAATATCTCAGACTAAAGAAGACCAATCAGGCTCGAATCACTTTGATGTAGATTACGAGGCTTAGGCTATCGAATATATACGTTCTTGTCGCTTTCCCTTGCGATTCACGTAGTAGCGCAGACTTAGCATGTTACCCAATATTGTATCCCAATATTTTCGCAGTATTTTACCAGAAATTTACATCTGCATAGCTAAGGAAAAACGATTATATCTTGCCCTATAAGGAACGTTTTCATACGAAATTCCTGCTATGTAAAGAAAAAGGTTAAGCAGTAACAACGACATAAAAAACGCAGCTATTTGATTGGTTTGGAGGTGAGTTAACGGGGTGTGGCACCACCCCTAAAAAGCTGTGGTAGCCACAGCTTTTGTAGGGTTGTGCCACACCCCATTAATTATATCAAACAAACATTTTTAGCGAACATTTTTTATATGATTCGATAGCCTAAACATTGTAAATTTCATAAAGGTGATTTGAGCCTGGTTCGTCTTCTTAGCTCTGAGTAATACTTGGTGAAAGTACAGCCATCAAAAGCGACAAATGGGAAAAACAAGATTTTGGTTGCCTTCTTATTCCACAGTTAGGAGGTCTTTTGGGCGAGATTTCTGAAATGGCCAAAGAAGGAGTAGTGCTTTGTCTTGATTGCAAAACAGCTAGCTACTTCACTTTTAAAACAAAGTTAATCATACTGGAAAATGGCGATTCCACTTAGGTGGCTTACAAGGGAATGGTCAGAAATCGAAGCTGACAATTCAAGCAAGCTGCATACCATTCGATGCAGTATAGAACGCTGATTTCAAATCTGTCTTCCTTATCTGCAGAGCGCCTTTGTAGGCGAAGTTATAAGCCGTTAAAAGTCATTAATTTGCTAAGAATTTGTGCGTGAAAAGGGCAAACTTGGCCGTACAAAGCCATTTTCGGCTCAGTGTTGAACCAAAACATGCAACCAGGTCACTTCATATGGCACGTACCTAGAGGTGAGCTAAAAGAGCAAAGATGTGCCTAATTTCGCAGTTTTTGTGTACGATTTTTTCTCAGTAAAGCTGCTCATAACTTCGCCTACAAAGGCGCTCTGCAGATTTGGAAGACAGATTTGAAATCAGCATTCTATGCTGCATCGAATGGTAAGCAGCTTGCATGGGTTGGCCACTTCGACTTCTGACCATTCCCTTGTTAGTATCTTGAAACTTCAGAATTTGCTCAGATTTTGTCTACAGGGGTTAATTGACATGCTTATTATGGATATGTTGTCCGTTATGCTTAACAGGGCCTTCAAGTGCTATCTCAGGTATGTAGTTCAGGAGGTCTTATTGAGACAGCAATTAGGGGGGGGGGGGGAGGGTCGTAACCAGCGATGTGCCATACCTCTTGCTTGACCCCGATCATGAGTCATCTACCATCGGTATCGATTCGCTTTGATGTTTTCCGTTCCGCATTGGTTTGCTGCGCACGTTTTGCATCGCCCATGCACAACGGGGCGGCGTTCACACCTGGCGCTTTGCCAGTCGTCCAGCTGATTTTGCAGCCCATCAGACCGTTTTTTGGTTAGTTCTTCATGTTCGCTTTTCTTCTCAGGACTTCCGCTGAAAAAGTGATGAGCGGTTTTAATCAGACATAGTGTGTTCTCTGATCATTCTCTAGCCTTGATTAAGACTCGAAGTTAAATCAAAGAATCTCTCTTTATATACGACGCAAAAATTATCAGTTGGAAGAAATATGTGCGCTAAAAAAACAGCACCACTCAACCGATTGAGTCAGAACTCTACATACACATGTTCTCGACCCCATTGCAAATTACAGGCTACTTTTTGCAGCGGTTCGCTGTCGTCTTCCAACAATTTATTGATCTTATTACATATATTTGAAGAAGTAAAAGCTTACCATGTCCTGATTAAGCCTTTTCCATAGTCATGTAAAAGAAGTGCGATGAAGCTTGTTCCAGTTTCAAGCGCGAGGATGTAGCGAATTGAAGTGGAGGTGTCCAGGTAAGTTATCATAACATGGAAGGGGAAGGGGGGAGCGTCTGCAGTGATTATGCTCGCGACCAAACACCTACCTCATTCCCTGAAAAACAATGCGGGCTGGACTAGGAAAGCCAGCTGGTACGAACAAGGAGGAAGGCGGCTCATCTTTACAGAAACCGTTACATCTTTGATTTATCTCTGAACAATCTAACAACTTTGCCCAGAACAAAGGATTTTTTCAAACATCTACGTGAGGAATCCTCCTTCCAGTTCTGGATGTAGCAGTTTATGCAGTGGCAGGCACTCACTTTAAAGAACTGATGGACGGGGTTCTGGTTGCACACTGGAACCATTGTATGAAAGCAACATGCAACGAAGTTTCCAAGCAATACAACAAGGTGTTACCCTTTCAATAGTGGAAAATTTGTTCATTTACTTTCAAGAAAAAAAAGAAGAGAAGAAATACGGCTGCAAACGAAAACTTGTTTCATCGTATCGAGTTTCAAACGGAATGAGCAACACAAAACGGTCAAAGTCACTTTTGTGAAAGTGCATCTACTTCGTCGGAACTAAAAATTCGTCTCGATCATCTCACCAGATGGAAAATTTTTGAAACGAAAGGATTTGGACTTTGGTCACTGTTGGCGTGAGCTTAGCTTGGTGTTAAGAAATGTAAAGAAAAGCCGTCTCGACAGACCAAAATTTTCCATTATGTGCCTTTCTGTAAACGAGTACTTGTCTCGCAAAATAAGAAATCATGCAAAAGAGACGTGTAGGTTTTAAAAAAACTTCCGAACAATGCTCTTATAATTACTTCTTGCGGCATATTGTCCACATGATCTGTCGGAGGAAAAAAACAAAGGTTACTTTGCATTTTGACGTCTGGTGTCCAAGGTGACAAATTTAAAAAGTCGCCTCAGATCGGGAGTTATCACTGACTTACCGTAAGTCTATACACTAATATTGGTTGCTTCCAAGTTTCCTCTTTCGTAAAACTCGGCATTGTCAGTGTAAGTGTTAATAGGCTAGTAAGCCGACCGAGGTTAGTAGATCTTTATTGTTAGTGGCGGCCTGACGTTTCGACTTGTCCTTCTTCTTCAGAGGTCTAAAGTGGTAAGAGATTTGAATTTTATGCTCTACCCCACCACAAGCCTCTTCCATCCCCGGCCAGCCTCGACTCTATCCCCCCCCCCCAAAGTGTTACGAACAAAAACACGCAAGTACGTGAAAGACGAACCAACCTCCTCCGCCGCTGCCGCCTAGATGTTAGATGCGGCTGTCCTTCGTGCCACTAGTAGTAATAATGAATACAGTGCAAACCATATTGACATTAATTACCAGTGGGATTCTTCGACTCACATAATGCCATAAAAGGCATAAAGTCATTCGTGATTGATGGACACTCATTTCAGTTGTTCATACATGGGTTTCTCGCGAAATCCAAAATGCCTCGAGGGCTTTTTTGCTAGCAGTATCGTATCCGTATGCCAGTACAGTACATTTATTTCGAAGTCCTTACCACAGTGAAATTCAACTCTGTGTTTACTGAGTATTGTGGTAAGACTTCCCCGTCTTTTGTGCTGGCAAGATGTTCTTTCATTCTTACCCATAGAGGCCTTCCAGTCTCTTCGATATAGGTGGCACTGCACTCCATACATGTTTTCTCACAGATTACACCGGTCTTACCACAGACACCAACTTTACCGGATGGACAAACCTGTTGCGTACTAGCCGCTTCCTAATGCTGTCACCTGGAATATCAACTAAAATGATATCGTCTTCCAAGTTCGCACGGTCAGTGCATCGTCGCACTGCAGCGCTAGTTGCGTCAGAAACGAAAGGAAGGCAAGAGGTGTTTTCTGTTGGTGCTGGTTGCTTTGAGCAGAAATGGATGATTCACTGCGTCTATTTTGGTGCGCGTAACCATTCATTCGAGCAATATCCAACGCCCATTTTTGAGATTCCCTTCGTTTTTCTTCTTTTGTGCATAAGCTTGTTGCTGTTTTGAACAACTTACGAATAACAGCTCTTTTAACAGCGATTGGATGTGCAGAAGAGCATCGATCAAGATGTTCTTGGAAGTCTCCTTACGATACCATTTTACACTCGCAGCGCCGTTAAACAGTTTGATCTGTACGCTTAGGTAGGGGAGCCAGCCATTTCTCGGTTGCTGCCGTGTGAACTTTATGTACTGTGACTGTTGAGTAACCTCATCCTATCAAATTGTGTTGATGTTATGAGCAACAGTCATCGATGTAACGGCAGTACATAAAAGGCATCCGTGACAGCACTCTTCTTCTATTCTACTCATGAAGCAGATGGCCAGAACAGGAGCAAGACTCTGCACCATTGCAAGACCTTTTAGTTGAGTATAGTATGTTCCTGACCATCGAAGGATGTCACAAGAGAGACATTCCTTGAACAGGAGCATAACCGATCTTTTACTCAGCCCGAAAGTCTGGATCTTTTCACCAGAGTTGTCCAACATTTCCGAAACTGCCTGCAGAGCATCGTCGTTCTGAACATTGAGGTACAAAGATACGGCGTCGAAAGACTCTGCCACACATTGCGTTTGCAAAGTGGTGGAGGCGTTGCAGGAAATGATTATGTGTGGCAGAGTTTTTCGACGACGTGTCCTTGTACACGGATGTTCGATGATGCTCTGGAGGCAGTTTTGGAGATGTTGGACAACTCTGGTAAAAAGACCAGACTTTCGGGCTAAGTAGAAGATCGTTTATGCTCCTAATCGAGGCATGTCTCTCTAATTCCTCTTATGTAAGGCCGTTTCATCGATGACTGTTGCTCATAACATCAACACAATTTGAAAGGATGAGGTTACTCAATCAACAGTCACAGTACGTAAAGTCACGACAACAACCGAGAAATGGCTGGTTCCCCTACCTAAACGTACAGATCAAACTGTTCAACGGCGCTGCGAGAGTAAAATGGTATCGTAAGGAGACTTCCAATAACATCTTGATAAATGCTCGTTCTGCACATTCAATCGCTGTTAAAAGAGTTGTTATTAGCATGTTCAAAACAGCAACAAACGTATGCACAGTAGAAGAAAAATGAAGGGAATCTCAAAGATAAGCATTAAATTTGCTCGAATGAATGGTTACGCGCACCAAAATGGACGCAGTGAATCATCCATTTCTGCTCAAAGCAACCAGCACCAACAGAAAATACCTCTTGCCTTCCTTTCGTTTCTGACGCAACTAGTGCTGCAGTGCGACGATGCACTGACCGTGCGAACTTGAAAGACGATATCATTTTAGTTGATATTCCAGGTGACAGCATTAAGGCAGTGTCCCGGCAGATTCGCGCCCTGGGGGATATAGGCGTGGTGGGGCTCCTGGTCAACCCACTAACCCCCAGGCCCAGTCCGGCCGGTTAATGTTTCCCCGGGCCGAGAAAATGGTCCTCGAACCGACGCGCGCAGCCCCAATCGGCGCGCGCTGGGCGACTTTGTTTGTCCGTTCTGCGCGGAACCACACGACAGCTCCGGCATTGTTGCATGCTATCCAAAGCAAAAATTACAGTCGGCAGGGTCTTCGTGTCGAGGCGTCCGGATTTTTCATTTAATATCTCGTCCGAGCTGCTTTTTTGGAAATGGGTAAACGCCCCGAAATCGGTCTTTTCATCCCGTTCAAAGCTCAAATGAGATGGCGATGAATTTTTAGGCGAATAAAGTCTGATCAGTAATCCGTAAGCTAAATAAGCGTTAATTGGACCGCTCCTCTTCTTGAGATCATCATTAAAAATGTTGGGGGTCAGCCAGCATTTTATGCACCCTGTGCCTCTGTAGTAGAGATAACTAATATCAAATAGCATTATTTTTCAGAAGGACGAGAAACAACCCAAAGCAGCATGAAGAAGGTCTTGAAAATGAACCGAATTTGATTTAATGTGGAAGAAATCGGCACGCTAGAAAAATGCTTGCTTACATTCAGACTTTTATCACAAATGATAGAGCAGCATGAATGGAGAAAGCACGGGATCGTTCTCGCTAGGCAAATCTATTTCTCAAAACAAGTCTTCTTGGTGCTTGGTACGTATGATACTGTGCGTCCCAATGAATGATTGCTCCGAAAACAATATTGTTGACCAATTTAGCCTGAGTACATTTTTAGTCAATGCTACGGTGAATTTTTCAACCAAGAATTGTTTCGAGTCGATTGATTGGCCAAGATTGAGCTTTGTCGGGTTCTCAAACAATTTACATATTTGCTATTCTAGCACACGTCTGCATCTATAGATCGTCTAAAAAATCGTGACGGCGAATTTGACTGCGGAATTTGCCCACAGGAGCAGAAAACACTCATACAAGAAGGCATCACCTCAACTGTCTGTCAGCTCATTCACCTCCATTGTTCAAATGCTGTCATAAGTAAAGCAAGAAAACCATTCGATAAAGATGAAAACCAAGAAAATGTGTTTGGCGGGAGGTGCGTGCGTGTCGCGCGCGGTCGCGTCATCGTCACGATTTTTCGAATGCCCTCTCAGACAATCGGTGCCATAGCTCCGGAGGACAGTCGAAATCTGGCAGAGCTGCGGAGGGTCTTGACCATTGAGGAGGCGGGGCGAGGGGACGGTGACGTCACGGTGACGTCACGAAAAGGCAGATGGAGGCCTTGTTAATGAGAATGACCAGTAGTCTATTCTTGGAGGTCAGTGGTTTTCACGAGCTTAAGCAGTAGTTCGGAGGCCATGTCAGTGAGCATTCATGCTCACTGACAAGGCCTCCGAACTACTGCTTAAGCTCGTGAAAACCACTGACCTCCAAGAATAGATCTCCGCTTTGCCATGTGCTCGCTTACTGCTATCGACATCAGTAATTTTATAGTCGCAGTTTCCCAAAACGTTCATAGCTATCGCTTCTAGCTCACAACTCCATTTCTGGAACTTTTTCCTTCAAAACAAGCAAAGTAATCCAGACTGATGTAACACACTACCGCTCACAATTTTTGAAAAAAAAAAGAATGCGAATAGGAGTAGTCTACGCGACCGTCGCGTGAGTCTAGTTCGATCCGCGTCTTTTTTTTTCAAAGAATGTGAGCGGTATTGTAAATGATGTTAAAAGCTCCGTCAGAGCGGGGCGTTGTATTCTAGCCCTTCTTTCATGTGAAGCCATAAAGAAATTACGTTGGACTGACCAAATTTTCCATGTCCCACGCCTCTGGTAAATAATCTCCATCGGGACCGTTTTTTACAAGCCTCTCCTTTAGGTTTCCTCTTGCGCGCGTAACTGCTGGCACGATATAATCATAGATCTCATCATACTCAATTTTTCCAGTAGGACATAAGGTGTCTCCTAAAGAACGATTTCGTATTTCTTTGCATCCTACAAAGTAATGTTTTTTGCTGTGATCGTACCTGAGACAAACGCTGGCAGTAGGAAAGTCACCTGAAAACATTCTTGATAGCACTTACTCAATCAATGTGAACTGAAGTTACCGCAGCTATGGCTAAACAGATCCTCATGTCGAATGACACTGCTCTCTCAGAGCTTCATTTAATGCTTTAAAATGATCAGGTGGGAGGGCTTATCACATGCTCATACAGTGTTTTTAAAATGCCACAAATGGATTGTCGTCGAAACTAGCGCTTGTTATTGAGCAATATTGAAATTGACACGTCAGGACTCTGATGTTTGCTGTTAACAGAATGTATATGTTTGAGATTTTCTCGACTTTTTCCAAAAAACTGAAAAATTTGTCGGCAACGCCTCCACTGGACAAAAACAGGACCACTTTATCCTTACACTCCCCTATCTTCTTTTTCGGCAATAAATAGAGACTATGAAACGTGGTTAATTACACTAACCTTCAAACAAAAGATGGGCTCTGCTATCGGCTACAGCCGGGAGTTGTTGAAGCAAGACAAAAAAGATTTGCTTTGCCTGTCACGAATAGATATCACGTAAGGGACTATTCGGAACAAAGTTGCTTTTTGATACAAGATTTTACGATTTTTTTCAACCCGATACAATGCCTTGTTTGACTGGAGCGCATTCCCCGTCAAGGCTGTATTATTAATGGCATTACAGGTTCTAGCGCAAAGCATAGAAGAGCTGATGACGCTCCATTTCCCAAAAAAATCTTGATTTGGATGGAAACAAAGGATTTTTGAAAACTATATCGATCGAAGGAGATGCCCTAGCAGTGGGTACCAGCTGCGGCCCTAATTTGATGAAAAAGTTGTTCTCTTTTGTGCGCTCTGTTTTAATGTTTTTCTGAACTGGGATTGCGCCGAAATTTTGCTTGGTCGAGCTTGCAACGCTAGAACTTTCCGATTCAAGCTGTAAGGATTTGCGCTCAAAGAGAATGGCTATGGAACAGGAGTTCCTAACGAGCCTATAGCGAATCGATGACGACACATAACCACGGCAGTCCCAGCGCATTATGTCATTCTTTGCCTCATATGGATTGGGACAGAGTGTAGGTCTTCATAATATTGTGCAGAATCGAAGATTTGACGTTATGTATTGACCTGCGGTGAAGACAACATTTGCGTGAAAAAAAAACAAATGTCTGCTCGTGTATGCCGAGAATTTGTTTGCGAAGAGCGAAAGATGGCCATAGTGCTATCGCTTTTGTTTGCGCACAAATGTTATCGGCACCGCAAAAAAGCGAGGCGACCGCGTTGCGACCGCTCCAGTATGTAAGACTGCCATTGAAACAGAGGATAATTACATAGCCATCCCAAGTCCCAGGTTAGACGCTCACACCTCGGCCATTCCATTGTGGAGTGTTTTCTGCAGACATCTTGGTGATTCCACGCGAAAATTTATCCAACAATGCACACAAGCTAATAAAAAGGATAAGCGAGATCCGAAAGTGTGCTATAGGGCAATCGTAAACAGCTTTTGGCTTCGTAAACATGCAAAAAAAATCAATCACATCATCCACATGCTCAAATGTTGAGTAAGCGATTGTTTTTTATTGCTTTCTAACACTCTCATCCCCGTAAATAGCCCAAAATTTTTCTGATTGCCATGTCTACAGACTGTTGTTCGAAAGTCGCTCCAACACGACAATTTTTTCTTGCTCAAATCGTTGAGCTTTCAAAGCTGAAAGAACGATCAGTCAGCGGGAAATGTTTACGAAACGACTTTGAGGCAAAATCCAACGCAGCGTCGGGTTAATTAAGTTGTAAATGTCAGCCTATTTACAGTTATATGTTCATTTATCCAAAATGGAGCGTCGAGCATATTGCTTTATAAAAAACTAGCTGGCTTACCCGGCTCCGCCGTATCCGGACCAAACTTGGCACACATACACTTCGGGCCCCGGCGGGTGTCACAGTCCACTTTTCGTTATCGATCGATGTCGATTTTACCGATTTTTATCGATTTTTTTGCAGAGTTCACCTACGGGGCTGGGAGTTGGCACAGGGGGGTAATCGAGCATGGGGATTCCGAATACAATATTAGTTTTCAGAATTATCGATTACTTTTATTGATTTTATCGATTTCTTGTAAATTTTGACATGCGAGGCTGGGATTTTGCACAGGGGGGTAATCGAGCATGCTGATTACGAACACAATATTAGTTTTCAGGATCGTCCATTACTTTTATCGATTTCATCGATTTTTTTCGTAAAGTTTGACCTGCGGGGCTGGGAGTTTGCACAGGGGGTAATCGAGCATGCAGATTACGAATACAATATTAGTTTTCAAGATCGTCCATTACTTTTATCGATTTTATCGATTTTTTGAAAATTTGAGCTAGGGGGCTGGAATTTGGCACAGGGGTGTAATCGAGCATGCTGATCACCCCCCTTGGGAATGATCAGCATGCTCGATTACCCCCCTGTGCCAACTCCCAGCCCCGTAGCTCAAACTTTGCAAAAAAAATCGATAAAATCGATAAAAGTAATCGATAATCCTGAAAACCAATATTGTATTCGGAATCCCCATGCTCGATTACCCCCCTGTACCAACTCCCAGCCCCGTAGCTCAAACTTTGCAAAAAAATCGATAAAATCGATAAAAGTAATCGATGATCCTGAAAACCAATATTGTATTCGGAATCCCCATGCTCGATTACCCCCCTGTGCCAACTCCCAGCCCCGTAGGTGAACTCGGCAAAAAAAATCGATAAAAATCGATAAAATCGATATCGATCGATGACGAAAAGTAGCCTATGACACCCGCCGGAGCCCGAAGTGTATGTGTGCCAAGTTTGGTCCGGATCGGTTCAGAAATGGAATTTTCTATTCGGAACATACGTACACACATACAGACAGACATACATACATACATACAAACAGACATTCAGCTTTATATATAAGATGCGACTCGGCTTTTCCACTCAAGTTGAAATTTGTAAATGATAGGATATTCTGTGGCAATCCGTGATGAGCAATATCAAGCACGGTTTTGTTCGCTTATTTAGGATGCGCACAGATGTGCTTGAAGGCTTTTGGTATGTGGAATTCCCCTAAGCATATTGTAGAGGAAGCTTTAGAGGCAGTGGCTCCTGTTATTTGCGTCCTTGGCCTTGTGGATGAACTGGGTCCAGTACTGTGCTTGGAATCTCGAAAGTGCAAAAATGTATGCTATGGGTTTTACGGCGTTGGAGATTGCTGAAGGGGCTGGAGGAGAGATTCCCGCAAAAAAACAGTGACTGAATGCAGGAGGCTGGGTGAAGTCACTCCAACCTTTAGCGAATTGGCTGGTTGGGTCAAACAGCCAATCGTGCCTCAGCGGCGGAATCGCTCGTCCAGCCCCTCTCGCAATCTCCAAGGCCGGAAGGCGCCATAAAAAGACGTTTTTGGCAAATTCAAGAGATTTCAAGAACACTTCTGGACTCAGCGCATCCAGAAGGACAAAGAGAATTGAAATTTACACTCGCGATTCTCCCGAGCCTCTACCTTCAAAGGTCACTTCATCATGCTGATTTTTAGCGTACTGTAATTGCCGCTGCTAAAGCGACTATCTGCTGTAAACATAACTAGAAAAATAGTCCTGTATATCATAGTTAATATGGTTCTGAAACAATCATACAAAATTTTTTTATTCATAAATTCCACAAATATTAGATTTCTGAACTATGTACAACACTTCTACCAAATACAGCTTTTATTAGCTGTCGCAACGACAAGGTCTTTACGTATTTTGCACCAACGTTCTTCTACTGTGTGGAGATCCTGAAAGCAGAATGAATGAAAAACCTGAGCAGATTAGCAAGTGTCTTACTGTGATATAGAAAGAAGGTCTTCCACCTAATCGCTTCTTCGTTTTGCCCCTACACATAAGGACACTGCCGACGCAGCCAAGGAGAGTGCGAACAGGGTAAGGCCAGAGAGATGGACACCTGGTTGTAAGCATACTTCTGTAGCCAAACAGCTATCGTTGGACATTGCTGACGGAAAAGTGGTTCCACCAGGAAATGTTCTGCTGTCTTCTTGAAAGCTGTCAGCCGCTCTGGCCTTCACAATTAAACGATGATCAACTCGAATTGCGTGCTTCTCGGCGAGCGAACAGAACCGTCGATCCTTATTTGGGGGCGAAGTCATCTAAAAAATATGTACTACAGATAATTGGAACCCCATAGCCATCAAAACTCGTGCTAAGTTGATTTTCTGAACTGTAAAAAATTAAACCAATGCTAACGTTGGGACAGGCGTCATCTGTACAAACCGCCACCAAGCAGACAATATCGATCTGTTCATTTCCGTGGATACGAAAAGCTGACAAAGGCGATTCCCAGCCATTTCCCCACTTTCATTGGTGCCATCAAGGAAGGAAGAAGGGCGCAACTATCGAATTCATTATAAATTTAAAGCAATGAGGAATCTTAGGCTGCGCTTCACCAATTGTGATGAGGTAACAGAAGTGGGTGCTCCTGTATCTCCAACTCGATGTGCTGCACGATCCATGACTCGAAGTCGCCTAGCTGCGAATGTTTATCAAATTCTTGCAGTTTTCAAACATATATCATATTTTGACATGGTTACTCATTAGTCCAAGAATTCCTTTTATGTCTAACTATTAGGTTGTCTCATAATTATTTACCGTTTTTACTGCAGCCGCCGTCTTTTCGTACCTTTCCTTCATCTGGTGTGGCTTGAATAATCATTCGACAGGGCAAAGCAAACTCTACAAGACGACTATCAAATGTCTGCCCAAATCATATCCCACGTGAAGTTTTGAGCTGAAATATGCTAATAGTTGAAAACGAAATTTTCTGTCAAAAAATCGTATCTCCGCTCCAAAGTGTCTAAAAAATTACCCATTTACTCTAGCATATGCTTGACACATCGCGCACTCGACTGCATACTTTCCAGATTTTTTCCACGGCTGGAAATAAAGGTAAAATGAATAAGGCAAAATGGCAAACTCAGCCCCTAGACGTCCTGAGTTTCTCCCACGCATGCGATCATATAGCTCATACATATAGAAGTACGATCGTGTATTTGGATTTTTTGTAGATGCCCCAGTTCTCGAGAAATGCTGATGTTTAGGGAAACGGTAAAAAATTATGAGACAGCCTAATAGTTGTACCGGCACCGCCCTGCCCTGTCAAAACACTATGACAAAGGTCACCACCCCTATTCCTGTACAACCTTTTCCTGAGCCCTCTTCTACATGCCAGTTCCCTTTCCCTGTTTTTTTTTTCGTAAACAGCATGCCCACTTCCTTTTGTGCCATCCCACTCTCGTATCTCAAACTTTGCTGTCAATGTCGAGTATACTTTATGTACCTATATATCGTATATCTTCTTGAATTAAGCAAGTTCATCATCACCGGATAAAGGTGAGAAAGGCAATGAGAAGAGTATCGAGAAGTTTGATTATTAATCATTTAGTAGCCCTTCTTTCGTGTCAATCACATCAAAAGAGCTACATCGTCCCTATCTAGAAAACTGATAAAGGACTTCCTGCGGTTAATTCTTTTATTGTAAGTGAGCATAATTACGAATCAATATCACGATTTTATCGAAAGAAGTTCCAAAATTAAAGGGGAGAGAATTGCTTACGAATAGTACCGCAAACGTCTTTAAACGACTATTGGTATTTTTCATCAATGATGCCAGGCTCATACTCAGACAATTCACCGGAACTTCCGCAGCACAAAGAACTTGCAGCGTTTCCGCAGCACTTTCTTAACCATTGAGAAAGTGCACGCTCCAGAATGCGAAATTCCCGCAGGAAATTGACGTCACAGCGATCGTAAACCGGAACTTCCGCAGCACTTTCCATAAAGCGCTGCGAAAGTGCAGTGAGGCTCGTAAGGTTTCCGCAGCACTTTGACCCGCCGAGCGCATGCACTTGCGATTGCGAAATAGCAAACGCAACATCAACAGCGCATAGCGCACTCTTTTCTTCGATAATGTTTCGCTTCTGTTCCTCCTCTTTTCTTTCTCTTTTTTCTCTTTCTTCAATGTTGGCGTTAATAAACCTGTACTTATCCATATTCTAAGTATTCTTTTAGGCATTGGTGCAGGTGTGCGAACAACCATCACCAAGCTGCTGGAGTGCTGGAAAAGGACTCAACGGAGGGACTTCGTCTAGACACAACGCCCTTGTTCTGGCGGCCACAGCTTTTGAGGGGTTGTGCCACACCCCATTAACTATATCAAAAATACATTTTTAGGGAACAATATTGATATGAATTGATAGCCTAAGTCTCCTAGATTCCACAGGAATGATTTGAGTTTGATTCGTCTTCTTAGCTCTAATTAATACTTGGTGAAAGTACAGCCATTAAAAGCGACAAATGGGAAAAACAAGATTTGGTTGCCTTCTTATTCCACAGTATTCCACAGTTAGGAGGTCTTTTGAGGCGAGATTTCTGAATGGCCAAAGAAGGAGTAGTGCTTTGTCTTGATTGCAAAACAGCTAGCTATTTCACCTTTAAATAAAGTTGATCATGTTGGAAAATGATCATTTCACTTAGGTGGCTTAGCATCTTAATACTTCAGAATTCGCTCAAACCTTGTCTACAGTGGTCAAATGACATGCTGATTATGAATATATCGCCCGTTGTGTTTGACAGGGCATTCAAGTAATGCTATCTTAGGTACACAGTTCAGAGGGGGGGGGGGGGGAGTCTTATTGAGACAGCAATAAGAGGGGGGGTCGTAACTAGTGATCGTGTGCCACACCTCTTGCTGATCATAACTTCCTAAAAGACGTTCAGTCAGCGCAATCTTTGTACACTCAAAAAGAGCAGGTAATAATAGCTATGATACCGATTGCTCCGATTTTCTGCAAGCAGATTTTTGCAAACTGGAAAATATTAAAATGGAGTAATTTTCTTTACCGACTTTGATCTCTGGAGCTATCAAAAAGTGCCTCAGGTACCATTAGAAAGAGCATGTCTTCCTTCAGAATAGACATATGCAGATCGGATGTGAAGGAAGAAAGTTTCGAATTTTTGAAAAGGATGGGGACGAGCTTTTGGTTCAATAGTATTGTTTTCTAAGTATTAATTTATGAAAATTCAATAAAAATTTACAATAACTTTCACTTACGCATACCTGCCTTAGAGCCTGGCATATACCTGTTTTATGTGGAAAATGCTGGAATATTAGATTGAAACAAAAGTTCTGTCTCTTCAAATTTGAAAATTCCAAAAAAAATTCAAGTCGAAGTAAAGCCATGATTTTTGCAGAAAACTCTTGTAATTTTCAAATCTGTTTCAGAGCTACTCTTGTTGAGATTTCGAAATTTCGCAAAATTTCAAATGAATCGTCCAAATTTGCTTCGTACTTCTTGGCGAAGAAGTTGCAAAATGGAACACTTGCGGCAAGGCACGATTTACATCAAGAAATTTCGATAATTCTCATTACAGAAAGGAAGGGAGGCCGAAGCGAAAACGGTTTATTTCCCCAAAGGACCATTTCCCTTTGAAGCGCATATGATCCTTTGTGAATGAGATTGTTATTTTTGTTTTTATTCTATTCTTCCATAATTCTTTACTCTTCCATCAGTATAACATTGCTTCAACCTTATTCGGTTATGCATATATACTCGAATGCTTCTGTGATTTTATGTATATCGATTTATGAACACTTCATTGATCTGTTAATTTGCACTTATCAACTTCGGCCTATTGTGATTCTATATGGTATCTGCATAAAACAATACAGTGTGCTATTTGCTTTCTCATTAAAACTATTTCGCTGTCTACGTTTCTTAGCATCTAGAAAGTCGAGAGGAATTTCCACATTAAAAGAATAACGCCTTAGTAAAAAGCGAAAACCTAGTATTGGAAAGGAAAATCTAGTATCAAAAAGGAAGTTCGATATGGAAGGAACGGATCGCGAATTAAAAGCGCAAAGTGCTGCGAAACCTGCGAAAGCGCTGCGGAAACCCTGCACCCTGAGATTGCAGGGTTTCCGCAGCGCTTTCGCAGGATTTCCGCCGGGTCACCTGCGGAAACCCTGCGAAAGCGCTGCGAAGTTCCGGCCAGTTGTCTGAGATAGGCAAACAGCGTAAATACTCCATTCGCGTAAGAACTTTTGAAAAAAAATCTTATATGTTTTGCTTTTATTCTGGCCCAGCATATTGAATATCTATTTAACATCAGTAATTACCGTGAAGTTCCCGCTTTATCATATTTATCTTGACATTCGTCAATCCTCGTGAGATATTGAGCGTTTTCGTTGAAAATCCCCGTGCGTCACGTCGGAAAGCCCCTCCCCACCCCTCTTCCCCTCCTCCAGTCCTTGCGAGCATCTATAAGTCTTCCGAGGTTCCCGAAAATGGCAACTTTTCGAGGGCTTTATTTGCAAAACTTTCTAAGGGCCATAGAGCTTTGACAGATGCACAGAACCATAGTGATAAAGCATGCAATTTCTTCACAAAGTTGTACCCTAAATCACGGTGTTAAACCCATTCGTCAACATTACTCCATGTTAAAGCACAGGGACCCCCTATATGATGCTCACAACTCTGATGGACTTTTCCGGATTTTCATTCGCGATTTCCATATAACATCGCATCCTTCATCCTCCCCTCCCTCTCCCCATACCTTCGATACATAGAGCCACGTACTCTGGTAACCTTCACTTTGAGTGTCATGAGAGGACACAACCTTCACCTGGGGAGGAATACAGAAGTCATCCGGGGCGAAGCTCGGATATTATGATATAACTAATGACTAACTATGTAAGGATGAACGTGAATGAGGCAAATATAGTAGTGACATCCAGAAAAAGCTCAAAAAACCGAAGGATCGCGTTTTTATGGCCTTTTTTGCTGAAAAGAAGGTTTTTCTTCAAAAATTCAGTTAGAAATTAGGATGAAACTTATCAATTAACCTTTCTGTAGACTGCGATTGAGCGTTGGAGGTTCATGAAAGCCGCTGGAATTCAATAAAAACGAGAAACTGCGCTGAAATCTTGCGCAGAGAGTCGCCACATAAATGCTGGTCTATCTCTGTCTTCGCTGCTCGTCTGCGTCTCCGCGCGCTGCGCGCTACCTCGCTACCCCAAACGCGGGGCGCGGGGCATTTGGCTCTGGTACCCTTTTCTTCGCTGTTTCGAACCCAATTTTAGCAAGCTATATATCATTTTGAAGCTCTTGATCTCTATTTTCACGCTGACAACGTCGCAAGACTCCTTTTTATGATTTAAACGAGAAATCCGGCAAAAACCTTGTTTTCGAAAATCTCTCGTTTTTCTCCTAGTTTGACTCTTTTCACGCAGTTTTTTTGTGTAGTCGATAGGTCTTGTTTCTGTCTATAATGTAGACAACGTCGCCGAGCTTATTTCTCTGCTTATGCCGGTTTTTTCTTGTGAAAATTACAAAAAATGCGTTTTTCTTTACCTTATTCTTTTTCAGTGGTTTCGCAACGAATTTTCTCCAGCTTGGACGATACTTGCTCAGAATGATGAGCGGAAGAATCCAGACAACGTCGCAGGGTACAAGAGGGACGGCGCGAGGGTAAAAATCCAAAGGACGCATCAAAAATCAAAACCCCGCGTTGCGAATTGCTGGTCTTGAAGCGAAAACTTGCACTTTAAAAAGCCGCCAAATGAAAGATTTCAAACCTTATTGCAGCATTTTTATCTGGTTTTCAGCAGTTTCTCTTGCTTTTTATATCTATTTTACGTCTTTTTTTCTTCTCTGATCTTCTTCAAACAACCTTCACTATTTATGACGTCAGATGTTCAAACAACCTTCACTTTTGGCGCCCTGTCTCTAGACTATCGAAGGTATGCCTCTCCCCCTCCTCCTCCTCCACCCTTGCTAAAGTCATTCCATTAGATTATCCCATAAGTCTTATCAAATTGAAGATCCGCATACCTCTAATTTCTGAAGTTAAGCTAATAACTACTCAGCAGAGTGGGGTGGCGGACTTTATGAACGATAGCGCGCGCTTAGGCAGGCGTGTGTCAATAAGGTGCGCACCGTTAGCCCCGCCTATCGCTAAATGGACGAGTTTTCTGCACTAGACATTTGGCAGTACATCAAGCCCGTGATCACTAACTTGTTGGGAGCAGCTTTTAATGGTAAGTCAAAAGCTTGTTTTAAGCTGTGAAGAGGAGGGGGGGGGGACTTAACTTCTTATGGAATCTCATTTTGTTTTTGCAACTTTGATCGATCATCTCTGTAGATATGCATTTAAAGGCACCGTCCACCCAAAGTGAGGGTTCACGAGATTCAATGGCATGCTAATGTGGGCCCCCACACTAGGCCAACCCCCAAGTTTCCCCGCAAAAGATTGTTTCCGGAGCGAGAAATCCGCTCTGGAAGTTACGTGATACGTGATCCAGAGGTGGTCACTCCGCCCATTTTGCAGCTTTGGGGGCTGCGGCGCTGATATACGCCGGGCGATAACCGCGCCGCAGCCCTGCAAACTGCACTTCCACCCGTCCCGCTTTCTCCAAAATAGGGGTTTTTGGGATTCTCGACTTCATATTCGAAATCAGGGCCTTCAGAAGGCCCGGAAGCGACAAAAACATGGAAGTCGAGAATTTGGGTGGACCGTGCCTTTAAAGTGTGAAATCAATGTAGGTTACCTCAGGCATGATTGTTTGAGTGAGTGAGCTCTATAGATAGGTTTCGAATATTCACAAAGTAATCCATGTGATGTTTGATGCAAAATTCTGAAATTTTTCATATGAGCTGAAAATCAATTCTCTTTCGAAGAACATCCTACAAATCTTTAAATTTTTCACGCATATGCTCTACTCATACGTATTACAGGGACAGTTGCTGGATTTTTTCTATAACTAGGAGTCGAGAAACAAAATCAAGCCAAAATTATGAGCGATCTAGAAAAATTTTTTCTGGTTTTTTTTGCACAAAACTCGCTAATCAAGCAAAATTTACGAACAACCTCAAAATGTCGTTTTGGGGGTTTCTTTGCGCAAAATTTGCTATTTCACAAGAACCAAGGGTGGTAAAGAGCTTAAATTTTGAGTACACTAGCAAAAATCTTACATTTGGAACCTACTCATCAGTTAGGCTGTCCCATAGATCTTTACAGATTTGACTATTTTCCGCAACAAGCCATTTCTTTTGATTTTTGTTCGAAGAGGTACCGTTTGATAAAGCAAAGCAAGGTCTACAAGATGGAGCTCATTTTCCGACATTTTCCATGTTGGGTCGCATAAAGTTTGAAACCGAAATGTAGAGGCTTTGAAATGACAGACAATTGTAGCTTCACCCAGAGAAATCGTACGCGTTTCTAACTTGCTTAAGCGTATAATTTTCTAACATTAAAGTGCTGTACTTCCCTTGTTAGCAATCGAGAAAAGGCAAAATTGCATGTTTCCGCTGAAGTTATGCTGGGGTGGGTATTCTTACGTAGGTGGATCCATTATATCCTATTCACACGTACAAGTCGCACCTTATGCTCTTAAGGAAAATAGACTTGAGCCCTTCACTGCGCGTGTACCTCGCGAAGCAGTCGCTCTCGTAATTAACGCTCCCCACGGCATTTCCATGAAAGCTATGCGGTATGTTCCCGCATTGCCAAATAGTAGTGCATACCTTAATAAGTAAGAGCATGAAATTCCAATCTTTTACCAGCTTTCTTGAGAAGAAGCAAATTTTGCACAAAAAGAATCAGAAAACATTTTCTGGGTTGTTCGCAGTTTTGCTCAACCTTGTTTCTTTTTGGACGTGGGAGAAATCCAGCAATTGTACATATGGCAGTTTCATACAGAGATGCGTGAGCAAATACGTTTCGTAGGATTTTTTTAGAGGGGAGGGGAGGGTAGATTTGATTTTAATGCGTTAAGAAATCAAATTATATTTGAATCTTTAGATGGATAACACTTCATAGGATTGTTCGAGAGCCTTCTTATAAAGCTGTAATTACAAGATAGTAAAGCTTGGTTTACTATCTTGTACTTATAGCTAACCAAGAGAATAAAAGTGAGCAGAATCTTTGTCATTATCAATACTCTTATGAAGCTACCTATTAGTAGAGAGCTTTAACCTATGCTGAAATATTTGCTTTTTGACTCAACTATGGCGAATAATGGCAAATACTAGCAATCCTCAAATGATTGGTAAAATAATTATGGATATATATGGACCTTCAGAAGTAGTCTGGATCTATCATTCCGGTTAAGATTTTGGGATACAGAATTAGGTGGTCCAGTGAAGAGAGCACAGTTGCAAGTAATGCAGAAGTTTCGTTGATAATCGGGTTCATTTTACAAGCTGACCAAGAAAGTCACCAAATTTTCCTGGAGACAAGTGCGTTCCCGCTAATACCCATTGACTATTTAGAAAAGTCCTTTGAAAGTTGAGTTGGCTGCTCCGTGAATTCTTTGAAGCGACATGTTTTTTTATTAACAAAATCTAGATTTCTGACTTTACTAATCAGCAACATTTTACAATATTACCACCGGGAGTGCATGTGCATAGCAAATTCATAATGCAGCTGAATCTTTCATTCTATTTATGAGCACGCTGCCAAATCTGTAGTAGTTGTAGATCTGGTATTGATATTTATTGACCTTGCCGAAGTGCTAAGCCATTGTTCAGATATAATGTGAAGATGAGAGATAATATAGGAAACGGAAACATCAACATTCTTCTTCCTTTCAGTCACAGAGTCCCAGCTCTTCAATGCACTTACTTCCAGTAGCGCAATCAGTGCAGGTGTTGCCTGGCTTGTAGACGAGCTCTTTGATCACATTCCCCCTTAAAAGAATTCGTTCAAAAAATTACACATAATAAAGAAGGGACTATGCTTCTGTTCAACAGTGGGTTGTTCGTCTTGGGCATCATTCCTAACTATATAAAGCAGAAGATGCTTGTGTCTTTTTGTGCACATGCCTTGTCAACCTATACATGGCACAATGCCTGAACCGCTTGAGCTGAAAGTCTGCACACAGGGTTAGGTTAGCCTAAAAGCTCGTTCGCACAGTTTGCACAAAGATTCCTAACTTCTGGTTTTCCAACCGATTTGCGTGTTTTCATTTCTGTCAAAAGAGTAATTCATTTTCTTCAAGGCGGTGGCTGAAAGGCTTTCTACTGAGCATACACTCCATAAATAGAAGCGGTAGAAGAAAATTACATTTTCTGTGTAGGATCATAAAAAATCTGGAGTAAAATTGGAGCAGTCGGTGTTATAGGTTTCTATCACCAGCTCTTTCTGACTGTGCAAAATTAGTGCAAGTTAAGCGTCTCTGTGAAAAGTTATTTTCTGGGAAATAAATGAAATTCCCCTTTTGTATCGCTTGCTCGAAAATCATAACTTTTCATAGTTGCACAGTTAGAAAGGCTGGTGATAGACCTATAATACCGGCTGCTCCGCTGCAAGTTCCAGATTTTTTATGACCCTGCACAGAAAAATCAAAATTTGAGTAATTTTATTCTACCGCTTATATCTATGCAGTATATGCTCAATAGAAAGCCGCTAAGGCACCGCTATGAGGAGAATGAATTGCTCTTCTAGATAAAAATGAAAACACATAAATCAGCCAGAAGTACCAGAAGTTAGGAATTTTTGAAAACTGTGCGAACGAACTGTCGGCCAACCTGAAATTAGGTCTTGCAAAATCAATGGACGTTTTTCTAGGCCTTAATTCAGAACAGCTTTTCCCATCGAACTTTTTTCTTTGAAAACATTCAGCATACGAATCAGAAACCCTTTCTATGCTCTATCTAATGATGGCTGAAATGTGCTTCTAGCCTAATCTGCTGAGAATTTACAACGCTTCTTACAACCGCACTCAAACCCAAATTTCTTACATTCACTTTTTTTGGCCAGAATTCAGACGCAAATGATGGTGCTCTTTTGAAAATTTAGCCACTATATGCAAAGGAAACTGCCTATATAATGCACACTTGAATGCATTTATTGATCATACCTAGTTTGTAATATCGAAACCTAAACATGGTTCAGCCATTTAGGCCTCTATGGTCCACAAGGTTTCTTTTGATGAACGCTATCGCTTTGCTAGGGCATTCTGCTGATAATTTTTGCAAAATTACCAAGGTGTTCAGTTTACAGGAAATCGAAAAATCCCATACTTCCGGAGTTTCACCCCTTCTGAAAGAACGTTGAGAAAATTGATATTTTTAAAACTCGATATTTTTCTTCGCAAATCCTTTTTGTTCGAGCCCTTTCCATCCTCATGTGCACTATTGGCTTGCGGCTCAGCGTAGGCTACTTACCAACGGTACTGACAAACTTTGAAGGGAGTTGTGATTTGGCAAAGACGACGTCTCAGGAAAAAACTTTTCTTGTTTTTTAATTCATATTTTTTTCGCTGGTTTGTGGTAATGAACACAGATTAATGTGCTCTGTACTGCGCAAAGTTTGCCGCTCAATAAATTTTCTACATCGTAGGTCACATGGACTACTTTTGAAGCATATTGGGTTCTCAATTCAATTATTGAGGATTTATTGAGTTCTTAACAACATCTATAAAAAAAGAGAAGCTTATCATGTTTTGACTGAGCATCTACTCATAGTCAAGTTAGACAAGCTGTATAGTTTTCATTCCCGGTCGTTAAGATGTGGTGAGGACGGTAGAGAGCGAACCCAAGGCAGGTCAGAGGTGAAAGAAGAGTCAGTTGTGCTACATGAGGGGTCATGCGGGATGGACTAACTCCACGCCTGGTTGGAACCCGGGATGACAGCTAGTGACTTATAATAACGAGCTAGGTTTTCTTTACGTCTGTTTGTCTGTCTAGATATCTCTCTCTGTCAAATTAATAGAGCTAGTTCAGCAGACTTTTTGAGCTGAAAGTTTGGTCATAGCATCTTATCGGCATGGAGGCCCTTTATGCAAAATTTCGTGCGGATTCGAGTCTTTGGTCCTACAAAAAATGTGCTTCAAACGGATCCACATGGCTCCAAGCTGGCAGTACTGATCCGTTATGCAAAGCCATGATTTTGTACGACAATATATACTTTGGCATTTGACTTTGACCCAAAAAGTAATCAAAAAATATAAATTGTGCGTATACGGCGCGTCATTCTCCGTTTTAGCACCTACCGAGCCGCGATAAATCTCATAATTGATTCAGATTTGGAATTATCTTTCTGCAGAAAATTCTCTTTCTTTATCCCTTTTTTATGGAAAACCTTTTGAAACTATTGCTTACAATCATTCGTGCTGGTGCATCGCGAGGTCTGTTTTAGAACTATCACTAAGCCAGTGGAGAAAGGTATAATATAATAAATAGTAAGCAGAGCCAGTTTAAGCTTTTGACAAGCAGTGGTGACGCACAGAATAGTAATAGTCAGCTCTAACCTAATCTGAAGTGGATTATTGCTGAGCCTTTGCGTCAAACGTTTACTCTCGATGGTTTAGCACCATCTGCGGGATGCTTCCCAACATTTAAGCGCGCATATAACCCCTGGTCTTAAAAAAGGAAGTGACGGCAATTGACCCTGGAAAGGTTTTCACAAAGTTAATTTTCATTTTTATAACTTCTTTCAATTACTCAAAAGTAATCCGAAGATAAAAGAGGTTGTGAGTGGTGCGAAGTGCAGCTGTGACTATGTAGGTTGGATCAAAGTTTCAACCCGTGCCTGGGCAAAGGAAGCTCCCCAAACATTGGATATTTTATATTGGTACCAGAGTAATCTGAGAAGATAAATATACTAAAGTGGTGATTTTCTAGCCCTCAAAAGTCATTATAAAAGCTCGCACGCACTTATTTGTTTCTTCAGCTGTAAAGTAAAACGCCTTTGAATCATGCATTAAGAGAATTTTGCAGAAGTCAAATCGTATACCCTTTGGTGGCAAGTCACCTGCAGAATTTTACATTTCATGCAGACAACTTTCAAAAATTAACCAGTCCATTCTTGAGTCGAAGAATTTCAACTGGAAATTTTTTTTCAAACCCAATCCTTACATTCATTTGGGCCATAATCTTTATCGTTTTGCCGCATTTGGCACGAGTACCCTGGTAGAAAAAACGTTAATATAGTGCAACAGTACTTTTATAGGAGCTAAACATACAAAACATACTCATTCGTTTGATATGTTGGAATTCCAAGTTCTGGGCAAGTTACCTTTATAGCATAGCACTAAACTAGAGTTTGAAGTTGGTGACATCTGAAAAAATCGCGCCTCTTGACCGTCTCCCCCTTTATACAATACCGCCCACATTTTTTGAAAAATAGACGCGAATGTATGGACATGTATGGACATGTCCGTACATGTATGGACATGTCCATACATGTCCATACATTCGCGTCTATTTTCCAAAAAATGTGAGCGGTATTGTACGAAGAGGTTGACAACCATGCCTTGCAGCTTTTTCCATAACCTTTTTCCTTCTAAGCATTGCGCATTCATTTTTGATATCATCTAGTTCAATTTGTAGCTAGAAACACAGCCATTTTCTAGCAGATCTTGTGATCGTGTTCAAAGGTAACACTAAGTATATTTTGAAGCAACTGACGCGGGAACATCAATAGTAGGTTCGGAAGAAGCTTGACCTAGGGATACTATTCATGCTAATCACTGAAATGTGACCTTATTTCAAGTTGAATGTGTGAATACGGAGATTACGGATTTATGCCATGACTATTCGGCTGGGGAGTCAAGAGCCACACAGCGCATGCCGTTCAGGCCTTGCTAAAATTTTGTTTTCCTCCAAAAGTCATCGGTGCTAAAGTGACACTGCACGAATAGGTGGATGGGGCGCAGATACACGCCTCGATGCCAGTAATATTATAGGAGTGCTGGCTGAAGCTGCCTCTCCCAAGGGATGGCGAAAATAGCGTAGCGAAAACTCGTCCAGGTCATGACCAGGGTTGAGCGTGGGTGTGGCACGCCACACCTGGGGAGTCGTATCGAGGGATTACGGGGGTGAGGGTGTCGTTGTCGAGGTGATAATGATGTAAGCAATAACGTTTTCGAGAGAAATGTCAGACAACCCATTATGCAGAATACAAGCGCACTGAGACTTGACATACTATCGTATACGTAGTAAGCATTACAAAGCAAAAGGGCATCATTTTCGTAATCAGCATGCCAAGCAATCGTGTAAATCAAGTTTTTGCAAGCTCTTAGGTTTCCAGATATTAGGACAGCAACGGTAAAATGATCATTTTCAAATACGATTAGCTTTGCTTCAAAGGTGAATTCCCTGCTTCCATGCTTTGGAATTTTGCGGGGACACCGCGAAGTTGTGTCGCACTCCACTAGCTTATCTCCAGCGAGAATTTTGGCCTCTGTTAACATAACAGTTCAATAGCAAAGGCTCGTAGTTCTCACGTGACTGAATTGAGCCTGATTCATCTTCTTCGATCTTGTAGAAGTTGCAAGCAGAAAGGCTGCCTGCGCAAAATTGAATAAATGAAAGTTTGGATGGCTTCCAAGTCCAAAGTGAAAATTACTTGAATTGGGATTTTTCATGTGGTCGAAGAAGGAGTATTCGTATTAAGTGCAGTAAAGGATAGCTAATTACTTTTGAAATGAAGTCAACTGTGTTTGAAAATGACCAATTCACTTGAGTGACTCAATATCGGGAACCCTCAAAATTCGCTAAATCTTGGCCCATAGGAACCCCCCCCCCCTATTCGACATGCTAATTGCAAACGTGTTACTAATTATGTTTGATAGAGCTTCAATGTTATGCTTAAGTCAGAAAAGTGACAATGGTGGGAGGAGGGGTGGGACAAAAACTGGAGAAGGGGATTGAGACAGGGACTGGTGGGGGAGAAGGGAAGAGGGGGGTCGTGCCCGGAGGTTTTGTAAAACACTTCTTGCTCTATACTGGTCGTGACTTGTGGTTCATATCTTTCAGACCAAGAAGCCTGGCAACGATCTCAGCAAGCCAATTTACCTCACAATGCAAATTGCGGAATTTTATGAAATTTACTTGGTTATAAGACAGCAGTGACACTCGTTCGATTTCTGACGGCCACAGTGACAAGTTTCAAAGACAAATTCTTTTTATGTGCAAGTAAAGTTGGCGGCGTTAATGCACTATACAACCACTAATCTCTACAGTAGAAGATATAACAAAGAATGGATACAAAAACCAGTGTCACAACAATGCGGAGTCTTCTTCACTGGCGACAAGTCTTGCGAGTTTATCTAACCTGGAAACTTATCGGGTCGAACATCACCCGTCCGCATCCCGTTGACTTGTACGTTTTCACCGGTGACCCTCAGGAATCCGATTGGGGGCGAGGTCGGCAGAAATTTTTCGCATGGCCCTCCATAGATTTTCAACGACATTTCTCAAATTTTCCAGACCACCAGTCCGACATTTCAACAAGGAGATGGCGGTAGCCAGACCCCCAAAACTATATTTTACATGACTACTTATCAAGAATTACTTTAATTATTTACATTGTTAGGTCCTTCCAAAAGCAATGTCGCTTTTTTTAAAGAGGGCCACATTTGGGAGAACAAAGATTTACAAGAGAGTTGGGAGCATTCGATGCAGGATTCTATCTTCTTTCTAATGGTCATAAACTCATTGCAGCAAGTCAACTCTTGGCAAACTGCCAAAATCTGCTACCCTTGCTTTTTAAGATGGTCAAGTCTCGTTATTCATACTAAACCCCCGAACTTCTAAAGCTTGCTGCTCAAAATTTTGAAAACTATTTCTTTGGTGCTGTCGAATTTTTAAGTGGTGGTACATACTTTTGAAACACCTAGTACCAAAAATGGCCACTGCAAATTTTGCTTCCTATGTAAGAAGCTAGCTATGTACGATAGTACGACAGGTTCGCGAATTTGAACGAAAAGTTACTTTCCTTGTTGGACTGTTTAAAACCCTCTAAATCAAGAGTATCGGAACGACGTACCTTGGTTGATACCTGCAAACTGATACATATGAGGACGAACACTTCACGATAGAGCAGCCGATGTATCGAGTCGTTGCCCAAGCCATCTAAAAGTGGTGACAGAAGGCTTACGTATTTGTATCGACTTAACAGCATTTTTCAATTTCCAAATGTTAGTTGTGTCCTACCTGGGTAAGGGAGAGTATGCGAGGGCCAAAATTACGGGATTTTAGCAGCATCGAAGGATCGATCGCACCAAATCTTCTAGCACCTGCCCACCATATGCTGACAGTCTGTGTTTGAGAGACTTGAAGAATTTTCCTATTTTTTGGGATTACATACCGCGTTAACTGCTTCCTCAAAGCCTCCAACATTGTCTCCAATTCTTAGAAAATTTTCGCCAATTTCTTTGGTGGAACTTTCACGAAAACTTCTCTCTGGACATTGGCTAGCGTAATGCGCTGCGACTTCTTCTAGCTTGCAATCGTATCTCTACAAGATCATGATTTCTATTTTTGTAAGCTGATGCTAGTCCCACCAATTTTTGCATGTTCTGAGCTTGCGGTAGAGACTTTCCCTTGAACCTTATCTTCCCAAGTGCAACCAATGCCCTAAAGGCAGGCCAATAAGCTATTTTGCTGCACATAACTATTGTGAACAAGCTACCTGCGATAATTGTGCATTTCAAGAAAGCGTATCCTTAGCCTGTTTGTCATGAAACTGTCAGGACACATTTCTTTGTCTTCTGTAACACAAAAGGTATTGCGCTGTTACGAAAAGTTAGAAAGTCCATGTCGTTTCTCAACTCAATGCAATATAGTCAACGCTGAAAAAACAAAGCGGTCTTATCCGATAATGCATTGATCTTCAATTTTTTTAATCACATCAACAAAAGATAATTGTTGATCACATTGAACATACCTAGTTCAGCTTCAGGAAAAAGCGCTTTTTCCTTTATCAAATTGACTTCTCTAGCTTTTCTTTTAGCTGTAGCGCTCGTAGGTAGTGTAGGACAAGGAGTCGTGGTTCTTGGTACTTTTCTCATAGTAGGAGCTGTTGGACAAGGCGTAGTCGAGAGTTTTGGCTTTTTGGTTGTCGTTGTCGTCATCGTGGTTGTAGTCGTTATTGTAAAGCTAGTGGTTGTAGTTATTGCAGAGTTGGTGGTTGCAGTTGTTGCAGAGTTAGTGGTTGTAGTCCACAGTGGTTCATAAATGATTTCTCCATTTTTGATTGGCCTAAGATTTTTCTTTTATTGAAGTCACACCCTGAGCAAATTCTTTTTAGATTCTATCACCGTTAAGAGAGGTATTGCGCTGTATATTTGCCAAATTTGGACTTTTCATTGCTCATAGCTTTTACCAAAGAACATTAGTTGCTTTTTAGCTGTTCAAAAGCATTTATTTGCATTTCTTTTGATTGTGAGCATTCCATGAAATCAATACACTTGATATGATGCTAGTCGTGCACTTCCAAGCTGGATTTCAAAGCAAATTATGCATCAAAACCCCCGTTACTTCACATTTTTAACCTTTCATAACCTCTTCCAGGCAATGTTGTCGCAGATAAGGAAGGTAGAATTGGAATCAGCTCATCAAGACGCATCTATTGGTATGCGGTTTATTCCAATTCGCCACCTTAAGTTGGGGTCGTTTCCTTGTAAGAAGTTCATTTGAATTTTTACTGCCTTATATATTATACTAGCGGCCCTACGGGCCGCTGTAAGTGGGTCGGGGCAGATACATTAGTATTTGTTTAGTTGGGACTGCATCCAGCTATAAACGGTGTTCACATCTCCTCTCTAGAAAACTAAATAAGTGCAAAATCAAACTTCGCAGGTAGACACAAAAAAAATATCTGATCCTTCCTACCAAATACCACCACCCACCAGAATCCAGTTATATAATACAGATTGACTTTTTTTGCTTGGTTAAAACCAACATAATGGCTCTCCTAAAAGACACCAATGCAGATGCATGCTGGGTCTTCGTTACGTGAGCAAAGGCATTTTCTGTTCGAAAATTCTGTCGAAATTGAGGTTTTCACCGTTTTTCATGGAAATTGTGGGGGAAAACAATATTTTTGAATCCAAAAACTGACCAGCGACAAAGAGAGCTTGCCGAAGCTCAACCATCGAAACCACATCTTGCATGCTGGGTGTTCACTCCGGGAGCAAAGGCATTTTCTGTGCGAAAATCCTGTCGAAATTGAGGTTTTCACCGTTTTCCATGGAAATTGTGGGGGAAAACAATATTTTTGAATCCAAAAACTGAACAGCGACAAAGAGAGCTTGCCGAAGCTCAACCAGCGAAACCACAGCTTGCATGCTGGGTCTTCACTCCGGGAGCAAAGGCATTTTCTGTGCGAAAATTATGTCGAAATTGAGGTTTTCACCGTTTTTCATGGAAATTGTGGGGGAAAACAATATTTTTGAATCCAAAAACCGACCAGCGACAAAGAGAGCTTGCCGAAGCTCAACCAGCGAGACCACAGCTTGCATACTGGGTGTTCACTCCGGGAGCAAAGGCATTTTCTGTGCGAAAATTCTGTCGAAATTAAGGTTTTCACCGTTTTTCAAGGAAATTGTGGGGGAAAACAATATTTTTGAATCCAGAAACTGATCAGCCACAAAGAGAGCTTGCCGAAGCTCAACCAGCGAGACTACAGCTTGCATACTGGGTGTTCACTCCGGGAGCAAAGGCATTTTCTGTGCGAAAATTCTGTCGAAATTGAGGTTTTCACCGTTTTTCATGGAAATTGTGGGGGAAAACAATATTTTTGAATCCAAAAACCGACCAGCGACAAAGAGAGCTTGCCGAAGCTCAACCAGCGAGACCACAGCTTGCATACTGGGTGTTCACTCCGGGAGCAAAGGCATTTTCTGTGCGAAAATTCTGTCGAAATTAAGGTTTTCACCGTTTTTCAAGGAAATTGTGGGGGAAAACAATATTTTTGAATCCAGAAACTGATCAGCCACAAAGAGAGCTTGCCGAAGCTCAACCAGCGAAACCACAGCTTGCATACTGGGTGTTCACTCCGAGAGCAAAGGCATTTTCTGTGCGAAAATCCTGTCGAAATTGAGGTTTTCACCGTTTTCCATGGAAATTGTGGGGAAAAGCAATATTTTTCAATCCAAAAACTGATCAGCCACAAAGAAGGCTTGCAGAAGCTCAACCAGCGAGACTACAGCTTGCATGTTGGGTCTTCTCTCCGAAAGCAAAGGCATTTTCTGTGCGAAAATCCTGTCGAAATTGAGGTTTTCACCGTTTTCCATGGAAATTGTGGGGAAAAGCAATATTTTTCAATCCAAAAACCGATCAGCCACAAAGAAAGCTTGCCGAAGCTCAACCAGCGAGACCACAGTTTGCATGTTGGGTCTTCTCTCCGAAAGCAAAGGCATTTTCTGTGCGAAAATTCTGTCGAAATTGAGGTTTTCACCGTTTTTCATGGAAATTGTGGGGAGAACAATATTTTTCAATCCAAAAACTAATCAGCCACAAGGACAGCCTGCTATCAATGCAATTTTTTTGCTGTTCGATTGCTCTTCGGATTGTGAGTTTCGTCAATATTTCACAAAATTCTGAGTTGTGACGACTATTCTAAGGAGAGTTGCAATGCTCAGATTTCATATCAAACTATTATGCAAAATGGCAAGGGGGGCAGGAATCTTTAGAATGAAGGTCGATCGTAAGTAAGGACATGAAAAGAAGAGGAAACGTGCATGTAAACAGTAGAGATTGCTACAGCTGTGAAGTTGTGATCAAACCGAGCATACGGTATTTCATCACAATTCGTCATCGCAGGCAGTCGAAACACGTGCCGTCATGGCATGCGGTGTAGGGTGCGATCAATAGTCACATGTCGAGACAACCCTCTCCTCTCTAACTTGTCTGGGGTTCGGAGTACACCGCGCCTCTAAAAATCTCATTGTCTGTAACCTCTGCGAGAGGGTGTGATGTCTCGCGCGCTCACACTGTCAACAACTCGCCCTCCGCAACGCTGAAGGGGGGTGGCCGGGGTAGGTGATCCATGTGTAGTTTTCGTCGTCTCGCCGGATGTTTCCAGTTTATATATAAGAAGGATTAGGTTGTTGCATAAGTTGTGTCCGATTTGAAATTTTTGACTTCAAAATGCCATAACTTTTCTCAAAGTCAGCTTTTTTCCAAGATCTTGGTTCCTATTTATTGAGCAATTTCCTGGCAGACCGTGTTAAGAACGAAACAAGAACTCAAAAACTTTACAGCGTTTTTCTTCAAACCTTTCTTATTTGACATGGCAGTGCTCACTTATGAGAATTGATAGGCATCTTGTCTAACAATGGATAAATAGAGAATTTTTGTAGATTATTTTGCACCATAAAAGAGCCCGTAGGGTTTGCGTTGCCGAGAGATTTTTTGACCGAGCAAAAAATCGGCCACCTTTTTGACCTCGCTTCAGCGCATGTGTGCATGATTTACAAATTACGAATTTACAGTTGCCGTGAGCGCCAAAAAAATTGGTGGATGGTCTCTGCTAGCCCTTGCTTTACGCTAGCACCTCCAACTTTAAAGTCGTCGATTACTTCTATTCGCAGAAAGTTATAGCTTGTAAAACATCTATACAGAAAATTAATGTTTGACAATTAATTTTACTAGCAAGACGTCTTCTTTATGAAACTGAACTTATGCGTATGCTAGCCCATTACACCCTTATTCCGCTACCAATTAAAAAACTTGACCTGAAGGGCGCATTGTGGAGATTTCCTCGCAAAAACATATTTCTAGAGTGAGAACGTACCTCGGCCACTCGGAGATTTTAGGCCTGAAATCTCCTTACACTAAGAGATATTGAAATTTGATATGCGTTAGAAAGAGCAAGAAAGGCACTTCCTAACGATACTAACAATACCGCATTAGAGATGAAATTCTCTTAGAACAGCTGCCTCAAACATAAAGCAAAAAAAATCGGACAGAATTTATGCAACAACCTAATACATCGCAGCTGTTCTTAAGAAATGCACCTATTTCAATTATGCTTGCCTTTTTGGAGTGCTTTTCGCTTTTTTCTATGCTTGAATTCTGGAGTAATACTGAAATTTCATAATGCTGTCATGCTTGCGAAAATCTTGATAGAATCTTTGCAAGCACTTAAAAAAGGCAAAAAAGAGCTTTTTAAAGCTTTCATTGTCTGCATTCGCTGGAAAACATGCAAGTAAGGAAGTGCGGAATGAGGTGAAGGTTTTTGGATTACTTTCAGTGTGAATTTCATTTTTTTCAGACTCGCTTTTTAGCTTCAGACTTCACTGCGCATCAGTCGAGGAGTCTGCCCTTGCAATGCTGTGAAATTCCCATTTTATTTGTCGGGACGCTGCCTTTGATGACCAACGAGCTCATATGTGTCCCGTTACTCGCACAAAGAAATTACCTTATAGTCCAGTCCATTAAGGGATAGAGGTATTTCAGCTTTCTGTTAACCACAGCAATCGAGACACAACGAGAAGTGATAAATATAAGCAGGACCAACGCGGAAGTCTTGGAGGCAGGATGGATTTCGTTTGCAAAGATAAAAAAGAATGGCTTGAATGCTTATACATATCATACGCGCGATTTGAATGCAAGTTAAAATAAACAAACAGGGCCCGGCAGGAGGTGGCATTTCAAAATTTTGAAAACGATATCCCCTTTGAAGCCAAAATTTCTTACGACTTCCCCTTTGACCCTATTTTTGACCCCCGTAAGTCCCTGACAAACAGATATACACAAATAATAAGATGGGCGGCCTCAGCGCTTATTATAGTAGTACTACCTGGCTTTCCTCGTCCAGCCCGGGTCATCGTTTGAGGGGATGGCCAAAAACTACACTTTGTCCTTCTACCTTCCCGTCCTTTTGGGCCATATTCTCCACCCCTTTCCTGCAGTATCAATACTGCACTGCAGCCCTCTCCCTTACTCTCCTGCACGAGCTTATTCCAGAAAGGCTTATTGAAGTGACTGCACCTTCTAATTTTGAAGTGGAAATGAATTTCACTGCATTATTCACACCAAAATGTGCAAGCAGTTTGTTACTGGCTGGTAAGTGTTCACTTTCCTTGCAAGGTGCCGAGAATCATTAAATCGATAGAGAAATTCTACGAGTTGTTTCGAAGGGTAGCTTAAAACCATCCACCGAGGCCGAAAACATATGTTTTCAAGGTTTCAGCTCAATGGGTTCATCCGCAAAGGAATCTATAAAAAAACATAGGGTCAAGATTTGCACAAACTTTGACGTTTATATATCTAAGATACTACTCATTTATTAGTCAGCTGCGAAACTTTACAATTTACAATAACCGATTGCGATTGGAGCGCGCTTTCCGAGGCCGATCATAACGCTGTGAACCCTATCTGGGGCTGTATCGAAGCGTGCCTTGGTGGTTTTGGAAGTGGATTTGAACATATAGTAATACTCTCGACCTAGTCCACATTTATGTAAAGAAATCAGGGAAATTATGTGAAGGGAAGCAGGGAGCCACCCCAGGTGGCTCCCACGTGGCGCGGGAGTCACCTAATTTCGAAAAACACTTACCATTTTTTAGAATCGCATAAGTTTCTCATAATTCTTCATACTTTTTTGTGCTCATGGTCCTCCTACTAAACAGCAAATTTGGTGCCATATCGTTACTTCTGCATTGAAAACGAGCCTATTTTGTTATTTCCCTCTTACAAGAATTGCGATTTGAATTCCCGCCTGCGCGCAGGCTAACGATCGGAGCACAGAATCTTCACATTGCTGGAATCTAAGTTCATAGGACAGTAGCATCAACAAGGAATGATGGATAAAAAATGATATGTGCATTTTTTATCGGGTGAACGCCACCCCCGCCGGGCCCTGTAAACAAATGGCTTGTTCACAGCGCAGGTCAAGCATATGGCACAATATGCTCTATATAGAACCACTCAAAGGACTATTCAGTAAAAAAAATCCATGCTTAAGTGAGCTAATACCTTTTCAGAAAATTTATCGTCCTCCAACAGCCACTACTCAGACAATTGCATCGGAAAGTTCGCGGCCTTAAAGGTTACATGGAGCGCCGCGGCCCCTGAAGTTTGAGCTCCGCACGCCACGGCCCATGTATATTTTACCGGGAAGGCCGCGGCCAAAGTTGAAACTGGGAATCAATTATCGGGAGGATCGCGGCCCAACCACCTCACTCGGCGGGCCGCGGGCCTTATCAAAGGCCGCACATCTTACACACTGTAGGATAAGGCGCAACCCGCGTGAGGTACGCCGCAGCGATGGGGCTACCCTAAGCGTTTATGAAGATCGCCATCACTGCTCTGAGATCTGGTCTTGCCTGACAAAATCAAATTCCCATGATCATGAAATGAACTCCTGCAGTCTGAGCGTTATTGTCGACACCAGATGATGTCGACAGTTGAGCTAACAAGTTGCTCAATTTCCACTCAAGTCCGTCATTGTGAAGGACAGACTAAATAGTTCTTCACTCTTCCTAGGTCTTACAAGCATGCTGATCGGGTCAACTATAGGCGTCCAACGGGCTCTTACAGGATGCGCCGCGGTCACTTATCGGGCCTAATATATGGGTTTACCGGGCAGCTCGCGGCATGGATGATTGGTGGTCGAACAAGCACCCACGAACTTCCCGATACAATTGTCTGAGTAAGACAAGTGAGTCATTCTGAAGTATATCTCTGTGAATCGACGTAAGTTTTGGATTTTCTATTATACATGAACTACTTCCGCGGTAGAGAATATATCCTTAATTAAGAAGACAAATTCTTATCGTTGCCTCTTTTCTTTTTGAAGCACAGTCTGTGATATACGGCCTTTGAAAAAGTGCTCTAATCTCAAGGTTAGCACCCGTAAACTATCACTTGATTTTCTGGCATCATTGTCCGCCCTCAACTAATATAGTCCGCTTTCACTATCTTCCTCTTTATCCTCTAGATCAATTTTTTACCCTCTAATTTCAACAACATTTCTTTCAGTTGCTTTGTTACCAGTAGGGTATCTTCTAATGACTGCTGCCGGATTCTGAATTCAACGTTGCAAATGATGGTAAAGCAAAAGCAGGCAAAGACTATTGCCATGTCCGTGACGTAATGAGAGTTCAAGATCAACAATCTATGTCAACCATGTGCTTCCTTTTTTGTAGCAGTTACGCGTCAGCACCGCACAAGGGCCTAGCGCGGCGACCCCGATCGATGAGGCGAGTTCTGGATGCGCCAACAGTACGCGCGCAAACGCTTTGCGAGGTTCGGGGCTGCGATTTTGCTCGTAATAAAGGGAGCGCAAGGTGGTTGACACGGACTGTGGTCATACGCGGGCGAAGCATGATCAAGCAGCGATCTCTTATTAAATTTTGTATCCAGCGGCCCGGCAGAATGACAACTTTGGGATATTCAGTGTTCACGGTTCCCCTGGATGAGCTAAGTTCAAGTCCGTACTTTGAAGCTTCAAAAGATATCGATAACATGCCCGCTTTTCCAGGCGTCAAAAGTGCTGTTTGGACGGACGGCGTATCGTCCTCTAGAACATGATTGGCTCGTGAGTGGAGATACTGTACTCACCGTACTCGCGAGCCAATCGCGCTCTAAGGTCAGACGTACGCCGTCCGCCCAAATAGCGCTTTTGACGTCTGGAAAAGCGGGCATGTTATCGATATCTTTTGAAGCTTTAAAGTACAGGCTTGGACTTAGCTCATCCAGGGAAACCGAGAACAATCTCAGACAGTCGATGAGAAACCTCCGGGATGCGGTCCAAATATGGGACACTCCGAAGGGCTCTTAACCATTGAGAGGGCGGTCCACTCGTGATGACGCCACTGGGAGCCAAAAACGAGTCCACTGAAGAACTCGCAAATCTATGCTCGGGAGGGTCTCAAGGTTTGGGAGACCCCCGGAGAGCTGGCGCGCGGCCAATTAGCCCAGGACCACTCGCTCACACGCTAGTTAGCGGTAGCGTCTCCTTGCTGATGTTGATTGGTTTCGGTTTAGGCTGCGTTCATAATGATTCAAAAGTTTGGGAAAGTTTCAGCACAACGCTCTAACTGAGCGCTATGCTGGAACTGTTCTCGAACATCCGGATCAGTATGAACGCAGCCTTATTTCTTTCCTACAGCACTCGTTGGCTATGCCTTTTTCATCCTCATCCTTTGTATTCCGTTACGTCTTTGTTACTCAGCTCTCATTTAATATCTTTTTTAGTTCTTTAACACTTCTACTAGCGCACTCTTCGTAGATTTCAACATCTTCCTCCTCTCCAGGAACGTAAAATCCGGGGTGATTCGGTACTGTAGTGGTATTCTTATTTGGGATAGAACATATCACTGTGAAGTTTTTTAGCACTCCGAACCTATTGTGTGCGGCTGCACTTTTCAACCTTTCTGACAAGCACCATCCTCTGGACTATATAAAGGTAAGTGAACCTTTGGGTTTGCACGTCTCTGCTAAGGTAGGCGCCATACTTATTCAGTTCAACCGGCTCATCCGGCTTATCCCATCCACTGTTGGTCTTACCCTAATGAGACCAATAGTGGAAGGGGTGAACCGGAGTCTGACATCGGCATGAGGTGCCAAATAGGTGGTTTTTTTGGGTTTACTGCGCAGAAATGTGAAAAATTAGGGGTAGCAGGCTTTCTTGCCTTAGATCATTTTCATTGGTGAAAAAGGGACGTAGAATGGTGTAGCCATCTCGTTTCGTCATTGCGTGTGTAAGTTAGATAAGGATGCCATACTAAATTCAGTGGATTTGTGGCATCCTTCTTACCATCGGTCAGTTCACTGTCTTTGCCAATAGCGAAGTGAATCAAATGGATTAAGTATGGCGCGTAAACTAAGGCTCAAAAATTTTCTCATGGGCAATGGAAAACATATGGCTGGCAAAGTCCGCGTTTGCTTGCAATGTAAAACACATTCGTCTCAAGGTTCAAAAACTGTTCCGCTTGAGTTTCTTCTATGGAAAATCTTTTTTGGCTAAATTTTCCACTATCTTCTATACCTTACTTCTTATGTTTTAGCACTATTTCGCGTTATCTCATCTAAATCGAAAATCGCGGATATCGCTGAAACCTTTGTTTACGGGAAGAAGTTTAGGTAGGTGCCAGATTTTCTTTGGCCGAATCAACTGCTTCAGCAAAGGCTAAAGCAGCTAATTGACGTAGAGTCCGGCATCCTACCTTGTTTGGCACGCTGGAAATGAATATTATCATATTCATCTCCTACTGTATTATTTAGTGGCTGGGATATAGTCAGAACTATAAGGCTTCGAATACCACTTGTTAGTCACAACCACAAAGATTATCTGCCATGCGGGTCTTGAGCGTTGGACAACACGAGCACACCTCAAACTTGGCTAATTAAACTTTATCATAGAAAACAAATAACAACAATAAACACGGATAGAACAAATAACAAAATTTACTACTAAATGATGAACTACAAATAAGAATGCTACGATTGGAAGAAGGCAAAATATGTGAGTGAATAATGTTAAAGCAAATGAGCAAAAGTAGTACAAGTGAGTAACTCTAAGTTTGCACTGTCAGCTACTTATATGCGTACGATCACATCATCAGACCACATCTGCGCGCGACATCCTACTGTTAGCTAAAAAACCATGAGCAATTCACATCTGATGCTAACATCTGCGAATTCTTCCAATAGCAAAAACGATGCAAACTACTGAATTAATCAAAGTTGTGCAACTGGCAAAGTATTACTAAGATATGGACGTAACGAGTTTGTACATTCTGAGGGAGAAAAGAACAATACGAACTGCGAAGTTCGTATACTCCGCCCTCACCAACGAGTTTAGTTTGGGACGGGCTAGTTTTTGTCGTTGCTGCGCTGTCGTTGTGCCTGTAGTCTTCGGTGGTCTCACAAATTCTTTTCTTCTGGTTTCTTGTTCCTGATTGAACAGAGCATTCGAGCAAATCGGTAGGGTAACAGCCAAAAGAGTCGAAACATTTGATATGCCGATCTAGCCAGCGCATAGAATAATCAAAGAGGGCTCTAATGACCGAGAACACACAAGCATTGGAAGCGTAGAAGTACTTTATTACCAAGGCAACGATTACTACCAATACTGTCGCTCCTAGTATACAGTACCACATCAAGAATGTCTGTGCCAGATGCGAGAAATCTGGTAAGTTTATCTCCAAAAACAGTTCGCTTTCTCCTTGTAACACTCTTCTCGCCGCCATATCCAGGTTACCGGTATAGTGAAAAATGCCTGAGATCTCAAATGCAGCTTGCGCTTTTCCACATTGTACTGTGCAAATCCTGTGAAACTGTGCTTTATCAGCGATGAACGTGATGTTGCTTTCTATTCCTTCCTTACTGCATGGGATGACAGAAAAGCTATCTTCGCATTGGACTTCGGCTTTTGTTGACGCTACCGAAGCTATGCACGTGAGCAATGCTGTTGCGCCTTTTGCAAATTGTAGCATCCTGTGCAGTACGCGTTCGCAATAGTGCACGTGGCGTCCGATCTCAAAGACATGGTGCGAACTTTGCCACTCATTTGGAGTATAAATTCAGCGGTTGGCAGCTGTGGTATGCGAGCTGTGATCCTTTCATCGATGATGCGAAATTCGAGATTAGGTCGTATAATCGGCAGTCTGCGTCGTGGGGTAAGGATCAAAGAAGTGAGATTTACCTCCTTGCAATCGCACATCATCTTAATTTCGGCAGCTGTACATTTGCAGTCTTCGTATACATCACAAGTAAAATTCCTCGCATCTTCCCATGTTTTACACACCAGCGGCGGCTCCTGGTGCGCTTCTAAAATGGCATATCGCTTCTCATCTGTGATAAAGATTGAGTTCAATGCGGGCGTAGGTGGTGTGCTTAGCGATGAAAGGGTGATTGTAAACGGTGATATGCGTCTCGGTTGATTCGGGATAACATGGAAGTTGTGGGTTCGCTGCAAGAAACCTTGCTCGTTTACGGTAAGCCGTAGTTCTACTGACTGCTTCCAGCGTGGGCATCTGAAGATCTCGTACAATGGTCATCCGTGGGAACAAGATATATTCTGTAAAATAGGCATCCCAAGCTTGGATAAAAGCAGTCGCAACCTAATCCTCCACAGCTCTTTCGACACATCCAGTGACACCAGGGTAGTCATTGACTCGCTGCAATTCTGCTATTTTTGATGTCCGGTGTATCCCTGCGCATTTTTCTCCTGTACATGATCCAGCATGGGGGCAGCGTTTGCTATCCAGAAGTGCGTATTTAGTGCTCCTGTAAAACATGAGAGTTTCCTTTTCGCAAAACAAATTAAGGTTCTTCCACGCCAGCTTGATTTCCAGGATACTGGTCTGATTGCTTGTAAGTCTCATACAGGCTTCTTGCTTGAAAGGGTTGATCTTCAGTAACTCTGTGGTGTCAACTGTGCAGTATTCCTCGTCTCCAAGTTGTGTGCATGCTTGAGTATGATGCGTCAGCACGTCGACATCTTGACATCCGATTGTCAGACCACTGTTCCAGAGCACTGTTAAAAAAACGACGTTTCTCATCCATGCTCTTCTTCTTCGACGTCGATATGTGCCTGTTGCCATTTTCAGTATATGCCATAGTATCTTGAATGTCCACCATCCGCATGTGCCGACTAACTTCAGTCCAAAAAGTAGCGAAGTTCCGATCAACACTGGCACATGAAATAGGCAGTAGCACATAGTTATTAACAAGTATACTAACAATCCGGTGACCATAATGGCAGTGCGTGGCCAGCATTCTGGGTTGCTCACCATTACTGCACAGAAAGTGCAGTCTATCTGCTCGCAAAGAGGTGCTGCCTTGCAGGTCGTTTCCATCATATGAACCTCTTCTCCGTCAGAGATTTTCCATCTCACGAGTTGTTCGTGCAAAGTGATTTGTGGGGGAAATTTCACTGACTCCTGTTAACGAGGTGTTTTGAACTCCAAACAAAAGTCTTCTGCACAGATTTCGTAAAGCTGCTGACTTGGTTGCAGTAGAGATACTCCTCCTTCGATACATTGAAGGTGATAACTGCCGTTGATGTTCGTTCCCGTCATTCCCATCATGCATATCGAGAGTAGAGTCAGCAATGATTTTACCAACAAAGGGTATCTGGTGCATTTCTGGGCGTCGGTTCTTCTTGCTCTTGCTCAGTGTAGCTGATGACTCTTCTTGGACGAAGATTGTATCGTGTGGCTGGTACCTCTGGTGGAGAGGTTTCCGAAATTTCTTCTTTGTCAATCTCGAGAGGTACAACTCGATTTATTGGTCTTCGTAAACGGCGCTCGTTTGGTGTTTCTACTACAACTTTACGCAATGTTTTTTGCGGAAAATCGTCCACTTGTATTATACGAGCTGTTTTCCATGTATTTCTAGGTTGTACGGCGTCCCAAAGAAGTACGATGTCTCCTTCTTTTGGTGATTTCTTCGTTCCACGCCTTTCGTTCATCCGGACTTTGTGCTGTTCTCTTAGGCTAGTGAGGTACTCCAAATTTTCCAAAATCTTTCGGTTAAGTCGATGATGTCTTCAAGGCTGCTTCTGCTTGAAGTTGCATTGCCAACTGCTGTGCTTCTTCGGGTGTGTGGTACACTTTGTCTTGACCTTCTCTGCCTATGTACTCCAGAGGGCAATCCAGAATTATCTTGTTTTGGATGAAGTCTATTGGTCGGAGTAGTAGTTGTTCTTCCCATTTTTCTTCCTGATAGGTGAGAGGTCGTGAATTTAAAACTGCTTCTATCTCTGTAAGCATCGTCCTGAGGCAGTCAAAGGTGATAGTGCGTACTCCAAGCGTTTTGTACAGCGAGTTTCTGATGGAGCGGATAAGCCTCTCGTAAAATCCACCCTGCCACGTTGCATAAGGCGTTATATGGCTCCACTTAATTTCGCCCTGGCTATTTCGCTTTCTACTTCTGCGCTGTGCACCATATTCTCTGTGGCGTCCTTCAGGATTTGCTCTCCCAACAAGAATGTTGGTGCGTTGTCACAGATGATAGTCTGCGGTACACCTCTTCTTGCGAAAAATCTTGTCAGTGCGTTTAGGAATGCTTCGGTTGTCATATTATCCACGAGCTCTCCATGTATGAGTCGCGTTACTTGGCATGTGAAGATGCACCCATATGCCTTGTTGGATCCGTCATGGTTATCACTGGTCGTCAACGGTCCGAAATAATCTAATCCTGTATGCTCGAACGGGCGTGCGCGGTGTACCCTCGTTGCTGGCATCGCTTCCATGTCGGGATAGGTAAATGGAAGATTGTTCATCTTTTGGCATGGGACGCATCTTTGAATCGCTTCGTACTTGTTGTCTGAGCTTGGTATCCAGTATGTTTCGCGTACGGTAGCCATTGTATGGGCAATTCCACGATGATAGTGATTGTGGACCTCTGAGATGATAAGACGTGCCAACGTTGTTTTAGGTGCGATGTAGATGGGTGTTTTTGCTGTAATTGGTACATCGGATTGCTGCAAGCGTTAGGGCTTCGAATACCACTTGTTAGCTACAACCACAAAGATTATCTGCCACGCGAGCCTTGAGCGTTGGACAACACGAGCACACCTCAAACTTGGGTAATTAAACTTTATCATAGAAAACAAATAACAACAACACACGGATAGAACAAATAACAAAATTTACTTCTAAATGATGAACTACAAATAGGAATGCTATGATTGGAAGAAGGCAAAATATATGAGTGAATAATGTTAAAGCAAATGAGCAAAAGTAGTATAAGTGAGTAACTCTAAGTGTGCACTGTCAGCTACTTATATGCGTACGATCACATCATCAGACCAGCAAAAGTAGTATAAGTGAGTAACTCTAAGTGTGCACTGTCAGCTACTTATATGCGTACGATCACATCATCAGACCACAGCTGCGCGCGACATCCTACTGTTAGCTAAAAAACCATGAGCAATTCACATCTGATGCTAACATCTGCGAATTCTTCCAATAGCAAAAACGATGTAAACTACTGAATTAATCAAAGTTTACGAACTGCGAAGTTCGTATACCTACGGTATCTATTTTCCATGTTACATTGCAGTGGGTGTGCGGCACATGGGTGGAAATTCCTAATTTGGAATCCAAAACTCTCTTTGGCGGGTTCTAGAGCATGCTGAATTTTGGATCGTACGCTTTTTCATTTCGAAACCTTCCGGAAATTTTCTGGTTTCTTTCTTTTTTGTATCCACCGTTTTGTGTTTTCACGCCAATAATCATACATAGGGGACGGAGTGTTGATATCGCTGCTATACTGTACTCATTCCACCAGGACCACTTTCTCACACGCTATTAGCGGTAGCGTTCCGTTCCTGATATCGATTGGTTGCAGGGAAACAAATAAGATCGTATTAGAGATCTCTGCAGTGAGGTCAATGAAAGAAAATTTGCACCGGCAGCGGTGGGAAGGGGGGGGGAGGAGAGGGGAGGGGGTGGAAACGTACCAATCATATGCTCACAAGTTCTGAAACCTCTCACACTTAAAAACGCCGATTATAGGACCCAGCGTTATCGATTAGAGTGCGCATTCCTCCTTAGAAACGGATTTTCGGCTCTAGCAAGGAGGAAAGGAGGAGTTCTTAAACCGAAACGCTACTGTATACTAAGCTTTAGGTTAGAGCAAATTTGTAAAAATTTTTGAAAACTTATGTGAATTGTGAGTTTCGCTTACCTCAGGTGGGCATTAGGTGGGCAAATGCCCACCTAATTTGGAGAATAGTTGGGCACACTCTTCATTCACGTGAGTTTTTCATAATTTTTCATACATTATTTTGAGTCCTACTGCGCGTATACGCACCAAGTCTCGTTGCGATTTCGTTTTTTCTGCGCTGCGAACGAGCCATTTTTCCAGTTTCTTGATAATGGGAAATTTTCAGAAAAAAGCTGGCCACAACCTTCAGTCACATAATTTTTTAATGAAACTTCTAAGTTAAGCCCTGCAGGTACGTGTTCGTGTACCTACCAAGTTTCATACCGTATGTGCGCTGCGGACGAGCCATTTGAATCCACACTTTCATTTACCAGTTCTGCAAATATGGAAAAAATGCTCATTACACCTCCCATTCACGTAAGTTTTTACAATAGTTCATACTTTGTTTCCATTAGCCTCTCTTCCTTCGCTTACATAATTTGGTGCTATATCGTTACGCCTGCATTGAGAACTGATCATGTAATTATGCTGTTCAACAGCATCGCTTATGCGACATCGCGCACGCGGCAATTAGAGGCGGCGCGGCGTAGCGCGCGCGAACTCTGCTATGTGGTGAGGCCTATTAAAGCTACTTCCCAATGAATTAGATGTATAAGGTAATAAGCATGATTCGACCTTCTTTTGGCATGAAATCTTCTTCCGGGGTTCCGCCCAGACCCGCAAAAACGATTTCCCCTTTGCTTTTTCCACCAAAAACGATTTCCAGCTTCTCATTTGTCCACCTCGTGCGGGCCCTGATTGGTTATGGCAATCATTCTTTTCTACAGCTGTTGTTGATTATGTCTTTCATCCTCATCCTTTGTATTCTGTTACGTCGTTGTTCCTCAGCTCCACATAGTATCTTTTTCAGTTACGCCGCTCTTCGCATGCATCAACATCAACAATTCCCATCTCTTTTCCAGGAACATAACAATCTGAGGTGATTTTAGTGGCTTTCTTACGCGGGATAGCATACATCACTTGAAAACTTTTTAGCACTCTTCATTCAATGTGTGCGGTTGCACTCCTCAACCTTTTCACAAGCACCCATCCTTTGGACCAATCGAGGTAGGTACCCCTTGAGTTTGCATGTCTTTGTGAGATACCTCATGGCAGAGATTTTAACTGATTGCGGAGAGGCTTGCCAAGCATCTCTGATAACAAGAGAAATACACGAGTCAAAAGAGAATTTTCAGCCGGCAATGTTTTTGAGAAAATCTCTGAACTGCGAAAAAGTATAGTTAGGAGTATTCCATACATTTTGTGTATATGTTTTTTTTCTGATTGTTTTTCTCATATCTCTTAGGAGGAGTGGCTTGGCTCTTGGTCACCGCAAATTTTGGAGTTTCCTCTCCTTTCCTTCCTACTTCTATTTCTCTCTCAAGTAGATAACCACCTCGAATTCCTCCTAAGAAGTATGTGATTTGTCATCAGATTTTCGAGTCTTGCTGCAGTCTTCTAACTGGTCCTCTATCTGATCATGTGCTCGTTTGCACCTACTATTAAAATTGTGACTGCGGCATTAAAGTCTCTCAGACGTTCGAAAACAAGTTTTTTTCCAAACTTTTCTATCGCAGCATTATCGTGACAGCGCAGTGTTCTGTAATTAACTACAGGTAGCTGTGTGACTCGTATCTGCTGGTTTCCGCTTGGTGGATTGTGTGAAGAGGGGCGGATTTGCTCTGTGAAGAGTGAGCTAGGTTGCAATAGTTTGACCTGCACGGTTCTCAAGGGAGTTGAAAATTCATCTATAAAAGGGGTGTACTATCGATGTCTATGTAAACTTGAATTTATATATATATGTGTCTAGGCTTTTGTTGATCTTTATTTCTAGCCTGTTTGTTTCACAAGGCATGGCTCTGCACTCCAAGGAAAATAGATTTCTTTCCAGTTCCCCTGCCTCCGACTTCACTCAATATTTTCACTCTCTTTCAATTTTTTGAATGTTCATTTCTGTCTGATATCTTCTTTGTCTCTCCTAATTATCCCATGTTTTATTTGTTGTTATGACACCGACCGATTTCTTATATGTGAAATTTTTTTGTCTTATCTCATTTAGATCTCTTTCAATATCTCTTCATTGCAAAACTAGTGCTTCTTCTGTTATCATCGTGTTTTTCCATCTCATTCTCATTCATTACCAAACTTGTGTCTGCTACTTTAATGGTACAAACAAATAGTTTTATGTGTAATGATGTTCGCTTTTTGGATAAAAAGTAGTTTCGAGTGGGGAATGGGAGGTAGACTAGGGATAGTTTGGGTGAGGTAGAGGGGCTGAAATAGGGCTTTATAGATTAATTAGGGTAGTTGGTTGTCCAGGGATAGTTTGGGTTGGGTTAAGGCGCTAAAACAGGGCTATCTAGCTTGATTAGGAGTAGTTACAGTATTCCAGCTCAATTTCAGATTTCAGGCTAGCTACAGTATGCATTTGGAAGACATCCGGAGCACAAAATGGGAAGGCTCCGGAGAACGAGTGGCGACCCACGCCGAGGAGACCTCGGCCGCCCCCCATTTTGTCCTTCGGAGGTACGTCATCGACTGTCTGAGATGAATATTCAAAATTTGTCATCGTGCCGAGCCGCTGCCTTCATATCAGATGCATGGATTTTGATGATGGCAATTAAACTCTGCCAACTCTTTCCTGCAAACTGGTAGGTAAGAAGTTGAAAAATCCATTACACACCGGTACAATATTCAAAAACTTTTTAAATGAGCAAAAACCACCTACTTGCAAAATTTGAAAAACTTCTTCGTGACAAAGCAAAGAATTTTGCTCAAACATTTGATGCTGACTAGCTTCAGCACTTACTGTTATGAACAAAAGCTACATCGTGGCTTGTATTCTTGCATCAACACCGTTACACGCTATGGTTAATTTCGAAGCGGAAACAAACTTTCACACACTATGATATCTTTCATCCAAAAAGCGTTATCGGGTCTTCAAATTCTATTGACGATAATTTAACATGTCTCCAATGATTGTTGATTTTTGCAGCGATGCTCAAAGAAAAAGCGCTAGCTTCACGGTCCGGCATGAGATTGACAAATGACAGCTGGAAATCGTTTTCGGTAAAAAAAGCAAAGGGGAAATCGTTTTGAGGGATCCGGGGCGAAGCCCCGGAAGAATTGGTAGTCAATGCTCTTTGCTTATCTTAACTGTTGTGTGCCTCAACAGGCGGACAATGGAGTTCGCGCGCGTCACACCGCGCCGTCGCTAATGGTCGCACGTGCGACGTCGCTACCGATGCTATCTATGACAGCATACATGACTAGTTCTCAATCTATGCGTAACGATATGGCACCAAATTTCGTAAGCAAAGAAGAGAGGCTAGTGGAAACAAAGTTTTGAAAACTATGAAAAACTTAGGTGAATGAAAGGGGTAAGCGTTTTTTCCAAAAATTTTGCGTAATTTGTGAGTGAAGATGTGAATTCGAATGACTCGTTTGCAACGCGCAGATGATGAAATGTTATGAAATTTGGTACGTGCATGCACACGGGTCTGCAAACAGGGCCCGGCACGAGTCGGTTTCTAGGGTTTCTGAAAACGAAGTCTCCCCTGGCTTTCGAAAGTTTTACAAAGCCCCCTTGACTTACCTGCTTAGGAGAAGATGAAAACAAGAAAGATTTACTAGTCTGCAAGAAAAGACTCAAGATAAGAGTGAAAATCCAGATTGGAGCTGAATACTACGCATGCACAAGACTTTGGCATTAGAGCGCCATATTTAACAAAGCGAGAAGAAATGAAGGCATCACGCTCAGGGATAGGTTTTTGACCGGGAATTCACCCGTGCTAGAAAGATCCGAAACTTATGTGAAGTGACGAAAATATATGCTCTAGACGATCTCAGATCGTCTGTGGCAGTCTGGAGAAGATCTAATTTTGGAAAAGCTATTACTTCACATAAGTTTTCAAATCTTTTTACACAATACTTTCGCAAATAATTTTCTATACATACAGTTCAATTTTGATGTCAGATGTTTTTGTGTGCGCAAATAAGCAATTTTTTTTATTTAAGCCTTGCTTTCAGATTGCGCGCACTTTTCGCCATGCATGATAGGGCCATGTCAATCGTGTGATAACCTGTGATAGCTTGTGTTTGACTTAATGGCTTAATCTTGGTGCTCGGTTCCGGCTCGTCAAAAACGACATCGCCTTTGCTGTTTGCTTCAAAAACGAAGTCCAGCCTGCTTCCGGACGATCTGTGCTGGGCCCTGCCTGCAAAGCTTAACTGAGAAGCTTCAATTGATAATTATGTTACTAAGGTTGTGGCAAACGAAAATTTCCCTCTACCAAAAAAAATGTAAAAATGGCTCGTTTGCAACGCAGAGGTGACGAACGCACGGAATTTGGTGTGTATATGCGCAGTAGGACTAAGTAACAAAGTATGAAAACCTATGAAAAACCTATGTGAATGAAGAGCGTGCCCAATTTTTTTCCAATTGGAAGTTTTGCTTAAAGGCAGCGTCCAGGCAGATCTGGACCTATGGGGCTTTTACGTGAAAAGTACTTTTGGGGCCCTAACTAAGGCACTGCCCAAGTGGCAGCTCAGGTATAGCTCTCATGGCTGAGATATTGCCCTCGAAACTGGCCCCGCGACCGTGTTTCGCATGGATTCATGGCGCAAAGGTGGATCCTGGCGCGAAACTGCCATGATTTCATGCGAGTACGTTCGCGGGGGCCAGTCTCGGGGGGAATATCTCAGCCATTAGAGCCCACCTGAGCTGCCACTTGGGCACTGCCTTAGTTAGGGCCCAAAAAGTACTTTCCACGTAAAAGTCCCATAGGTCCAGATCTGCCTGGACGCTGCTTTTAAGTAAGGTTGTTATTAGGTTGTCATTTGACAACCTAATGACAACCTGAGGTTGGCAAAACTTCCAATTCACATAATTTATTGGAAATTTTTGCATAAATCTGCTCTACACTTAGGCTTAATATATCTCAACATTTTTGTTTCAAATCTCCTCCTCTCCTCATTGCTAGGGCCAAAAATAGCTTCAGCAGCCCCGTGCCCTAAGGAGGAAAGCGCGCTCCAATCGATAACGGCGTCGCTGGGTCTTACAATCGGCATTCTTAATATTTCGTCACTTAAAGTAAAATTCAACCGAGTGTAGGCGGAAACTGGACCGGTGAGCGTCCGCCTCGCAGCGGTTCGCGCCGCTTAGTAGCTACAGTGCATCATATCGTGATAAGAACCCATGTCTGCATCTTTTATTATTCTCCTCAGTCATTGCTTGCAAAATCTCGCTGTGCGCTCGCGAATCCTCCAGCGATGCGGACGCGCTGCTACATTTTGAATACTTCGTTTATCCTGGGTTGAAACATACTGTATTAGCTTGCACTAACAGCTTTTTATTCTGTTCCCACCTTTTATAAGCTCCTGCAAGACGAAGGCGGTCGGTTTGATGTGCAACGCGGCTGCGACATGGCTGCGTCACAGCAGCGTCACAGCCGCGTCACAGCCACGTCGCACCTCGAACCAACCGCCTTCGTCTTGCAAGAGCTTATACCCTCTTGCTTTCTCCACTCCGCTGGAAAATGGGTGCATGCATGTCAGTAGTGCTAGCTGTCCGGTCCGCAGCGATCCGCTGCGACGGATCGCTGAACCTTTTTTCCTAGGCCATATCTAATCCAGCGATATCGCCGCGATTTGGTTGAAATGTTGCGATATCGCATAGCCAGTTTGAAACCAGCGACGAGGCGATATCGCTAGAATTGGATTTCTTTTCTGAAAGTTTTTGTTTTGTTTTGTAGATATTTTTCTGCAGAGACATTCAGAAATGAAGGATTGTCTCTCTCACTTCATGTTTTTCTGTGGTATCGTGCTTTTCATGGCTCATTCATGTTGATTTTATGCTACTATTTCTTTGACTTCTGTGATATAAGATGTATGTCACGTTTATGCTGCTTACAATCAGCCATCTCATATGCTAAGTTCATGGAAGTGAAAGATTTGTTCATGTTTTTTAGGGACGTCAGCCGCCGGATAGCCGAATATTCGTCATGGTTGGTTGATTGCCTGGTTTGATCTTTTTCTAGAAGATGTAGTTCGAGAACGACCACAAATCGCAGTTACAAGTAGTGTCCAGGAGGATTTTTTTATCCTCGCATGTGTCGCTTATGCAGGGTCTGCTTTTCTTGTCAGATGTCTCCATGCCGTCCTATCTGAGGCAAGCTCTTCGTCTATATAAAGTTCTCGCAGGTCGGCCTTGATCCTGTCAATCCACCTCATCTTGGGTCTACCTCTGGGTCTTTTGCGTGCCTCCACAGCCAGGGCTAACTTCGTGATGTGACTTTCATCCCTTCTGCGCACATGCCCATACCATCGTAATCTTTTTTCCTACGGCATTTGGAGCTGTTTTCATTTGCGCTCGTAGAGTGTCATTGCAGATGTGATCCTTCAGTGTGACACCTAAGGTCCACCGTAGCATCCTCGTTTCCATGACGCTAAGCTTGCGTTCCTCGTTCCGCGTACACGGTCAGCATTCACTGCCATACAGTGCTGCCGGGCGGATAACGGTCCGGTACAGTTGGGACTTAAGTTGCACTGACGTTCTTCTGTCGCACAGAACTCCTGTTAAGGCTCTCCATTTCAACCATGCTGCGTTCATCCTGCCTGCGACCTCCTCTAGTAAGCCTCCCTCCGCTGAGTGACTGCCTAGGTACTTGTATGACGTTGTCTTCTTTAGCTCTTCACCATCGGTGCTTATGGTCCCAGGAGTTTTTGTTTTCCCACTTCCATATATTCTGTCTTCCTAGTGTTGAGCTTCAGGCCATGCAACTCTAGCCTGTTCTTCCAGTTTTGTACCTCGTCTTGTAGCTCCTTTCTGGTACTTGCTATCAAGACAAGACCATCTGCGTAGAGTAGAGTCCAGGGAGGTTCACGTTTGAGCGGTTTCATCACGGCGTTCATCACAGTGATGAAGAGCAAAGGACAGGGGACTGAACCTTGATGTACTCCAACTTTTTTGGAATTCTTTCAACTGTCCTGCAGCTGTTTGCACTTGGCTTGAAGCATTGTGGTAGACCAACTTTATCCACTGAACGTACCCTCTGGCACCCTGTGTTTCCGTAAGGTCATATGACTTCATGGGGCACCTTATCGAAGGCTTTCCTCAGGTCCAGGAAGGCTGCATGGAATTCCTTCTGCTTCTCTCTATATTTCTTCATTTTCTCTATATTTCTATCCGAGCGGAGTGGATTGCGTCACTTGTACCTACTCCTTTCAAAATCCGCACTGATTTGGTGGAGGACGTGCGTTATACTACAAAGACCTCGCCGCCAAAGCTCGCATAGTCGGCACGCGCGCCGAGCTGGCGTACTGTATCTCGCACTCATATTGCACCGGTGGGTCTGAGCCATAAGGCAATCGCGCGAATACAGTCTTGTCAGCTTTTTCGCGTTGCGACGTCGCGCCGCGATGTCGCGAATTTTACAAGAAGTTACATGAAAATACTCAGGAAAAATTCTTCTTTTAGGTTTTAACGTGCGATATCGTCCGTCGCACCGCCTAAGGTAAAAATTCTAAAAAAAACTTGTTAATTTCCTACTTTTTTATTTGGTTCATGTTCATTTTCAAGTAAAATCAAAGGATTAAAATTCTGGCATCAGCTATCTTCTTTTGTCCTAATAGTTAAGTCCGCAGGTCATCATCGCCATGTTACTAACCTCAACTTGCATTCTAGGCCACAGGTCACAGCTTGCAGTGACAATTAAGTAACTACACCATGGCAAAAACAAACATGAAACAGAAAAAAAAGAAAACTCAAGAAACATAGGGAATTTCAAATGAATCTTCTTTTTATTCGGAAATATAAACAAACATGAATCAAATAAGAAACAGGAAATTAACAAGTTTTTCTGAAATTTTCACTTTATGCGACGCGGTGCGACAGACGATACCGCACGTTAAAATCTGAATGAGGAATTTCTTCGAGTATTTTCATTAACTTCTTGTGAAATTCGCGACATCGCGGCGCGACGTCGCTACGCGACAAGGTTGACGAGGCTGCATTCGCGCGATTGCCTCATGGCTCAACCTCACCGGTGCAAATTGGGTGCGGCATACAGTAAGCCAGCTCGGCGCGCGTGCCGACTATGGGGGCGAGCTTTGGCGGCAAGGCCTTTGTAGTATAACGCCACGCCGCCAATTTGCTGACAGCTCTATAATTTCTCGAAGACACGTTTCGATTATTTGTTGGAAGATTTTTAGAGCGTGGCTCATCAGCCGGATTGATCGGTAGGATGCGCAGTCTGCTATGTTTCCTTTCTTCTTCCATATTGGGATCGTTGTGCTGGCAACCAGCCGCGAGGCATACTCTTACTCCTTATGAATTGATTGAGGAGATTCGTTAGCCATATGGCTCCGGAATGTCCGCATATTTTCCAGAACTCGCTTGGTGTGTCGTCTGGACCGGGTCGCTTTGCCATTCTTTGTCCTTCTTATGGCTAGCCATACTTCCTCTTCTGTGATTGCTGTTACTGGTCCTTCTGTGGGACTGGCTTCTGGGATGGAGTTGATGGTGCGGTCTGTGGTGGCCAATTCTTCAAAGCAGGTTCTCCATCTCTCGGTGATGTCCTCTGATTTTCTTATCGTCCTACCAAGTTTGTCTTTGATATGGAGGAAATGTTCCATATCTTTTGTAGATTCCGCTCTTTTTCTCGCTATCCGGTATATCTCACGTTCTCCTCCACGAGACTCTAGATGGTCATAGAGCTCTTTCAAGTACACCTGTTTTGCATTCTTCACGGAAGCTTTCGCAGCGTGTTTGGTTTGTTGGTATCTGGCAATCGTCCTCCGATTTCGTCTTATGCCATCGCTTGTGCGCATCTCTCTTCTCTTTTATGACTTCTTGTACTTCGTCACTCCACCACCACGTTTCTCGATTAATCCTTCTTTTTCCTGGCTTTGTACTTCCTAGAACCGTGTGTACCACTTCATGAACTCGAACTACCAAGCTCGCCCAGGATCGCTATGGGTTTTCTTGCAAGTTTGATAGAGTTGTTAGCAGTGCTTGTTTCGCCGCGTTGTTAGTTTTCAATCTCCACCATTTGATGCGTGTCCTGGTCTCTGTGGCTTTCATGATGTGCCTATCCCCTATCCGTTGTTAATTTGATGTCGAGAAGCAGTGGTTTATGTTGAGGTATGCAGCTCTCACCGGAGATGACTTTGCAATCCTTTACGTTTTTGAGGTCACGCTGTCGGATAGCCCAGAAGTCTATCTGTGTTTGTCGGTCTGCACTCGCATATGTCATAAGGTGATCATCCTTCTTGATGTAGTATGTGTTCGCCAAGACCAGATCATGATCTGAGGCGAATTCTAGAATGCGTTCACTTTCTTCATTGCATGTTCCATATCCGTGTCCTCCGTGACGTTTCCCAATTTCTCCTCGCTTTTCTCCCACATGTCCGTTGAGGTCCGCTCCTAGCAGAAGTATCTCATCCAGTAGAATTGAACTGATGTGGTCATCAAGCTCCTGCCAGAACGCGTCCTTCTCATCATCCTTACATCCGACTTGTGGCGCATGGGCGGTGATTACTCGTAGGACCTGTTCTCCAGTATCTATTTTAATGCTCATCAGATGATCGCTTGTGCGCTCGACTTCAACTATATGCTCCTTACAGTCTCCGCGACAGCCATACCAACCCCGTTCCTGGTGCAAGTGGCACCTAGAGAATCATACCCATCTCCAATGTCGCGTGACTTTGCTCCGCTCCACTTCGTTTCCTATACGCAGGCTACCTCGATTCGCCGTCTCTTCAGAAGATCTGCCAACTCTCGAGAGCGAAAGATGAGTGTACCCACATTGATGGTAGCTAGACGGAGTGTCTGCGATGCCTTGCATCGGGGCCTCTGGTGAACTGCCGCTTTAGCCGCCCCTTCCACGTTGCTGAGAAGGTAACCCTCGCCCACTATTCGCAATCGTCGGGCTCGAATGCGCGTCGCCTCGGGGGGACACCCTAGCGTTTACTCGAAATACTTTATGAGACATGTCTGCACTGTTGACGCGACGGGGTGTTTCTCAGCCGGCTTGTCGCATGCTCTTTTTGGAAGGGAAGCCCGGCGCTGGTTAGGGTCAAGATGGAATCGAATCCGTAACCTTCAGCACGGTAATGTTACGTGACTAACCACTAGACTAGCTCTGCTCTCGTCCAGGAGGATATCACCATTGTTTAGTAGAAGGTGCTTATTTTTTAGCTGTTGTGTGTGTTTTTCGCTTTTGTCTGTTTTTACTTGCTTTTTACTTTCCCTATTTTCAGGTGTATAAGCCGCACCCTTTCCGCTCTAAAGGCGAACACGCCAAAAGACTGACTGTCATCATGGAGCGCGTTAAGTGAGAGCAGTATGCGATAAGGCGACCGCTTCGCGAAACATATGCGCAGCGGCACGCCTGGGTCTGCCGCGTTTAGAGCAAAAAGGGTGCGGCTTATACACCTGAAAATAGGGTACATTTTTTTCACAGAACGCCTTGACACTGCGCTCGATCCAACAGCACAAGCAGATGTTGCTGCTATTGCTTTGCATGGATTGGCTAATGTATGCTTTCTTGCTCCAGCTATGACATTTCGTCGAGCTAAAATCGGCATACAGGTAGGTAAATCTCATAAATATGTATAACTTAAGTTGTCTTATAAGATAGCTCAGGAATTTGAAGTTTTCACAGCTCAGTATGAAAAAGGCATACAACGGTCTCTTGATGCTTTCTCAGCAGCTTTCATGCGAGATATCAACTTGAAAGTAGGTTTATAAATTCTCATCAGAAGGAGAATTTTGCATGTAATTTTTTGACAGACCAGTGCACTACTCTCGGTCACTTTTGTAATTTCTTGCAATAAAGACTTGTAATGAAGACGAAGACAACGCGCACTAACTGGTGTGCTACAAAGGTCCTACCTCTAAAAGCATGACTCTGGTTTTAGGCAATCAAATACGTTTTGATAGATAGTCCCGGTTTTCTGAAGGAGCAGTTTTTAGAAAATTTGATGCAGTATGCTAACGCGCAGGGAAAGGTAAGCTTAGATTTTCTCATCTGTTCTCTGCGCAATCATTCTGAATTTCAAATCACCACTGAACATCGCGGTATATGCTGACCCATGCCAGCGATGATTTCAAGCACGCCTTGGAAAAGATGTGGGAAGACCCCGCTGTCGCCATTCGCCTAGCTGATACAAAGGTCCGTTTCAGGCTTTTCTCCTTTATGTTTCTTTCCTTTCACTCATTCCTGATACGCCCAACTATTGAAGGGCTTCATGCCACAATCAATTCATCTCTAGACACAAGCCGAGGTGAAAGCGCTAAATACTTTCTTCGAATCAATGTTTACGGAGCCATTTTATGGTTCAGGGTAAATTTCTCAACCGTGCCGTTCATCTCATTTTTTTTTAGTATGATACATGACCGCAGCGTTGAGGCATGTTCGATGGCAACCTCTGAACAGGCGATCGGTACCCTTCTTCTTTCGGATTCTCTCTTCAAATCCTAAGATTTGGTGACTAGGAAGCTAGGAAGAAGTATCTAGCACTCATTGTTGAAGAAAGGTATGCAGCCTCCTCGAACATTTCAAAAGACTTGCTTTTTGTTTTTCCTTTTGTAAGTTTTAGTTTTACGTCAAGTACATTCTCCTTTTCACATTCTGAAACTGCTTAGGTTGTGGTGCTCAAAATGAATACGATGGCATACCATTTATGGTCTGAATATCCACATATCCAATATCCAATAGGTTTGAGCATGTTTAAACTACTTGTATTCCCCAGCCTCGCCCTCCTTTAACGCCCCATTTGCTGCAAAATGCTTAACAGGGTGTGCCTGCTGTTGTGAAAGTGCCGGCTACACCGCCCGCGACTGCTGCCAGCTCTTCGGTGTCGGTAGAGGCTGCAACAGTACCGCCACATTTGGTTTTTTCTATGCTATTGTCATGAATAAATTGTTTTTGAAGTTTTTTCTTCACTAAACTTGTTCTCTCGGTGAAATGTTTACTGCGCAATCAATGGAATCACTTTTTGGGTCAGGTAATCAGAAAAAAATTTTGGGGTCAAAAGGGAATTTGTTCTTGAAAACCCTTTTTGCTAAACTCGTGTCGGGCTCTGGCTGATTTCCCAAAAAAATGAATTTCAATCGTCACGCATTAATAGCTAAGGGTACTTTTACCTTTCTTAGTGTTTCAGAACTACAGCTCGATGCAACTTCAAATCTCCTTTACCGCATTTTGATCATGCAAATCATTTGGGTGCTACAAACGCTTCGGCCATTTTATTGAAAAATTTGGAAATTCTAACAGTTGCCCTACTAAGATTTTTATTGAACCAATTTGTTAATGCCACATCTGTTGCTACATAGGTTTTTCCAAAGCAGACTGTTTTTCAGCGTAAACGTTTCGATAGCTGCTTTGGTTTACGAGCTCTGAAGGCAGTAGCTTACTTACAAATGTAGTAACTATGCATTTTAAGTTCAGGTTATATCTCGGTTCGAAATGGTTGAATTCTGAATCTAACCATTCGACTCAGCCGGCGAGGCGCATCTCTTATTAAGAAGCGTCATGTCTGCTGGACGGTAGCTTTACGGTAAGCAGTCAGTTTCCACACCTTTAGAGTTTTCTAGTTAACTACTCAGTGCGCGAACTATTTACATTGACTCGCTGCTGGTGACACTTTGTCGGGATACTGTAAGAGTGAAAAGTCATCTGTTCGGATTGCTCAAAAATCTGTTCAGGTAGTCCTTTTGCTAATTGGATAAATTTCTGCCGTGGCTATACGGGACGACACTTACTAGAGCTCTTTTCTGTTCAATGTGCGCTGCGCTGTACTATCACGAAAGACGTCCACACAAAGGAGTCATATCTGCTATATACAGCTGCATCAATAAAAAAATATGCTCTTATAGCATAGCGTCTGTTGTTGATAATAGATATTAACGACCTTTGGTCTATAATATCTACATGTGTATTAATTCTTCTGTCATGGACAACTTGCAGATTATCCATGCACCTGTTTAGCCGCCGAGTAACCCTCATGGCCCTTGATACTGCACTCGACGGCGCTTACTTTCATATAGGCAATCTTCACGTTGCAATGATAACATTGTATGCCAGAAGTTGGTATCCAGGCTATACGCACCCAACTTGGCTGTACAAAAGAGCATGTATGCAAAATTTTGTAATTGTCTATATCGCCGTATTCTGTCCGTCACTATCTGCGAATATATTGTTGTGCCACCCAATCGGTATCTACCGAATTGGTGCATCGGCCAACGAATCGTTTCTTGCTCACCGAAATTCGATATAAGTCCCACGTGGCAGGCCAGTAACAGTCGATATTCGACTCTCGTAGCTGGTCCATCCACATTCACGAACAAAAGTCTGGCTAAGCTATCAGGTCGTATCCATAGCTTAGCAGAGGTTTTTTAACTAACTGACTTGTCCATCTACAGTTAGAACTCCTCGAATTTTTTTTGGCTTCCAGCAGCCGAAAAAAGACTCTGTGGACGCTGGTTCATCCACTTTCACATACCAGAGTCACCTTATTGAGTTGTCAAGTCCAATCCACAGCTTAGCAAAGAGGTCTAACTAGCTGCCTGGTCAATCAACATTTAGCAGACGACCCTCTCAAGCCCCTTGACGGTTGATCAACCAATTAAACCAAGAGCTTGCTGCTAGCAATCAGGTTAATCCACAGCTTAGCAAAAGAAGCTACTTCCAGCTTTCTTCCGCATTCAGTCCATGCGAACGAGACAAATATGTCCGAGTTGGCTGGATTGAAGACACCCATCTCAATGGAATGTTCCGCAGGTGACAGCCTCGAGAGCAGAGGAGAATTCTGAGCATAGATAGAGCATTTGAATTCCCTCACACAATAATGGAGTGCAACGTCTACATAGCCGACAAGATGGCGGAAATCGGAAAAGTACAGATCTCTCTCACATGCCTGCTGTAAAATCTTGAGCCCGCGTCAAAATGCCATGAATTTCTTGACGCCAAAAAGGACCAATCAGAGAGGGAAAAGCTAATGAATGATCTAGACTCCTTCTTTACAAATGAAGCCTACCGCGTACAAGTAAAAGCTATACACTAGACAAGTAAGTTGAAGTACAGAATGAGGGAACTTGAGAAACAGTCAAGTCTGATAGACAATATGGCTTCTTCAATGGCCCAAACTCCACCACAAGATACGGACACAACTAGTCTGTCTGCCAGACAATATTAAATTGCTGCATAAGTTCTGTCCAATTTGAATTTTTTGAGTTCAAAATGTCATAAATTCTTTCAAAGTCAACTTTTTTCCAAGATCTTAGTTTCTGTGTGTTGAGTAATTCCTTGTCTATCGGACACATATTGAGATCTGCGAAAATCCTTGTTAAGGTAGAAGCAAGAATTCAAGAACTTCACAGCGTTTTTCTTCGAACCTGTCTTTTTTGACATGGCGGTGCCGCTTATGGGTATTGATAGATATCTTATTCAACAATGGATAGATAGAGAATTTTTGGTAGATTATTTTGCACAATATAACAGCCCATAGGGTCTGCGATGCCGAGAGATTTTTTTTTGACCGAACAAAAAATTAGCCACTTTTTGACCTCGCTTCAGCGCATGTGTGCATGCCTATTTACGAATTATGAAAATCCTACGCTTGACGTGAGCGTCGAACAGGAAAAGGTAATTTGGCCCTGCTAGCTCTTGCTTTACCCTAGCACCTCCAACTTTGAACTGATCGATTACTTCTATTTGCAGAAAGTTTTTGCTTGAAAACATCTATACAAAAAATTAATGTTCGACAATAAATTTTGCCAGCAAGACGTTTGCTTTATGGAAGTGAGCTACTGCATATACTAGCCTTCTAAACCGGTATTCCGCAACCAATTGAAAAACTTGACCTGAAGGGCGCATTGTGGAGATTTCCTCGCAAAAACATATTTTTAGAGTGAGAACGTACCTCGGCCACTCGGAGATTTTAGGCCTGAAATCTCCTTACACTAAGAGATATCAAAATTTGATATGCGTTAGAAAAAGCAAGAAAAGCATTTTCTGATGATACTTACAATACCGCATTAGAGATGAAATTCTCTTAAAACAGCTGCTTCAAACATAAGGTAAAAAAATTGGACAGAACATATACAGCAACCTAATACAATGATAACAAAGTGCGTCTACCGACACATGAAGTTCCAACATTCCAAGGGAATTACAATGATACCCAGCATTTTGGACAATTTAAAATTCGCTGATTCAGAGCAACTCACAGCTCAGCGACATTGACAAATTTCTCTTCCTGAGGCAAGCACTGAAGGGATCAGCTGCATCAACGCTAGGAAACATAACATACCAGTAGTTGGAGGAAACTACGAACAAGTCATAAAGCTCCTAGACAAACAATTCAACAAATCGGGATGCATAGCGGATTTGCTCAATGAGCTGGAGAAATTACCCCGAGCAAGAGAAGACGCTACCAGTCGCCGAAGGACACTTACGGACGTGAGCGAGAAACTCATTCACATTGAAGGCAGCGTCCAGGCAAAAACTCAATTCCTAGTAAATCCACTTACTGGGGTCATCTGCAACGCTGAATCCAAAAATTCACATAAGAAGGCGCGAAAAGGGCGAGATGCGTTTTCCAAAGCCCTACAATTTGAAATTTGACGGACCCCGCCAGGCAGAGACGCAGAGTCCCTGCGGGACCCTACAATCTTGACTGTGGTGGCATGCGCACCCTGCCGCTAGCAAGCATTCGAACAGGTCATACGACCCTGACCCAACCCCACAAGCTTCCCCGCTTTCTGGTTGTTTTCCTTGCTTTAGGTCGCACTTGCGCGATGTTGTGTCCAAGGAGGGCCACTTTGCATGGCACTGAAATCCCAAACCCCCAACTTGCTCGGACACTGCCTTTAAGTGCGCTGGAGTTTCACTGGCCGAATGTGGAGAAGATTGATCCTGTCAAAATTCCCAGATTCTGTGAACAGAGAGGCGCTCAGCAGAGAGCAAAAGGATGGAAGGTCTTCCTTAACAGATGAGATCCTGCAAATTTGGAGAACGCAGTTCCCCTTAACGAAACAGTAGAACTCATTACAGCTACATTCAATGGCTGCACGAGCTGCACGACTGCTGGACACTCCAGTCCCGATCATGATGGGGAAAGGGAATCCCAGTAGGCTGAAGAGATGACGTCACGCACAAGGAGAAGATCACCTCATGAGAATTTACGCATCTGTTCATGCGGAGGCTCGTCGCATACTACCTTGCACTGTACAACATTCAAAACCTCAGCGGAACGACGAACTGATGAAAAACGGGGACTTTGCTTCAGATGCCTAGCACGGGGTCATATTCGAAATGCACGGTGACCACCACACCGCTTTGTGTACAGATGAACCCTCAGCCAGGAGACACGCTTCTCGCCAAGAAGACTTGAGTAAAGACAACTTCGAGAAAATATTCAAGTTCGGAGATGGTGCAGCATTCTCAAAGCCTTCAGAATGAGAAGAAGGTCAGACCTAAAGGAAAACAGCACGTTCTTATGACAGCAACTGCTCTCGCCTCCAATAGGAAAACGAAGAACTATAACTTGTGGACATCTTCTTCGACGGAGGAGCGCAGAAAAGCTTTATCAGCACCAACATTGCTGACGTCCCCCGCCTTCCTATTACAGGAAGCACCACTTTTAAGATAAGCGGTTTTGGTGGCACTACAGAAGCTTTCACGTCTAGTCAAGTTTCGCTAACGATGAAAAGTATCGCTGGAAGAGAAAGGTCCACACGGATCAAGATGCACTCAAAGTCGTCAGTCACTTCTTCTATAAGGACTGCTTGGCTAAGTTCAGCGGAGAGAAGATCAATTCGAAAACGCAAAGTTCGGATAGCTCAGCCTAACCTGAAGATTTGAATCTTCACACCAGATATTTCGGGCGAGATCTCATCGATCAATTCATCTTACGAGAAGGACCATATATTGTACTTCCATCCGGGTTGATTCTTACTCCCACCATATTTGGATACGCAGTTTCTGGCAGTGGACGAATGAAAGGATCGGCCTTGACCACCTACGCAAAACACTACAGTGCTTGGCGTTAGCCACGCACTCCGAAAATATTTTTGGGGTGCTTCTCAAAATTTTTGCGGGTCCCCGATTCCTAAAGCCTGAAAAAAGGGGGCGTGGCTGACGCCACGCCCCCCAAAAAATTTTTTTTATAAGGCTAAAATGAATTTTTAAAAAATTTTAAAAATTATTTCAATTATTTTCAAGTGCAAACAAGTCGTTTGCACATTTTTACAACCCATATAGGTAAGTTTCAAAACCTACTTTCATACAGGCAATCTTCATGTTCCAATGATAATATTGTTCGCCAGAAGTTGGTATGCAGGCTATACATGCCCAACTTAGCTGTATAAAAGAGTCTGTATGCCAAGTTCGCAGTCGTCTCTGTCGCCGTATTTATTCTGTTCGTCACCATCTGCGAATAAATTGTTGTGCCACCCAATCGGTATCTACCGAAACGTTACAAGTAATCAACTATCACTCTTGAAAGTAGGTGAAGCTGACCATTAGCAATGTCTATGGTACATCCAAGTACATTGCTTTTACATCCTGAACTTACCATATCAATGCGCGCTGTGCCTTCCAATTGTTGCAATCATCGCATTAAATGCAGTGTCCAGGCTAAGTCTAACCCTCTTCGATTAATGTCAGTCCTGAATGTAGGCCCCAGGAAAGAGGCATCTGCGTTGGCCCTATCTTCAGATGTTTTTCTGGATGGAGATAAGGGGCATGGAACAGCCAAAGTGCTATCAGGTCCCGCCCAGATCCTATCAGACTCCGCCCAGACAGGGACTGCCTCCGACGGGTGTAGGCCTTTCTGAACCCGCTCTAGTTGCAATGGCTACGATAGGTCAGGTCTCAGAGGTCAGGTAAATTGGATGCTTCGATAAGGCGAGCGGTTGATTTAACCAGGTGCGCTGCGGAAACGGACGAGTTCCTCAGTGATGGCCTCCCTCCCTCATACCCTTTACAGAGAGCCGTAGACGCATGATGTCAACCGAATGCTGCTATTCTGCTGTCTTACCTGATACTCGCTGCTGCCACTAAATTGACGTGCTTCCAATCACGGAAAAACTGTGGGATGTGTTTGCTTCGATTACTGAAGTACTCTATTTTTGTTTGAGTAAGGTGAGTACTGGCAACTCTTTTTACTCCATGTGTGCAATCCTTGTGCATCGTGTATCGTCACATTTATTTGTGTATGTGAACTAAACGAATTGCGAGGAAAACACACTTTTTGGTTTGATTAGATAACCAGAGACCCGAGATTTCTTAGTGATTTCTTTGTTAGTGCAATTTGTCGCCAACATTTTGATTCTGCGCCGATTACAGCGGCTGCATGATTATATTCATGTATCTCATACAAATACTCATCAGTTTTGAACCTAGTTCTAAGCGTAAAGGAAAATAACGGATATCATGGCGTTCTGCAGAAGACTCGTTCGCAATGGTCGCAGCGCAGGCGCCCGCGTCCTACTAGCGGGGTTACTGTAGTAAATGGTGGGTTCAGAAGGGCCGTCTTCCTCCGACACGTCATCGCGCAAGTGCGACGTTGTAACCTTTGACCTAAAGCAGGAAAAATGGTCGGGAAGTGGGGAAACTTACGCCTTGGGAAGGGGTCCTCCGACCTGTTCGAGTTCTTGCTTTGGCAGAGTACGCATGCCGCCGCGTTAAAATCGTAGGCTTTCGCAGCGACTCTGCGTCTCTGCCTTGGCGGGGACCGTCGAATTTCATGCAAGGCTCTGGAAAACGCATGTTTTCGCCGTTTTTGCGCCTTTTAATGTGGATTTTTGGAAACAGCGTCGCGGATAACCCCCGTAAGTGGATTTTCTGAAAATCGAGTTTTTGCCTGGACACTGCCTTTAAGTAGCTACAGTGGCATATCTTATAAGGAATGCTACCTAGCTTAGCTCGGCCTTTTAGCAAGAGACCTATATATCCCGAATCAACTTCAGACGCTGATTCCAGATACTATTCCCAGCTGCCGAGCACCATTCTGAAGCGGGTTATGGGCTTTTTCCTGCGCAAAATTGGCATACTACTGAAAATGGGAAGACTGCCTGTAGGTGAAAGTCTGCAAGAAAAAGGTGCTGAGATATCGAAATAACAAAAATCCAATCTTTTTACCGAAAAAAAGCTTAAGCAAGAATACGCTCGAGTGATGATGCCGTGATGCAATGAGTCGATGAGTATGTTAAATTCGCGCAGGAAAAAGCCCATAACCCGCTTCGGAATGGTGCTCGTCAGCCTGGACACTGCCTTTAAGTAGCTACAGTGGCATATCTTATAAGGAATGCTACCTAGCTTAGCTCGGCCTTTTAGCAAGAGACCTATATATCCCGAATCAACTTCAGACGCTGATTCCAGATACTACTCCCAGCTGCCGAGCACCATTCTGAAGCGGGTTATGGGCTTTTTCCTGCGCAAAATTGGCATACTACTGAAAATGGGAAGACTGCCTGTAGGTGAAAGTCTGCAAGAAAAAGGTGCTGAGATATCGAAATAACAAAAATCCAATCTTTTTACCGAAAAAAAGCTTAAGCAAGAATACGCTCAAGTGATGATGCCGTGATGCAATGAGTCGATGAGTATGTTAAATTCGCGCAGGAAAAAGCCCATAACCCGCTTCGGAATGGTGCTCGTCAGCTGGAATTAGCATATTTGGAATCAGCGTCTGAGGCTGATTCGGAATATCTATGTCCCTCGCCAAAATGCCGAGCTAAGTTAGGTAGCTTCCCGTGTTAGTGCATTCCGAACAAGGTGACTTCACCGAATTCTACATTATCCCTACAATTGAATTCTGTTTGCAACGGATCTTCCTCTCTCGTCGGTTTCTTATGGTAGCGGTTGTACTTTACGGCAAAGAGGTAACTCACGGTTGATTGGTTATACAGTACGTTTTGATGAATTTGCCACATTCTTCTTTCGCGCATCCTATTTCGGTCGTATTCGCTCTCATCAGCTAAAGGCAGAATCCTGTCATATTACGGTACAAAAGCTTTATGACTCACATCTGCGTATCCAGCCAATCTTTCATCTCCCCCGCTAAATCTGATCCCATCGCTACTGACATCCAGTTGATATTCTTCCTTACTGAGCGCTGGCAAGTAAAATGATTCTAGCATTTCGGCCATTCTCGAGCCGGTTCCATAATCCAAGTCCCAACTAGAAAGATTAGAAGTCGATCATATGTCCGAATTTGTAACACATCAAGCTATTGACCCGAAGTTGGCCCGAAGCTTATGGTTTGAGCAAGCACTCAGACAATCGAAGGAGGCAGGCGGTCCGCAAACCCGCGCCTTTCTGCAAGCGGTCAGCAAAAGGTTTGGGGCGTGGCCAAACCTTCAGCGAGCGGTACTTCCGTGTTCTGTCAGCGGGCAGCAATACAGAATCTTCTGCGAGCGCTCGTCAAAAGATTTCTTCCAGCGAGCGTTGGTCAAACTTTCGGCAGGCTCTCGGATCTTTTTACGCAATTTCGGGCGTACGCCGTGCGAAGGTGAGACTCTGAGTGGCAAAGGTGCCATCGATAGTTTGATTACCCAATTCTGAGGTACCTTCCCCTAGCGGAAGGCACCTACGCTCAGATAATCGCCGGAGGCGGGCGGTCCGCAAACTCGCGCTTTTCTGCAGGCGGTCAGCAGAATTTTGGGGCGTGGCCAAACTTTCAGCGGGCGGCACTTTCTTTACGGTCGCATATTCTGCCAGCGGGCAGCAATACAGCATTTTTTGCAAGCGCTCGGCAAATAAATTCTTTCAGCGAGCGCTGGCCAAACTTTTCAGCAAGCGCTCGGACTCTTTTTACGCATTTTCGGGCGTACGTCGAGCACAGGTAAGACTCTGTGTGGCAGAGGTGTCACCGTTGGTTTAATTACTCAAGTTTGAGGTACTTTCTCCCAGCGGAAAGTACCTGGGGGCTGCGCGGTCCTCCACAAAGGATCGTGCGGCCCTCGAAAATTCTGCATATTCTCGCAGAAAGTCCGCAAGAATGCGGCCACTGCGCCGCAGCTAATCTAAAAGGAAACCGCGATTCTTCTCCAAGCATTCGTCTAAAATTTCGCTAAAATTATTGCAAATTTCTGCAAGCGGACCGCAAGAAATTAGCAAACTATTTCTCCGGTGCGCGCTTGCTCAAAATTCGCCTGGCCGCCTGCCCCCGGCGATTATCTGAGCGGGCTGGGTGGTCCTTCATAAAGGGCTGTGCGGCCCTGTTTTAGCATATTCTCGCTGAAAATCCACGAGAATGCGGTCACTGCGCCGCAACTAATCTATGATTGATCCCTACACGTTGGCTCAAAAAATGGGGCGGTGCAAAAGGAACGATAGCAATTGCCAGCCGCTGCTGCTACTGCAAAGCATTATTTTTCTCACAAAACGCAAATTTTAGTATCAATTGGTTGGCTTTCCCGGTCCAGCCCGGGCCATTGCTCACCTGCACTGCAAGCCCCACCCCCTCTTATACAATACCGCTCTCAGAACGTGCAAAATTTCCGTGAATGTCGCGAAATTCCGGAAATGTCGCGAAATTCCGAAAATTTCGCGGTCCTTCGCGGAATTCCGGGATTTCCGCGACATTCACGGAAATTTTGCACGTTCTGAGAGCGGTATTGTATGTTAAGAATGACTTACCCTGGGAAATCCGCCTCGAAACCGCGTCCTCGTGATCGTGAAGTGAAAATGAGCTTTACCGCCCTCCAGTACATGAATATGGGAAAATGCTTGATGAAACATTATAAGCCTTCAATTCCTTGGAATAACGTAAACAAATCAATAAATCGATGGAAGGACCCAACGAATCGCCGCAAAAAGTAGCCTATCATCTGCGCAGGGGTCGAAAACATATGTGTGCAGAGTTTCAGCCGAATCGGTTGAGCGGCGCGCGTTTCTATAACGCACATACCCTCCAAACTGACAATTTTTGAGTTTTATATATACCAGTGCGTCATCTCTGCTTCGCAGAGGCACGCACTGGTCCTATTCTATAGTTTTTGAGCAACATCTTCTGCTAAGGAAGGCAAAGTGTGGCACGCCCACAGCAGGTACTGGCTCTATGCACCCCATGAATATCGTGCCTGCGGGTCTGCGTTTCATGCCTGTCCTCAGAGCTAAACAGCGCCCTGACTAATCTCTCAAACTGCTTTGAACCTTCCCGGAAAATTCTAATCGTGAAAAATATGATGTAAAAACCATTCATTCTGCGAGGTTTTCATGTGAAACCGGTAAAATTAGCGTGGCGATACTTTTTGGTGAACGGTTAGTGTAATTTTGATTCCGTTTTATCAATGCGATGTTGGCTAATTAGAACAACAACAGATGCACACTACATTTCCAGCCTAAAATATTTCCAGCTATACAATGAGTTCTTTGAAAATCAACGATCAATTGAGTCATCTTTTCTTGAAGCCACTTTTGAACGAAATTAACTTTTTGCTATGTATCTGCGCTGAATTCCAGGGCTTGGAAGATGTCCAAGTCAAATGTCTTACAGTTACTGCAGACTCCTTGCATTAGGATCTCGTTTGCCTTAGCAAATGCTTGGTGGATCCGTTTGACTCGCGATTTTCAGCGACCGAAACGATTCGCTCACTTCTTTACATAATTAACCTGGATGCCGTTGGCGTGCTATAGCCAAAAAATCAGCTCGAAATTTTGGCTGCAGCTTGCGCTACGAATTACACTGAATCGCAGAGGCTCGTTGTGGTCCTCCTCTGTACGCCTTACTCATTCATGTCTTATGATAGCATTGAAACTCACCGGACGATGCCGAATATGACGAATAAAATGTAAGCAACTACTCGTTGCTATAAGGACAATAACACCATGAGCTACATCTCTGTGCAAAAATCTTCTCAAATGCTTAAGTAAAACCTTGGCAAATCGACCATCGAGCAATCAATATTTTTCGGCCTCGTTTTTGTGAAGTAGACTTTTGATCCCTTTTTTGAAATAAAGCCCAGGGCTTGCACATTGAGAAGCCAAGCACATCCACGACTTTGCAAAAAGTGGTGATACGGATCCGATTATGCGGGCCAAAAGCCAATTGGACCCGGCTGACGCGCAATTTCTGAAAGATCCACCCAACAAATCCGCTCGTGCTTTCGCGTGGTGGACTTTTATGCTGGTAGCATGCGCTATGCAAAATTTGGGCTTAGGACGTTGGCTGGAACTCGCGCTATGAATTTCGTGACAGACAGATATTCAGACACACACACAACACACCCAACACACACACAACACACAAAACACACACAACACACACAACACACACACGCACACACACACGCGCACACACACACGCACGCAAACAACCCTTAGTCGTGTTGTGTGTGTTGTGTGTGTTGTGTGTGTTGTGTGTTGTGTTGTGTGTGTTGTGTGTTGTGTGTGTTGTGTTGTGTGTGTTGTGTGTGTAGTGTGTGTGTTGTGTGTGTGTTGTGTGTGTTGTGTGTTGTGTGTTGTGTTGTGTGTGTTGTGTGTTGTGTGTGTTGTGTGTGTTGTGTGTGTTGTGTGTGTTGTGTGTTGTGTGTTGTGCGTGTTGTGTGTGTTGTGTGTGTTGTGTGTGTTGTGTGTGTGTTGTGTGTGTTGTGTGTTGTGTGTGTTGTGCGTGTTGTGTGTGTTGTGTGTGTTGTGTGTGTTGTGTGTGTTGTGTGTGTTGTGTGTGTTGTGTGTGTTGTGTGTATTGTGTGTGTGTTGTGTGTGTTGTGTGTGTGTTGTGTGTGTTGTGTTGTGTGTGTTGTGTTGTGTGTGTTGTGTGTGTTGTGTGTTGTGTGTGTTGTGCGTGTTGTGTGTGTTGTGTGTGTTGTGTGTGTGTTGTGTGTGTTGTGTGTGTTGTGTGTATTGTGTGTGTGTTGTGTGTGTTGTGTGTGTTGTGCGTGTTGTGTGTGTTGTGTGTGTGTTGTGTGTGTTGTGCGTGTAGTGTGTGTGTTGTGTGTGTTGTGTTGTGTGTTGTGTGTGTGTTGTGTGTGTTGTGTGTTGTGTGTGTTGTGTGTGTTGTGTGTGTTGTGCGTGTTGTGTGTGTGTTGTGTGTGTTGTGTGTGTGTTGTGTGTGTTGTGTGTGTTGTGTGTGTTGTGTGTGTTGTGTGTGTTGTGTGTGTGTTGTGTGTGTTGTGTGTGTGTTGTGCGTGTTGTGTGTGTGTTGTGTGTGTTGTGTGTGTAGTGTGTGTGTTGTGTGTGTGTTGTGTGTGTTGTGTGTGTGTTGTGCGTGTTGTGTGTGTGTTGTGTGTGTTGTGTGTGTGTTGTGTGTGTGCTGTGTGTGTGTTGTATGTGTTGTGTGTTGTGTGTGTGTTGTGTGTGTTGTGTGTGTTGTGTGTGTTGTGTGTGTGTTGTGTGTGTTGTGTGTGTGTTGTGTGTGTTGTGTGTGTTGTGTGTGTTGTGTGTGTGTTGTGTGTGTTGTGTAGTTGAGGGAAGCAAGTAGACGTTGACGAGGCATCAGTTTGATGACGATGATTTTTTTCCAGTCATATTTCATTTTCTTTCATTTTCGCCTATATTTCTTTTTTTTGTTTGTTTTTGTTTGTTTTGTTTTCATTTTGTTTCAACCATGATTCCATAAAATAGCAATAGGATACTTATTTTCATACAAGAATATTTTCCGTATGTTATAGGCTTTATCATAAACTTCACCATAGACTTCCGAGATACACTATCAAATTATAAATGCTTACAATTACATTCTATCATTGCAATTGCGAAAATTTCACAAATTATTACAAGCTTTGCAAACAACAATGATATGAAATGAAGCTTTAGATTACAACCTTACAAGATTACAATAAGTTCAGGAATTTCAATCGTCTTTCGACATAGGGAAAGTAAAAGGACAAAATATGGAATGATGTTTTTTAGCTTCATCATCCCTTCCATCTCTTTCGCAATAAAAACACAATGGTTTTGTTTTGCAAAAAGTAACTAAATGATTTGCGTGCTTGAGGCACCTTTTATATTTGTTTAAATCATGAATGCGGTGGTACCAGTCCTCCAGTGTTGCATACTTCTTACATTGGGTCGCGAAGTGTTCGCCATAGCACAGCATGCACGGCCCCTGACGTTGAAGTCCACTGGGTCCCGGTGATGGCGACCGCTGTTGCTTTTCCCTTTCTTTCTTCTCTTCCCTTTCCCTTTTCGCGTATGATTCCCTTTTTCCCGTGCTTTCACCGAACCTTTTCCCGTCTGTTTTTTCCTGCCAATAACGGCTTTCGAGATGTTGCAACTGGTTCGTGTGAAACTCTGATGCATGCTGAAATGAATAAGTGTCATTTGTCACATTTTACATGTGCTATTTACCTTTTTTGAGTTTCTGAATTCCCCATAAGTGGCAATTGGTCTTTTTCGATTCTTAAAAACCACCAATAGAGATAGGAATAAAATTCTCCCTCTTCATTTTCAATTTATTCCACCAAAACCCCCGCTTATTTACTTATGTTGATTTACAATTGATTACTCACCGCAATTGTGGCTAATTTTCCTTCCATGTTTTCCAATCTCGCGTTGATTCTTATGAGTTCTGTCCTTATGCCACTAGTGGGCTGGAGGTCTTCCAGTTCTCTTCTTCTTGCAGGGTTCACCAAGACCCTTTCGTTTCCAACGGATTCAGATGATCATCCATTTCTTCGTCGGAGTCGGGTGGCAGTCTCACTGGTTCTGGTTCTTCTGGTGGAGGACCGTTTTCCTCTCTCCCTTCATTCATCTGCAAAATATGTTTTCAGTTTTCTGGTCTTTCATTTACTAATTACAAAATTACGGCGACAAAATTCCATGGAGGATGAAAGTTTTTAGCAAAATATTTCTTAAGTGATATGAGTTACTACTATGTACAAGATGAAAATTTCATAAATGCTAAAGTTTCAAATGCAAAATTTTCCACAACGATCTGAGGATCTTAAAGGGAAACATAAAAACGAGGCGCAGCATCCTGCAGCGCGTGTAGGAAGAAATAAATAATTCGAAGTGGAAGGAACGTGGGCATGAGCATTATCATGTTCAAGCCGTTTTGCGTTTCATGAGAACTCCAACATCGAGGCAGATATTTTGCAGTGATAAGCGTCACGACCGTAACACTGGTAATTACGCACACCGTATAGATGAAATATGTTTTACATATATTGAAGAAATGCATAATGTCAGGCAGGACTAGGGTAAAATCCTCTGCCAATTCTTCTGTTTTCTTCCCTATTTTGAAATATTTCCAGATTGGTTTCATTCCATTTATATAATTTAACGTTCCTTCCAATTCAAAATGCGTTCGATGATTTCCGCATTCGGCCTTGCATTGCTCTTTTACTGTTGCAACATTTGAAAATAGCCGCACTTCATTTTTTGTTCCCTCTGGAGTGCACGTAAGTGTAAATTGTTGCGTTGAACAAAAGACGTGTGCGATTGTGTGTGGAACGTCTGAATAACATGTTAGTTCGGCTATTGCACCCTTGATGCAGTTGTCATCCTCGTATTGTTGTAAGTATGATATCGCAAGCTAAGTCAGTGTAATGTCGACTAATTTCAGTTACCGTAGCTTCCAACATTATAGCTAGTTCCACAGTTGCCATTTCCGTGTATATCATCGGTTCCTTATTGGTTTGTGATGTTATAACGCCGCCACCTGGTAGAGGTATCGGCATAGTATGTGCTAAATTCATTAGAGCACTTACATTGTTGTGCTTGCAATAGCAGTTCGCAGAGTTTTCAGCTGAATTGCATTTGCATGTATTTTCTATGATACACGTAGAGTCGTCTCTCAAAGGATTCTTATCGCAAGCATAACTGAAAGTTGTAGCTTCAGTGATGAAAGCTGTGTTCTGGCCATCGCTTACGAATCTTTTTGACATTATTGTGATCGGTGATGTCATTACCAAAGTAACTTTTACTCTTATACTTTCCAGTTGCTTCGTGGTGTGTGGTTTTACTCCGACATTGTTGAGGTTCATTACTTTGCGATTTCTGCGGGACTCCTCATAGTTTAATCTTACCATTTCCGACCACGTTGGACATTGGAAGATTTCAAAGATTTTTTCGTCCATAGGAACATGATATACACGGTAGAATAAACATCCTGAGGATGGAAACCCACAGGAGCAGCCGATACCCCCGCGCGATTCCGTGCAGAAGGTTATCCCCGTATAATCATTCGCAATGTCAAGTTCTTCAACTTTGCTGTCGGGAGTAATACCTGCACATTTGCTTCCTGTACAAGAGCCCATGTGGGGGCATCTTTTGCTGTACTGCACTCGTGTTTTTGTGTTACGAGTAAAGTACAATGTTTCCTTCCTGCATTGCATCCACATTCCGGCGAAGGTAAGCTTCAAAATGTACTGTGTTTCATTACGATGTCGCACGTGTAGGCAAAGTTCTGGCCAAAGCGGCTGAAGTTTAGCTATTACCGTCTTTCGTATCACACAGCTATTGTCTCTGTCGTTACATAGAGAAGTCTCCGTTGGTATAATCGCTGTTTGTTGACATCCGTATGTGACGTGTATGGTGTCTGCTATAGTCAGAATTTTTACAATCGTGGATGCAGCCCATTTCCTTCGTCTTTCATTTCATTTCAATGCGTGGTATAGATTCAGTATCCTCTCTTTTGCATTTCACGAGATTTCTGAGAGAGTCTACTATCATGAAGACAAAGCACAGTTTACGTACCATTGCTTTAGTACCTTTCAATATTTTCTTTGCCACGAGCAACGTGACACAGCTAATTACTATCAGCATATAAAGTAAGATTCCTGCTACTCCAATTGCTAGTTTTGGCCAATATTCTGGGTTAGAAATCATAATGCTACAAAAATTGCAGTCTATTTGTTCACAGAATGGACTCGGTGGACAAAGTTTATGCAAGGATACAGTACCACTTGTTGTAGAGCTTTTACTGCGACGTAGTAAGGGTGTAAGATTACTTCTGGAGAGAACTGTATTGTGATGTTCATGTCGGGTTGTTTAAGTTCAAAACATTGTTCATTTCCACAAACTTGCAACTCTTGAAACGAAAGTTCTGTGCCAATGTTAATTCCTTCCTTTGTGCATTCCATACGCACGTCTTGGTCGTTCTTTGCGTTCGCATTTGCGCACAATAGGGTTATGATCGCAAGAGTTAGCCATCGATGCCATTTCACGCCTGCGTTCGATATTGTTTCTGCGGCACGGCTAATCGATGTAATGTTTACGTATGTTTTACCCTCTTTTGCGCGGCGTGCCAGAAATGGTCGCTTTCTGCTGGCTGTATGAATTCGTTGTTCTGCGGCATTTACCTCGTTTTGATGTTTAACATCCACCGGCATTGATTTTTCATTCTTTTCTGGGACTTTGTTTTCATACGCTATTTTCTCGTCACTGTCTATTTCCATTGGAATTAACATATTTACTGATCTCTCCACAAGTGATTTTGCGGTTCTAACTTCCACCGATCTGATTTCTCCGTCGTTGTCTTTCATTAATTCGACTACTAGCCCTAACGGCCACTCTCCTCTTGACTGGGTGTCGTCTATAATAACAACTTCCCCTATTGTTGGTTTTTGACGGGTAAAAATTTCTGCTTTATTCGTTTTTGGTGAAAGTTACGAAGTTCCAAAATATAATGATTAATCCAAAGTTTCCACATGCTGTTGAGGTAGCTTTGTTGTTTGCAAAAATATTCTTCGGCTTCTTCTTTCGTTGATATCCTTGAAATATAATCAGGATCATTTTCCGCTTTCTTTACATGTGGGTCTAACAAAGTTAGATTTGCTTTGGGAATAAAAAAGTCTATCGGTCGTAATATTACTGAATCTTCGATAGTGCTTCCCATATATGTGAGCGGTCTCATAATGACCATAACTTCAGTTTCGGTGACCAGAGTAGGGAAATTTCTTTCATCGATGTTTCTTTTGCTCATAAATTTCCGTAATATATTTTTCATTATGCCTATCATCCGCTCATAAAATCCTCCTTTCCAGGGAGAAAGTGGTTTGATGAATCTCCATTCTACTTTTTCCCTGGTCAGAAATTCCTCCACATTGTCGCAGAAAATTTTATTTTCGCAATCTTTCAAGATATCATTACTTAATTTAAAGTTAGTACCGTTATCGGATATGATAATTTCTGGTTTTCCTCTCCTCGCAATTAGTCGGCGGATAGCGTTGATTGTTTCATTTGCGCTGAGATTGTTTACAATTTCTAAATGTACCGCACGCGTAGTCATGCATGTTGCGAGCAATACCCATCTCTTACATTGTTGTTTTTCGGAATCGATGATGCGGAACGGTCTCGCCAGATCGACGCCGACATGAGCGAATGGACGAGAGGGTTCGATGCGCAAATGAGGCAACGGAGGGGAGTTTGGATAGAAGTACGGTCTGCCATCCCAACGTTTGCATGTTATACATTTTCTAATAAAGTTCTTGACTACTTGTCGACCTTTTGGGATCCAAAATCGTTGTCTTAGTTCGGCTAAAGTACAATTTACTCCTTGGTGCCCGCACTTGTTAAGGGCTTCCTTTACGAAAAGTTGTCATGGGGTGTTTCGAGAGCAAAATGATGGGTTCCCTTATATCCTTTCCCAGCAGACAGGTTTCAAATCTTCCCCTACATCTCAGTATTCCTTCATCATCTTTGTAAATGCAAAGATTTTCCCATTTTTTCCTGTACTCCTGAGTGACTTCCTTCTGCATGAATTTGATAAGGATGTTTTCCGAAGTTTTCAAATCTTGTGCATTGAACTTGCAGAGTGGGCGGGCGTTCGTAATGGTTTTTAATCGGGAAAAACTTCGTCTAAGCGGGTTTTTCGTGTATTATTGACTTTTACTTAGATGTGTACCTTCAAGAATTTTATTACAAAAGCCATTACTCTTCGATACTTTGTGAGCGTAGAAAACGAGTTCTCCTGGGGTATAAATTGCCTTTCATCGCCCTCTTGTTCCATAGGAGTTACAGTATGTTGCGCCAGGTTCAAGATAATGTTTTTAGGTTTTCGTACATCTTGTATTACATACTCTGGAAAACTTTCCCATTGAACAGTGTTAGCTTCAAGAAAAGGTGGCCCTGACCACCATGAGTGCCCTCTTATCTGTTCTTTAGTTAGACCGCGAGTGGCACAGACTGCGGGATTTGTTTCTGTATTAATGTAATGCAAATGGACCTTCCTACTATTGCTATGCCATTCCGTTATTCTTCTCCTGATCTCATCGCAACGGTTCTTTACGAATGTTTCTGTTTTTTCACTGGTTTGAACCCAACTCAAGGCGATCTGTGAATCACTATATATGCGTATTACATCGACTTTGCATGAAAGCTGTTTCAATACGAAGTGCGTTAGTCGCGTTCCAATCAGTAACGCGAGTAACTCCAAGCGTGGAATGGTTATTCTTTTGTTCTTGCTGGTCATAGGAGCGAGTCTTTGTCTTGCCATTAGTAGGCCTGATTGCACTGTGCCGTATCTGTTTAGCGTCCGTATGTATACGGCTGCTGCATAGGATGTTGCTGAAGCATCTACAAATGTATGTAACTCGTAGCTGTCTGTTCTTTGCCCTTGCAAGATATGACGCGAAAGCATTACCACGCTTCCTTCTACATTCTCACATATTGTCTTCCATTTCGTTTCCTCATCTGGGGAGAGTGGGTCATCCCACTCATAGCGCGTTTTCCATAATGATTGCAGGAAAACTTTCGCTTGTAGCAGTAATGGTATTAAGTATCCCAAAGGATCAAATGTAGAATGTATGGCTTGCAAGACTTTCCTTTTGGTTGGCCCTTCTTCACACCGTAATTTGCACTTTATGGAGAAGGTATCGTTGTGCGGATTCCATGGTATTCCCAGAATTTTTACGTTTTTCCCTTGTATAGATCTTGTTGGTCGATCAACCTGTTGCATGCTGCGTCATTGGTCATAAACTGTCTGAGATTCATGGAAATATTTTTGAAAACTGCTTTACAAAGTTCATACTTTCTCACAAGCGATTCAGAATCATCAGCGGTTAGTAAGACGTTATCCACATAAAGATTTTCCTCTAGTTCGTCATAAGTTTCTGTGTCACCTTGTTTTTGTCTGCTTATCTCATATTTTATGGACATAGCGAGTGCGAAGGGAGATGCATTGATTTCAAATGGCAGACGGCAGAATCTTAGGATTTTTAAATTACTGGTTGTGAGTGGTTTGTTTACGTCTTTCAGCCACAGAAATCTCACGGAATCCCTTTCCGATTCTTGTAGGTATATCATGTGAAACGCCTTTTCAACATCCGCTATCATTACTTTAGACCCTAAGCGTGACCGCAGTAGTATTCCACATAAGTTAGGTAGAATAAGTGGGCCCTGATGAATAACATCATTGAGGCTTAGTTCGCCTTTCCTTTTAGATGAAGCATCCAGTACGATACGCGTCTTCGTTGTCGCACTTTCCATTTTGATCACGGCTTGGTGAGGTATGTAGTAACAGGGATTTTCCTTTTTGGGTGGTCTTACCACCTTTTCCACAAAGTTCTTTGTGAGTTGGTCGTCCAGAATCTTGCAGTATTCTTTCCAACATTGAGAGTTTTTATCCTTCATTTTCAAAAGTTGATGCAATCTGCTTACTGCAAGGGTGTAATTGTCTGCCAAATTGCATTTATTACTTTTCCAAGGAAAGCAGACGAAGATTTTGCTGTTCTCAAACCTTACATTTGCATAGAATTCCTCTATTATCCGTTGATTTTCTTCGTCTCTGTCTGCGAATTCTTCTATGCTTACTCCTTGTAACTTCCATAAATCGCTATAGTCCATATTATCTTTCTCTATTATATTATCATCTGTACTTACTGTGTACGTCCTCAGCACGTGTTCGTAGTATCTTTCGTTGTCTTCGTGATTCCACGTTTGCGACCGCTTTGATATTACGGGACCAAAGAATGTAGACCTCACGAATAGCCTGAAGGTAGACGTATCACAGGAGCATGCATTTTGATGACTATATTGAAATAGTCTATGCCAATTAAAATTTGAGGAATCACTGTTGTGGGTACTTCCTTGTACTCCGCAAAGTATTCCTTCAGCGTCGCGAAGTCTTCCCGTGAGATTTCCTCCAAGTAAAGTTTCGGCAATATTTTTTCGTGAGTGAGGAAATCAACATCAATTCCTTCTCCCTCATTATTGAATAGGGTTACACTGGCGTGCCCTACTCTTTTGTTTTCTGCTCGGCCTCCAAAGGTCGTTACCGTTACCTCCATTTCTGTCTCTATGTCAATCTGCATCCTTTTCAATACAGACTTGCATATAAATGATTGGTCTGCTGCTGAGTCTAGCAGCGCATATATTACCTCAAAGTTACTGTTAGCGTTGTTGAATATACGCGTAGGCACAATCATAAGTCGAGCATGTTCACCGTTTTCCTCTCTAGACATCAAGGAGTTTTTTCTGGTTGTCTTGGAGAGATGTTGATCGTATAGCAATTTCTGATGTTATTCCTGTTCTGTCTAGGTGGAGTTGGTGACCTGGAGAACCTTACTCTGGTTACCCTCGCCTTAGGTGAAAGTCTGGGTTTTGGAGTTAATTTTGTTCTGCTTTCCTGCCTGGTCTCAGTTATGCGTTTAGGCGACTTATGTCTATCACGTTGACGAATCATTCCATGCCTTACTTCTTCGTTTCGTACCCATGGTCTCGGAGAGCTCCTTCCTGGACTTTGCGTCCTGCGGGTCCAGTTTCTGTTCGTGCCAATTTCATTCTTCGGTGTTTTACAAATTATAACATTATGAAATTTATGGCAAGCGGAGCAGTTAGGTGCGGCAGTCTTTCGTGTGATGTTTCTTGCTGAAACATTTCCAACAGGCTTTTGGAGATTTTAATCTTTCAATTTTCTCCTCTGGAGTACGATATATGGGGCATGATTGGAATAGGTGGTTACGGCCACATCCTGTACATGCTATGGCAGTTCGAAGTTGGAATATCGTGAGTTCATCACCCTTCCACTGGCTGTTTACGCCCTTTTAAATGCTCCTGACGCCTAACTATTGCAGAAATGTTGTTAAGAAGGTCTTCCATGTTCCAGTCATTTCCTGAATCAAACTCTTTACGCATCACTTCATCCTGAACGGCCTTACTAACTCCGGGATTTTTATTCCACCCAGGAGGTGTCTACCAAAAGTGAATGTCGATTCAGATCTCATTCCGTTTCTATAAACCTCATTTTCCCTTTCGTGTTTTACTTCCATGAGTTCAAGTTTCAGTGATGCTTCCTGGCATTCTATCTCAACTAATCTGTTTTCCAGTTTACCGTATAAATCTGTTGCAAGTTGGAGCAGGTCATCTCCTTTCTTGTCTTCCCAGTAAGCATTGAACTCTATTTCAATCAATGTTCCTATTTCCTTTCTTTCACTGTCGGTCAGCATTTCATAGATTTTCGAAGTATAGTCTTCGTATGTCTTCCATACCCTTTCTTTTTGCTCTTCCAGACGCTTACACAAGTTTTTCAAAACTATAGATTTCAGAAGCAGAAAATGTTGGAGCTCTTTGGCTTCCGTTGGGAATTGCCAGGGCTCTTGGTATTCCTCTGCTTCTTTCAGTGAAGTTGATAATGTGTTGAGCAGGCGGGAAAGCTTTTGCTTTACCGTCTTTAGATTTAGCTCAGTACTCATGACGTTCTACAGGGTGTCCCAAAAGTATGTATCGAACGTTTGATCGTTAATAACTCTCTTCCCAAGAAGTGTTTTGCCTTGCTTTAGGTACCGTTTTGTAGAGCTGGCTTCAACTTAGATTTGCACTATAGAACGAATCATTCATCCCTCTTCATTACTGTAGGATTACGGTAGAAACTTGAAACATATGGTGTTAATGTGAAAAAAGCTGCCGTTTCAAAATTTTTCAAAAAATCGTGAAAACTTGTGTAATAGGGTTTTTATGGACGCTGAGTTCAATAATTAACTATTCACAAGATTACGAAGCTTTCTAAACGGTGCAATCCCACTTTTTAGGAACATTGAAAAAATGGCCGCTACTTCTTACCTGGCATAACTCTTCAATGAAGCATCATAATAAGTTGGGAACTTTACAGTTATAATCAGCAACTCTAATTAGCCTAGTGTAAAAGTTTTAAGGCTGTTTTGTTTCCTTTCTGGGGCAAAATATGGCCTTTCATTGCTTAAAACCCTCCTTGAAGTTTCTACCGTAATCCTACAGTAATGAAGAGAAATGAGTGATTCGTTCTATACTGAAAATCTAAGTTGAAGCCAGCTCTACAAAACGGTACCTGAAGTAAGGCAAAAGACTTCTTGGGAAGAGAGTTATTAACGATCAAACGTTCGATACATACTTTTGGGACACCCTGTATGTCGAGTGCATAAACAGGGTATTGCATGCGCGTGTATATATACACGTTTCAGTGGATAACATTGGAATGTGCGTTTGATATCTTCCTCATAGAAGCTTCCCAATGTTGTTAGATCCTTTATGAAAGAATTTCTCACGTGAGTCATATATGCCTCCTATGTTTTTCCTCCCATTGCGCCGATCTCCTTAGAAATCCCTATCACAAACAAACTCAAAATATTAGAACAATGTATTAGAGCTTCTGCTTGCTTTCTGTCGTCTTTTCAAGAATGCCACACTGGCCACATGTTTTCAAACAAAACCGAGGTTATTTGTGCAGGGCGGAGGAACCCTGGGTTTTCTTCGAGTTACCGTCTCTAGGGGGTTTTCGGCCTACCCAGGCCTGGTTTTCTACAGGTTTTCCTTCCATCGGTTTCTTATCTAAGGGCAACCGCTCCCTGGTTTTCTACGAGTTTTCATTCTCTCGGTATTTTCTAGTAGGGCTACCGTTCCCCGGTTTTCTACGAGTTTTCCTTCTCCAAAGGTGTGGCCTTCCTCTTTTAACTAATTATGAGTAAAACGCGCGTTGCTTATATTTACTGAAGAACATCAAAGTTTGCAATTTGCATGGAGAGCGCTAAGGAGAGAAGAAATGAAGGAGCGAAGAATAAAGAAAGGTAAAAGAGAAGTTAGTCAATGCAAACTAGTGCTGTGCCAAGGTGATCAGGCTTGACGCAACACCGTGATTGAAGAGACTTACCTCAGAAACTTGGATCTCCTTGACTCTGTCGTTTGTAATGCTCTAGTGGGTCCTTCTAGAGCAACTTTCACAAATGTTTTTTTGCAGTAGTTTTATGCCTTTACCACGCTTTTCCATGTCGGCCTTTACCAGTTCGGCCGATGAACCATGTTTTGAACTCCGTTTACAGTCCAAATATATATGTGATACACAACAAAAATAACTTATTGTTACAATAAACACCGCCTACTACTAGCATCCTACTTTCCTTCCATTCCCACTCAACAAATTCTATTACTTCTCATAACTCAGCTGGGACAATACTAGGTACCTACTTGCATTCCCTTTCCGGCGAGCGCTATCTATTTCAAAAGTAGCTTTACAGTCAGAGACGATGGACATAAAGAAGGGGAAGCTTAGAGGACCGACCCTGTGTCGGGAGCAAAAGAATGAAAGCGCGAGAGAACCTCGCTCTTGGCTTTAGGCAGCTTTTATGCTCGCCAACGCGTGTCGCGCGCTTGCCGCTAAATCAATGTTCATCATGAACGAGAGTTCATGACATAGCTCACGGCAGATATTATTTTTATGGGGACTACCAAACCAGAAAAAAAATTCAAAAGGGTCTAAATTTGCATTTTTTTCCTCTTTTTCCAAAGTTTCGTCCTCGCAAAATACCGATCTCACACGACAAAGCTCTCGGAATGAGTAATTTTTACGATTTATTGGTGAAGGACGGCATTCCACGGTAAGCTTCAATGCCATCTTTGCGAGAATGTGTGTGACATATGGACAGAGGAACCGTGCAAGACTCTGCGAAGCAGAGGTGACGCACTGGTACTGAAGTTTTGCTCGCAACCCAACGATATGCGCAAATTGATAGTGCTAGTGCAAGAAATAACGTGAAATATGTGAAGATCAACCTCTGAAACACTTTTCCATTGATTTTAACGTATTTTCTCAACTTATTTTCAATCTATGGAAATCATTTCAACTCTTTAGCCTAATCAGAGGCTTAAAAGAAAGAAATGCTTTAACTCAGATAATCGCCGGGGGCAGGCGGTCCGCAAACTCGCGCTTTTCTGCAGGCGGTCAGCAGAATTTTGGGGCGTGGCCAAACCTTCAGCGGGCGGTACTTTCGTCTTCTGCCAGCGGGCAGCAATACAAAATTTCCTGCAAGCACTCCGCAAATAATTTCTTTCAGCGAGCGCTGGCCAAATTTTCAGCAAGCGCTCGGACTCTTTTTAGGCATTTTCGGGCGTACGTCGAGCGCAGGTAAGACTCTGTGTGGCAGAGGTGTCACCGTTGGTTTAGTTACTCAAGTTTGAGGTACTTTCTCTCAGCGGAAAGTACCTGAGGGTTGAGCGGTCCTCCACAAAGGACCGTGCGGCCCTCGAAATTTTTGCATATTCTCGCGGAAAGTCCGCGAAAATGCGGCCACTGCGCCGCAGCTAATCCATAAAGAAACCGCGATTGTTCTTCAAGCTTTCGTCTTTAATTTCGCCAACTTTCTTCCAAATTTCTGCAAGCGGGCCGCAAAAAATCAACGAACTATTTTTCCGGTGCCCGCCTGCCCATAAATCGCATCGCCGCTTGCCCCCGGCGATTATCTGAGAAGTCTTCGCGTATGGATGGTTAGAAAAGAGGGTAAGAGGTGCCCTTGTAATTGACACCCGCCAGCTATTTTCCTCTTGTTCGCCACCTCAAAAAATGTCTAACGTACTCAAATATGCGGACCGCAAGAATTAATCAGTGAATTATGAAGAATCAGTGAATTATTTTTCCGGTGCCCGTTCCGAAACTGCGTAAAAAGAGTCCGAGTGCTTGCTGAAAATTTGTTCAGCTCTAGCTGGAAGGAATTAACTGACGAGCGCACGCAGAAAATCCTGTATTGTTGCCCGCTGGCAGAACACGGAAGTATCGCTCGGTGAAGGTTTGGCACGCCCCGAAATTTTGCTAACCGCTTGCAGAAAAGCTTGGGTTTGCGGACCGCCTGCCCCCGGCAATTGTCTGAGTGGCTGCCTACCTCAGGCGACCCTCTGAGCAGTACACATAAAAGTTTTTTCGAATTACACCCTTAATTCAAACGAAATTATTCTTTCCAAACTCACTTTTTAAACTAAATAAACGTCATTGTATTCAACCTCTATGAACGCCACTGTATTTTCTTTCCTTTTTTATATGTAGTGGTTGTTTGGGAATCAGTAAAGGCTAAAACGGTGTTTTGACTCATTTATTTGATTCTGGGTACCTTCTGGGAAGCTAGAAAATTGATAATTGGAAGGTGAAAGTCTGGAAATTTCGAGAAGTAAATAAAACTTTTGGTGTATATATAAGCAGTTTTTATAGAGCCACCGTTTTCACACCAGAATTGGCGGCATCGTAGCCAAGGATGCCACTTCTTATAGATGACTAGCTGGCTTACCCGGCTCCGCCGTATGTTCCAAATAGAAAATTCCATTTCTTAACCGATCCGGACCAAACTTGGCACACATACACTTCGGGCCCCGGCGGGTGCCATAGTCCACTTTTCGTTATCGATCGATGTCGATTTTATCGATTTTTTGCAAAATTTGAGCTAGGGGGCTGGAATTTGGCAGAGGGTGTAATCGAGCATGCTGATCACCCCCACGGGGGTGATCAGCATGCTCGATTACACCCCTGCACCAACTCCCAGCCCCGTAGCTCAAAATCGATAAAATCGATATCGATCGATGACGAAAAGTGACCTATGACACCGCCGGGGCCCGAAGTGTATGTGTGCCAAGTTTGGTCCGGATCGGTTCAGAAATGGAATTTTCTATTCGGAACATACGTACAGACATACAGACATACAGACAGACATACAGACAAACAGACGTTCAGCTTTATATATAAGATTGTACAGATCTGTTCCACAACGGATTGCGTCTTTGGCTTTTCGAAATCGCAATTCTTCTTAGGTTCAGTAATGGACAAACTTTACTCAGAAAGAGCAGGTGGTGCAGCCTATAAAATCGATTGCCCCTTATTCGTAGCGTCTCAGCTTATTTACAACAACTCAGATAATCGCCGGGGCAAGCGGCCATGCGATTTATGGGCAAGCAGGCATCGGAAAATAGTTCGCTGATTTCTTGCGGCCCGCTTGCAGATATTTGGAAGAATGTTGGCCAAATTATAGACGAATGCTTGAGGAAGATCATGGCTTTTTGAATTAGTTGCGGCGCAGTGGCCGCATTCTTGTGGATTTTCCGCGAGAATGCGGCCTGAGATTACTGAGAGCCGCACGGTCCACTATGGAGGATCAGAGGCTCGTAGGTACTCGCATAGAGTTTCACCTTTCTCAGTGTACGCTCGAAACTGCGTAAAAAGAGTCGAGGTCCTGGAAAGAAATTATTTGACAAGCGCTCGCAGAAAATTCTGTATTGCGGCCCGCAGGCAGAAAACGGAAGTACCGCTCGCTGAAGTTAGGCCACGCTCAAAATTTTGCTGACCGCTTGTAGAAAAGAGCGAGTTTGCGGAACGCCTGCTGCCGGCAGTTATTTGAGCACACACTCAGACAATCGCTGGGGGCAGGCGGGCAACGGAAAAATAGATTGCTGATCTCTCGCACCCCTCTCGCGGATTTTTTGGAAAGCAATCAGGACTTTTCGGAAGACCGCTTGCTGAGTTCTCGATTTCTCGGAGAATCAGCAATATATCTGCAAAAGGTAAGAGCGAAAAAAATTCAACAGGCGGTCTCTCAAAAATTCGCTGACTCAGCAAGCGGTCTTCCGAAAATTCCTGATTGCTTTGCAAAAAATCCGCGAGCGGGGTGCGAGAAATCAGCAATCTATTTTTCCGTTGCCCGCCTGCCCCCAGCGATTGTCTGAGCACGGGGATTCGAAAATTGTGTAATTTTCTTCGCCGCCTTCAGTCTTTCGCTTGCTTATAAAAAGAGCTACTGTACCTACTATTATGAAGAATATCACCCGTCTTTCAATATAAATAAAATGTGCAAATCGATCGAGAAAGAAGAGTCATGAAGTTCCAGGGGTTCAAGTTCTCTCTTTTCTAAATCTGGGCATATTGATGTATCGTCTTCCGTTATATTATGCCAGAACCAGGTTTTTACGGTGGTAATGTTTATTGACCTGACGCGTTGCGACTAAGTCGTCGTCTTCAGAGGTCTGAAAAAAATTGCAGTCTACTTCATCTACGGAGCGAAACCGCCAAACACCATCACCAGGCATTGCTTTGTCCAGACGTTGTCTCATGCACAACGTACTGACAAACGTATAGATGAAGAACGAACATTGGATCCACCGTGATGTTAGTGAAAGTTAGTAATAGCCGCACGAGTAGCGGGCGACACTGAGTACTACTCAGTGTGCGATGTCTTTATATGTGCAGGCTGCAGCTCGCATATTGACAAGAAAGGCGAGAGGTCGGTTGTTATAGACAAACATTCATTTTTGCTATTTCATTTCATTTCATTAGATACGCTCTAGGCGTTCCAAAACATTGACAAAAATGTGTTAATAATACATGAAACACAACAATAATAAACATTTCACCACATCTTTCAAGCCCAGACTAAGCTTATGAGAGAAAAGATTGTGTAGAAGCAGCTTGCGTAAACGCGTATAGATAACAATGCTTGTACTTGCGTGAACTCTATGGGGAAACACTCTGGAGAAGTACCCATGCCCCCTCGTTTGCCAGCAAGGAACGATCTTATTTTGATTTCATAATAGCAAACCGGAAGTTCGGCTGGCGGGTATACTGGCAGCCCCGCCCAACACAGTTTGCCGGGGAGGGTACAAAGCTCCAAGGAAATTTGAAATATATTGTGAATCAAACAAGCATCAGTCTATGTTGGTAAGCTGTACCAAACTAGTGTGTGGTAGTAGGTAGGCTGGGCTCGAAACTATGCGGTAAAAATCTGGGTTAGTAGAAGAACAAATCTAGCAAAGTAGATATAAACTAAGATTGTCGGACGCATGCGCTGATGGGAAGTCAGGAAAGCACGTGTGGCTGGCAAAGTGAGCATAAAACAATGAAGAGAAGCTCTACCTGCAAGGAAAGAAATCATTCAAGTTCAGCTTTTTGATTTCACGTTTGAATAATATACTACTTTTGCAGGCTAAAAGTTCTTTTGGTATTTTTTCCAGCATTCTCGATGCACGAACAAAAAAATCACTTTCTAATAAGGTGCAAAACTGATTTCGCCCACCGCTTGTTGGTAGATAAATAGAAAATCCGCTGGTCCTTCCATGACTAGGCTTGAATACCCAATACTTGGAAGGACTCAGTTTAGTTTCTCCCCTGTAAATCCTAAATGCAAGAACAAGATCGTGGATAACTCTACGATATGAGAGTTATTCAAGACCAAGTGTTTTTAAGCGTTCACCATAATGCGGAAGCAAATGTGGATATGATGAATTCGGAAAACAACGATAAAAGAGAAGTTGCTATTCATGCTAGGATTCCTACTGGAAATCCATGCGGCTTCCATGATCTTCCTCGTGGATATCTCTCTCGTACGATAAAATCGTGCACTTTACATCAAAATCACCACTATCGTGAGCCTCGAACTTATGTCTTCTCAACGGCGATGCTGAATTGCCTCGTCTTTTATCTGCTAAGTGCTCTCTGACTCTTACGTATAGCGCTCTACCCGTTTCTCCTGTATATATATCGCATCGCAGCTCAAGCATTGTAGCAGGTGCACAACTACTGACCTTGTACAATCACCTACTTTTCCGTGAGGACAAACAATGCATTCTTCGCATACACATTCTACATCATACAACCTATTTCAACCAACTGCTTCTTGATGTTGTCGTTGGGAATGTTTACAAGCATGACATCATCTTGCAGTTGGGCTCTGGCTATGCATTGTTTTATTGCCTTACTGACTTCGTCGCAGATGAATGGTACGCAGAAAGAAACTTTGCTGGCATTTCTTTTTGTAATTTGACTACCACTACCGTTCGCAGGCTTACGGCCATGATATTGTGGAGACGTGTAGCCATTACTTCGCGCGATATTTATAGCCAAACCTCTAGACTCCCGTTGTTCTTTTTCACCCGTACATACCGCAGCAGCAGTCTTGAACATATTTCGAATGATGGCTCGTTTGACTGCAGTTGGGTGTGCTGAGTTGGCGTGCACCAAGATGTTCTTTGAGGCTTCCTTAGGTACCACTTTATGTGAATGGCACTGTCAGATATATTTATCTGGATGTTTAGGTAGGGAAGTCATCCATTTTTCGGGATTTCTCTTGTAAACCTAATGTACTGCGACTGCTGGTTCAGTAACTTGAAACACTCGTCCATTTCGGACTGTTTGGATGTTATAATGCAGCAGCAGTCATCAATGTAACGGCAGTACATTAGGGATAAGCGCGCAAGGACTGGCTCCTCAATCTTACTCATGAAGCATACTGCCAGGACTGGAGCTAACCTTTGACCCATCGCCAGTCCTCTTATTTGAGAATAATAGTTCCCAGACCACTTAAAAATGTTACACTTTGAACATTCGTTGACGAGGGTCAGTATGCATGCTTTTCTCAAGCCAAAGGTACCATATTCGAATAGGGGTGTCCAACATTTCAGACAGCGCTTGCAGTGCAGCAACATTCTGAACATTAGTGTACAATGATGTTACGTCAAACGATTCGATGACATTGTTCTGACTAACATTCAAATCTCGCAACTGTTTCACGAACTGAAAAGTGTTGGACAAGTGCGATGGTACCTTGGCAAGTAGCTGGCTTACGATCTTGTTGAGAAACCATGAAATTCTATCCGTGGGCCCGCCAACACAGCTGATTATTAGGCGAATTTTATACGTTTGCGGTGACAAGGAGTGGATCTCGCACGCTTTCAACTTATGAGTTTTCACCAGATGGTAAAACACAGGGCAGTTTGGATTTTCTAACTTCAACCTGCTTATCATTCTCTCATTTAACCTTGCGGATCTTCCCACTCAAACCCAAACCTCATTCAGTTTCTTGCATTGCATCTGGAAATCTCGTTTGTTTGAGCGCTGATATACCGTCACATCGGAAAGGTGCATTCTGAAATTTCCCTGTCGTTTGCGGCATAATAACAAAGTCACCACCTTGTCACTTACTGAGACTCGAATAGATTGCTCTTTTTGCACTCGCGTCCTTCTCTAAAGCCCTGCCAGAATTCCTGCGTTAAATTGCTCTGACACACCTGCTTATACCTATGCAATTCTTTCAAGACTTCAGTTGAAAGCAAGCGGAATTTTGTATTGATAGAAAGCATAGGTTTTGGTTCTCTATAAAATGATCGAGGAAGCGGCAAAGATGATAGTTGTAAGTTGACCGTGGGTTCTAACCGTGGGTTACTTTCTTTTTTTAGCTTTGACCCCTAGCGTATCACGTAATCTCAACAGACCGCCCATTACTCGGCGACAAACGTAGGCAGTGATATTTTGCGACGGTGAGAAGGAAGGTCCGAGACTGAGAAATTTTGTGGCGCCTACTGATAAATGAACGTTACCAATAACGGTGACCCTTACACTTTCGACTTCATTTTGAGCTGAACTTTCTGGGGATCGGTGGTCTTTGGTTAGGCAATCGTGAACATCGTAATGTTTCTCATGTAGTGAGCCTGAGAGTTCGTCGTACTTTTTTCGAAGCCTTGCTTTGGCCCTAGACCAAATCAAGCCGCAGATATACTTCGATTCACTCTCAAGCCTCCTCCATACATCTTGCAATAGAAGACGTTTACAACATGATTCTTTGGCATTACATTTCAATAATGTGCTATACAAAATCCTCTGTTTTTCTTTGATTACAATCTTCAACCAATTCCGGGTCAAATTTGTTATCTTCGGATCATTTTCAAAAAGACCGCAAGCACATCCCAGTTTTTTTTTTGAAATGAACGCAGGCAGAAGGTTGTTTCGTCTGCATCACTGAAGACAGTTTACGGACTGACGGATGCAACTGCTCGTTGCAGTGAGCCTCGCGTACGAGAGAGATCAGGTGTGGCGGGATATTAGTCAGTAAGTTCCAGGATCTTTCTTCTCTAAACCTGGGCATATTGATGTATTGTCTTTCGTTAAACAGATAAAAGACGACAGCACTTGGCAGATAAAAGACGAGGGAATTAGCATCACCGTTGGGAAGACATAAGTTCGAGGCGCACGATAATGGTGATTTTGATGTAAAGTGCACGATTTTATCGTACGAGACAAAGATATCCACGAGGAAGATCATGGAATCCGCATGGATTTTCAGTAGGAATCCTAGATGAATAGCAAAAATGAATGTTTGTCTATAACGACCGACCTCTTGCCTTTCTTGTCGATATGCGAGCTGCAGCCTGCACATATAAAGACATCGCACACTGAGTAGTACTCAGTGTCGCCCGCTACTCGTGCGGCTATTACTAACTTTCACTAACATCACGGTGGATCCAAGGTCCGTTTTTCATCTATACGTTTCTCAGTACGTTGTGCATGAGATAACTTTTGGACAAAGCAATGCCTGGTGATGGCGTTTGGCGGTTTCGCTCCGTAAATGAAGGTAGACTGCAATTTTTTTCAGACCTCTGAAGACGACGACTTAGTCGCAACGAGTCAGGTCAATAAACATTACCACCGTAAAAACCTGGTTCTGACATAACATAACGGAAGACAAGAGTCATGAATTTTTTAACGTAAAACAGGTACGCTCCTCTATTCATATTAAGGTTGGTTTCAAGCACGTTTTCAACCTAAGTTGTCCAATTTGATAGGTGTATAACATTTAATCAGCAATTTTGTTGCAGGTTAGCTTTTAGTAAGCAAGTGAACACTAACCACCTATCTACAAAGTTCATTGACTAATCTTATTCAACCATTTCGCTTATCGAGTTTATCACTGAAATGTGGAGAAGGGAGGAGACGCAGGAGTTCCTAGCACCTATACTCGCATCAGTTAGCACCAGCATTCACACCCAGAAGGGTTCTGGGTGCTTTCGCGCCTTGAAGTCACATTCCGCCCACTGCTCCACCCATTGACTGATCTTATTGAGTGTGCAAGCAGCGAGAGCATGTAATCAGATATGGAGTTAATAAGAGAGAAAACGAAGAGAAATGAAGAACGAAGATTTTATCTCATTGGTGAATCAAACTGGTATACTCATTTTGATGTACTGTGTAGTAGCAATGACTGTACATATGGTGCTCGGCAACACTTTCACATGATAGCATGAACTGTGAAGGAGTTCTAATATTAGGTTGAACCGAAAGTTCTGTCGCATCATTTCCAATAAATAATAGCTTCTTTCTTTCACAATGATTTTGCGCAATTCGAATTTTATCAGGAAGCGTTAAAGCATGTAGTTTCCAAAAATCCCCTGGGGATTTTCCAACATGGTCAGGTTGCAGAGATAGAAATGAAAGAACGAGATCATCCGAAATTCGGAATTTTCAAGCAAAAATTATAAAATTCTAGAAAGTGTGCGATAAAATCCAGAACAGCTGTCATCGTAAGTTTTCTTATATTTTATTACTAATTGAGTCAAGTTTGTGCAGATCCAGCTCTTTTTTCAACGGTTTTAATTTTTCAAAAAAATGCCGAAAAATTAATCCTAAGAATTCTCAAGAAATTGTTTTTTCGGTATTTTTTTCTCAAAAATCATAACTTTTGGAAGAAGACCTCGATCAGCACAAACTTGACTAAACTTACAATGACAGCTGTTCTGGATTTTATCGCACGGTTTCTAGATTTTTAGAATTTTTGCTTAAAAATTCCGAATTTCGGATGATCTCGTTCTTTCATTTTTATCTTTGCAACTTGACCACGTTGGCAAGTCCCCAGAGGACTTTTGGAAACTACATGCTTTACGCTTCCTGATAAAATTCGAATTGCGCAAAATCATTGTGAAGGAAAGAAGCTATTATTTTTTGGAAATGGTGCGACAAAACTTTCGATTCAACCTAATACAAACGTTTGAGGACTACTAAGAAAGGAATCAAGTTTAGCAAAAACGTAGCTTTTGACCTGGAAAGGTTTAGTTCATGAATTGTCCTTTGTGTCAGTCACATGAGTTTTCCAAAAAAAATCCTACTCGAATTTTATAACGATACTAGCTTGCTTACCCGACTCCGCTCGGCCCTGTCAAAACACTGTAATAAAGGCCCCATCCCTATCCCTGTGCAGCCTTTTCCTGTGCCCACTTCTACACTTCATTTCCTGTTCCCTGTACTGTCTTCGAAATCAGCATGCCCACTTACCGCCCCCCCCCTGTGCCAACTCTCAGCCCTTCAGCTCAACTTTTGAAAAATTCGATAAAATCGATAAAAGTAATAGGTAATACCAAAAACTAATACTGTATTCGGAATCATGCTCACTTACCCCTCTGTGCCAACTCCCACTCCCGTAGGTGAACTCTGCAAAAAAATCGATAAAAATCGGTATCGATCGATGACGAAAAGTAGCTATGTCACGCTCCTGGCCCCGAAGTGTATGTGTGCCAAGTTTGGCCCAAATCGGCTCAGAAATGAGAATTTTTATTTTGCGCATACGTACAGACAGACAGACAAACGACATTCAACTTTATATATAAGTTTAGATATACAATCTCCATTCTGTTATATCGGGCTATTTCACTACGAACTGTTAATTAGTTGTATGTACAGGATTTGGATATCACGTCAAACCATTTTTAATTTTTTTTTAAAGACTTTAGCACATTTCTGTGTCTCAACGTGCCATTATTTCGGTTCTCACTCATTCAACTATAAGTGATTGATTAGATCAGACCGTTAAAACCATTACAATCACATCAAAATTCCAATATCATTTAAAGGTATAAAGTCCCGATATCAGTATGCTGATTGAAAAATTTGCTTAAGCCCCTAAATAGGATAAAGGATAAAGAATTTGGCGTCCTCAATACCCCCTCTGCGGGCATGCACCGAACGCACACAACTTCCCAATCGAAGAGACAATTGTATGCGTGCAAGCCCATTACAGTGACTTGAGGGGGCCAGCCGTTTTCAAGTCAATGCTTTTATCCTCCCAGATTACTCTGGTACCAATTTACCGGCCCCGGAGGGTAGAGGGCTTGGTTGGCCCAGGGGCGGGCATCGAACCTGTGTGAAATCTTGTCATAGCGGGGCCTCAAACGCTATGCCACTCGTTCCTTCAGCTCCAAAATATGATAATCTATTTGCAAAATATTGTTGAGTAACTAAATGCAAAAATAATAAGCGGTATCACCTTGTGACAGTTCTCTTTTATGTTTTGTAATCAACCGCCAACTTCCTTGATTGAATGGCTCAAAAATTCAAGAGTTTAGCTTCCGAAATCTACCCCTAAGGATGAAACCAAGAATTCAGAATCTCGATTTCAATTCCACTATATCACCTTTCACTATCCGTATACAATTCGAAATGAGCCAACTTGGAGGGTGGAGCAAGAGGCGGAGCTACCCTAACCCTTTGAAGATGTGAAGTCCCTCCAAGTTCGTTGAAGGTGCTAACAAGGGAAGGATACTTAATCGCAGTGACGGTTGGGTAAGCGGTGTATGCCGCGTATACCGTCCCTAGACGGTGATCTCTAAATCGCATTCCATATCTGCTATGACGTCATTCTGGAGGAGTAATAAAGGATTTTTGGTGCAGTGGATAGTGGCTTGGTGCGGAGCTGGAGTCGTGGGTTCGATTCCCCTGGGATGCCACCCGTTTTGCAGTTTTGTAAATTTTAGCAGGCAAGTTGCAAAACCTGTCGACATTAAAGAAGGTTGATTTACAATATGAAGCAATATATTTACATTTATTGGTACTGAACCAGCGTCTAACTTAAAAACACTCGTTTTTAGCCATTTTCATTCAATACTTTACTCAATTTTACATGGAAAAATTCCGAGTTCGTGTTTAATATAGAGAGAGCAGCTAATCTGTCAAAAATGGTGTCTTTGTCGATTTTTTGATGCACAAGTTAATCAACTGCAATGTTCTGTACACAACTGGTCATCTCTTTCCTACTCGATGAAAAAGGCTAAAAAGGAGTACTTCTAGGTTAAACGGTGGTACAGTGCCAATAAATGTAAATGTATTGCTTCATATTGTGAAAATCAACTTTTTTAATGTCGACAGGTTTTGCAACCTGCCTGCTAAAATTTACAAAAATGCAAAACTGATGGCATCTCAGAGTAATCGAACCCACGACGTCCAGCTCCACAGTCCACGCCACCATCCACTGCACCATAATTCCTTTATAACTTTTCCAGAATGACGTCGTAACAGATATGGAGTGCGGTTTAGAGATCACCGTCTGGAGACGGTATACGCGGTATACACAGCTTACCCAATCGTCAGTGCGATTGTATCCTTCCCTTGTAAGTACCCCTGCAAGGAAAGACGGCTACGCTTTGAGAAATCCTGGACCGCCGCCAAGAAGGTAGCAAACTCCTTGAAGCACGTTATCTGTGTCAGTAGCATGATTCTGGTCAACTAACACTACCTTTTGCAACATATGAATAGGAACGGCCCAAGAACAGCATCAAACTGGTCTGGTTTGTATATAGTAGGTGCCGACGTAAAAATCGACGAAATAAACTCGATGTCGTGTCGGAAGTACCTTCTGCATAACTCATGCTTTTTTGATTTCAGCTGATGCCAAAGTGAGAGTCCACGATCTCATCACATAATTGGTCGTATGTGCCATGGTTCACCTTCAATTTGAGGTCAGTTGAAGTTGAAAGGACGGGCTTGTACGAAACTTAAAGGCAGTGTCCCGGCAAAATTTCGCTCTCCGGCTTTTCACCTCTTCGGAGCCTTCTCGACATGCTGAAGCTATATCTGAGCTTTTTAGCGCTTGAAAGCGGCGAAAGAGAAAATGAGCTTTTTTGAAGCTCTTCGTGTCCGCGTACGCTCCAAAATGCCTGTAAGAAGTGGGCGTCTGGAAATTGGCGACGTCCATAAGACTTCCGGAGCGGATTTCGGATTCCGAAAGCGCTTTTTCGCTTCAAACTTCACTAACAGATTAGCTGGAGGGTCTACTATTGCAACACTGTAAAATCCCGGTTCCCATCATTTTGAAAGGACGCTGCCTTTGAGTGCAGTCTTGGATAAAGTTTTGATGATTTACAATACCGCTCATAATTCGTCAAAAAAGTCGCCGAACTGCGGCGCACTCCGCCACACTCCGGCGCACTCTGCCACACTCCGGCGCACTGCGGCGGAGTGCGGCGGAGTGCGCCGCAGTCCGGCGACTTTTTTGACGAATTATGAGCGGTATTGTATGTCGAATGATGTCTTTTGAGTTCTGACTTTCCAGAGAAAATGCGACGCTTTCGATGCAATATCGCGTTTATTTCGTCGATTTCAACGGCGGCGACCAACCTAGCATGGAAACATCGGGTCAGACACATTTTTTTTGTGGAAGTCTGGCAGACTTCTTAATTTCGAAGAGATCAAAATCTTTCCAAACTCTGTTTCGTACATGATATCATGTACTCTGCAAATGTGAAAATTATGAAGCATTTGCATAACAGTCAACCTGCATATATGTAAATCATTGGTGAATCCTAGTATGAGTAGCAAGTAACCTTTTCAACTGGCTTGGCCCCGGGAAGGCGGGGTTGTGACCTAATCAGCCGCTTGCGCTCGCGATGCAGTCTGCGTTTCTCTCGCGCAAGTGCTCCCTGATCATTACATGGCCTTAATTAGGTCACGAAGTCCCGCCTTTGCAGAGCCAAGCCAGTTGAATCAAAGTGTATGTGTCCTTCAAATTTTGCTCTGCATTCTATATCAAGACATATTAAGTGACTTCTTGATCGCATTCCACAGTGAGATTCAATATTCAGACCGATGAATCTACATGTCGATTACATGCTCACTACTAGAGCTTTCGAAATATATAACTAGTCGCATATGTTTTAGCTTCATAAGCTTGTGGAAACCACTAACTTAAAGTGAAGGATCTCTGCTTTGCCATGTGATCGCTTTGCACTGTCGACTTTATCGATTTGCTCTGGGTTATCGGGACAATACTTCACTCCAAGTACAGAAATGGCTCGTTCTTCTAGGTCACAACTCCACTTCTGAAAACTCACCCTAGAGGAAACTCATTTGCCAGTTTACGCTCATTAGTAAGGATGAAAGCTAAATGGACGAATCTAAAGGAAGGAAAAGCATGCGCTTGTTCCATTGCCTTGGAAGCAGGGTCAAGCTTATGATGCGACTGTCGCAACGGGGGGTCGTAAAGAGGGTATCCAAGGTGGGGGGGGGGGAGGGGGAGGGTCGTAAGAGGAGTCAGTTAGACTAAGATATCCTAAGCTTAAAAGGGAATCAAAAAGCAGATAGTTAGTTATGTTCTTTACATTAAATCCATAAAAAGTGGAAATCAGAATAAAAAAGATAAAAAAATCTGTAAAAATTCTCAAAAAGAACATTTACAAGAGCTCAAAATCCTTTTGAAGGATGTATGATTCGATAAAAAAATGCTAAATGTACCTATTGGGCCCTAGAAATCTTGCTTCTGAAGCCTTCCTGAAGTCTCTCACACTCGACAAAAGCGAATATCTTTACCAGCTGTGCCATCATGAATTTCTAAATCTTTTTATAATGTTTTTTACGGACCCATTTGGTCTATCTGTACCTTGGAGATGCTCTGCTAAATTTTGGTGTCATTTTGTCAACTGTGGATTTTCTTATGATTTTATATATGGTAGCAAAAAATGAGAAAAGGGGGGGGGTCGTATCTGCACCTCATCTAAATTTCTCCGGAGCTATTAAAGCTTGTTAGCTGCAAAATTGCTATAATACGAAGCCATACTTCTACTTTTACCATAAGAATCTCAGGCTGTTTCATAACTTCTCCGGCAGGCACTATACTACAAAGCCTTTTCATTGCAGCCTCTCAGTCTTTCCCTGGCTTTAGTTACAAATTTTGCATTTTGGTCGAAAACATATTTTACGCTTCAAACATATCGTATTTCTCTTTAAAAAATGGTGTCGCGTACGGGCCGGAATTTGTTGGCCAGAAGTATGCTTAAAAATTCAAAAAAAAAGTTGTAGAAACCCAAACATTATTGAAGGTGTGTATGCGTGCCAGAGATGTTGCACGTACCCCTTGACTCAGAAATTCTGCTTCCGAAGCCCCACTAAAGTCTCACACACTCGACAAAATAGCAAATCTTTCAACGCTGACCGTCAATAATTTGTAAATCTTAAAGTAAAGCTTAATTATCATTCAGATTGGAATCGACGTTCTGCTTTGTCAGATAATACCCTTTCCATTCATATTTTCTCTACCACAATGAACATAGCCAAATCTTCGTGGAATTTTACTACTTACCCAATCTACGCAGAATTATTTGTGAGTTGGTTTTTGAATGGCAAAGCAATAACTTGCATTATTTCCCAATTTGTAAGTAGTTATCTAATTCTGATTTATAATTTTGAATGAGGTCCATTGGCAGGCACCGTTGAGATTGACACTCATTTATGCAGATTACCGCAAAAGAAAGTGGGAGGGTAGGTGGGAGGAGAGGGGGGAGGTAGGTGAGGAGGGGGTCGTACTGATAGGTACCTCCAGGGGGGGGGGTCGTAGAAGAGGGTCTAGATCGCATCAACACGCTTGACCCTGCTTGGAAGCATATGATTTCATGATGAAATTCTGTTGAACTGACCAATGTCTCCATGTAACGTGCCTCTGGCAAATAATCTCCATCGGGACCATTTTTTTCTTTTCCATTCTGTAATTTTTCTCTTGCTGCGTTAATTGGTGTCAAAACAAGCTGGATATAGTCCTCATCAAGTGCTCCATTAGCACATTGAAGGTCTCCTGAAGAAAGACAAATTTTCGTTTTACTTTGTATCCTACGAAGTCAAAGATTATTTTGCCATTATTATCGTACCTATGACAAACGCTGGCAGTAAGGAGGTCACCTTAAAAGAAACGTTGAAAGCATTTACGAAAAAAATCGAATTTACCGCAGCTATGGCTAAACGGAACCTCATGTGGATTGATAGTAGTTCTAGATGCTGTGGGATTATCAGGTGGGATTTAACACATGCTCATACAATACCCACAAAAAACCACGAACACAATATCATCAAAACGCGCCTATTATTGTTACAATATCGAAAATTGACACGTTTAGGCCCATTGACTGCAACACAGCATAATAATTCGAATATTCTCATTCTTATCATTGCCCGCGCATTGAGCGGTCGTGTTTCTTTGGCGCTCTCGATTTTTGTCGATTTTTTTCTCGATCTTTTTGTAGATTTTGTCATGGTTGCGACTCGTTCTTCTCAAAGCAAATCCAAAGCCTCTTTTTCTCAGATTTCTCAGGTCTCCCAAACTCTGAGTGATGATCCTCTTATTGCTGGTTTGTCTGATCCCGGTTTTTCTGGTGACATATCCATGCATTTACACACGATATCGACTTTTCTCGAGAGTACCCCCCGTGTCCCATCGCAGGTCATGGACTCGCTCCATGCTTTGCGATCAATCTTGGTCAACTCTCGTATGATTTGTGAAGAGTTCTTTCGTGTGAGAAGCATTGTGGTCGCCGGGATACCGGAATTAGCATCTAACTCGCGACCTTCGGCTAAGCAAGCTGATTTGGAATCCAAGGTCACCGATATCCTAGATGATCTTGGAGTTGAGGTCAGGCCTACTTCTGTCTTTAGGATGGGGAAGGGTTCAGAGGGCAAACCCCGCTTGACTAAAATCATGTTCCCATCTAAGGCGCATTCCCTCGCAGTACTTAGCAAGGCTAAATTGCTGCGCAACAATCCCCGGTTTTCTAACATATACATTAGGCCAAGCCTTACAGCAGAACAACGTAAAAAGGAATATGAGCTGCGTAAGGAGGCACGCGTAAAAAATCAGGAGCTTGGGTACAAAGCATACGTTGTCTACAAGGGGGATCTGGTCAAAGTTGCCGATCTGCAAGGGAGCTCAGGGCAACAACCAAAGCAGGGAAACTAAATTATGAGCATGGTACCCGTAATATGAAATGTGTGTTGTTGAATGCCCGCAGTTTATTAAACAAAATTGATTTATTTCGTCTTCTCTTGGTACATGATAAGCCCGATTTAGTTTGTATAACTGAGTCTTGGTTATCATCTTCTATTGAATCTTCCGAATTGAGCTCAAACCTTCCATACAGAATTTTTCGAAAGGATCGTCCAGAAAGGCGTGGCGGTGGCTTATGTATATTTGTCCGAGAAACTATTATTTGTGAAGAGATACCAGTAACTAGTTTGGGGTTGAGTGAAACACTATGCTTACAAATATCAGATAATGTGACGCATTCTCAATGTATGATTATCCTCGTCTATCGCCCTCCATCTTCTTCTCATAGTGATGATTCCAAACCAGGGCTCGGCACGAGCTGGCACCAGGGAAATTTCAAAACGAAGTCCCGTTTGATATTGAAAATTTCGTACGAAGTCCCTTTTGACCTGTTTTGAAAACCCGTCATCATTTTTTATTATGTAAAAAAATGTAGTAGTGTTTTCATGCATTTCTGATTTCATGGAAGAACTTTTCACAGCTTTCTGAGCTTGTTAAGTGGTCGAATCACATTTTGAGAAGCAGAAAAAGCCGATTTTTCGACGGCGGAGCGGACCGAGTGGTTTTCAAATTGCTATAAAACGCTGAAAAGAGAACATTATAAAACCGTTTCTTCTCCGTATGTAATCTTTTACAGTGTAGATACATTTTATGTAAAAAAGTATGAAAACTTATGTGAGCAAAGTGTCGGTGCCAGCTGAGCTGGCACCCAGCTGGCACGGTGCCAGCTAATTCAGAAAAAAGTTGGGCACAGCTTTCATTCACATAAGTTTTTCATAAATTTTTGGCCCATAGTTCCGGTCCACCAACGCGCATGCACACACCAAATTTGGTGTCATACTATTGCGTTTTGGCTGAAAACAACGCCTTTGTTTGTTGATGGACAGCTTGCCAATGGCATGCCGGTGGCATGCCGGCGGCATTTTTGCGGCAGTTCTCCGCCTCGGCCCCTGTAGAAACGATATCCCCTTTGCTCTCCGCCCTAAAAACGATATCCAGCTTGACCCGGTGCCAGCTGTGCTGGGCCCTGTTCCAAACTCATTGATTCGTTGCAAATTCTTTGTAGCCTTCATCGTGATATTGTTCTTGCTGGCGATTTTAACTTGCTTATTGATTGGTCGGCTAGAACGCCACTATGCTCTGCATCTGCCAGGTTTATCAAGTTGTTCGATGATCTTTCTCTCACTCAGCATGTACTGTGTCCCACGAGGAATGATAATATCCTTGATTTGGTACTGTCAACTTCGCCTCTCGTACATAATGTGACTATACGACCACCGCTTGGGTTATCTGACCATGCAAGCATTTACTTTGACCTTATGTTGCCGATTGATTTCCCCTGTATGGATTGTTGCCCTGACTATGCGAGCGGTGATTATGTGGCCATTTCTGCCTGCTTGGACACTATTGATTGGTGGTCCCTGCTCGACAATTCTTGCTCTATTGATGACATGTATCAACGCTTTCTTGACCTTTTACACGACTTACTGTCGCGTTTCATCCCATTGAAACGAGCAAGGTACGAGACTGACCACTACCCCACTCACATCAAGAACTTGATAGAACAAAGGGATCGTTTGTTTTGCACAATCCATGACCCGTTGACATCTGATAGATATAAAAACGTGGTAAAAAAGTTGAACAGACACCTAGCCAAATTCAGTGCGAATAGACAGAAAAGACTATCTAACATGAACACTTCCTCTCTCTTCAAGTATGCCCACCTGATTTTCAAAGAAAAGCATGGCCCTCAAGGATTGCATGATCACCAAGGAAATTTATGCAAGACTGATCAAGAGAATGCCGAATGTCTTGCTCATTATTTTGCATCGGTTTTCCAGAAACCGACAAACTCTAGACCTAGCCTTCCTAATGATCTAACCAATCAGATACAAAGTTCCTTATACCTTTCACAAGTTCCTCAAGTCCTGCCTTTTGATGTTATGAACATTCTGAAAAGATTGAAACCATCGACCTTCATTACTGCTGATGGAATTCCCCAGATGGTTTACAAAAGATGTGCCACTCAGTTAGCAGTTCCTGTTTCAATACTTGTCAACATGTCTTTGAGCAGTGGTGAATTACCCAGAGTATGGAAGCACGGAAGGGTGGTACCAATTCCTAAAGTTCAGAACCCACAAAAGGCCTCGGAGTTTCGGCCCATAAGCATTAACTCTGTGGTCTGCAAAGTTGCTGAGAAGATTGTAAGAAGGAAACTGCTGTCATTTTGCGTGCAAAAGCATCTCATACCGTCTGAACAGTTTGGGTTTATGGAGGGATCTTCCACTACTCTCCAACTGATTACTTGTGATTTTTACTGGAAAAGAGCCTTGGCACAAAATCGATTAACTGATGTTCTTTATTTTGACTTGTCCAAAGCTTTTGACAGAGTAGACATCCACAAATTAATTGAGAAACTATATTCAGTTGGAATTCGTGGAGGTATGCTAAAATGGCTCACGTCTTATCTGACTGAGAGAACACTCTCGGTACGAGTCAACTCAGCCATCTCTTCTATCTTCTCGGCAACCAGCGGAGTACCCCAGGGTGGTGTCTTATCCCCTATCCTTTTTAATATCTACACAAGTGAGTTACCCGGCCTTCTATCAATTGATTGGAGAATCAAAGTCATGGCATATGCAGATGATATAAAAGTTTTTGCTTCATACTCTGATGAGGACAAAGTCGAAGTGACTGATGCCTTGAGTGCTTGCCTTCAGAAAATCTTATCGTGGGCAGACTTGAACTGCATTGATGTTAACTTGCGTAAAAGTGTGTGCTTGACCATCACCAAAAGGCATGAACAAGAGAACACACTTAAAGAGTACACGCACTCCAGTATATCTCTGGCTAGGCCCGTGCTTGTAAGAGATCTTGGAATATTGATGGACCATAAGCTCCTGTTAAGATCTCATATTGAGAATATTTCGCGTGCAGCCTTACACAGAGTATTCCTTTTATTACGGAACTTGAAGCATGTAGACTTGAGAGTATACATCAAGCTGTATATGGCCTATGTTCTCCCTTCATTAGAGTATGCTTGCCAAGTCTGGAATCCTCACTTAAAAAAAGACATTCTAACCTTGGAGAAAGTCCAAATGGTTTTCACTCGTGTAATGTATTACAGATTTTTTCCAAGCGAGGATTACCCGTATACTCTTCCCTCCTATAGATGTAGGCTGGACTTGAAGTTGCATAGCTTGCTGTATCGAAGGGTTTTGGCTGACTTAGTGCTTGCCTTCCAAATAATTCGCCTTGAAACAAAAATTGTTCCTAGTGAATTCTGGGTTTGGAGACCGTGCAACGGCCGAACAGGTAGGTTTAGCTTCCACTGCATTGACTTTACTGTTCCAAATACACTCTTCTACAACTCATTTTTCGCACGCACTTCTCGATGGTTACAAAAGCTTCCTGACGCAGTTCTCTCTGCTCCTAATTCAACTACTTTCAGAAAAAAACTTCTTAATTGTGACTTTTTGAGATTGCTGGGAATAGATGAATCCGAGTACTTTTGAGATGAAGTTTCTCCTTATGTCCTTCACTTTTTTTTCTTACATTTTAAATTCTACTCTTGGCTGGCTCCTTTTTTTTCAGAGTGTTGACTTGCTCAGTTTAACGCTGGCTATTTCTTCACTGTATTTTCCAATGCCCCATGGACTTCACTTGGGAAGTTGATCGCCTTTTTAACTCACTTATGTTGTCTCGTCTGTTTTGATTTCAGAGGCCTTCCATGGTTGCCTGTACAATTCAGTCGATACAACTCTGCTGAACTTCGGTCCACGTTCCCTTTGCCTAAATTGACTATCCTTGTTGTTTTGTTTTCATTTTCTCGTTGTATGTGTTACAGCATAGCATACATTAGTATGACCATCTCGTTCCATCAATCATTTTTTTTCATTGCTGTTTTGCTGACATGCTCTTGACCTGAGAGGCTCTCTTCCGATATACGCAGCTTAGTGTTTGTCTTCTAAATCTGACATCGTCTTTGTCGTGTAATTTTATATGTCTGTCTCTTATCCTTGATCATCTTGTATCCAAGTCCGATGTTAGCGTTGTTGGGGTAAGCCGAACGAGGTCTCCTGCCCGCCGGGTACGCATGATTTCGCTCATTCGCCTAGGTGCTTATCCCTCTTTCTTCGCTCGAAAGTGACCGTATATTTATATACCGTCACGCATCGTACTTGGACTTGTACTTATACCAAGTTTAGTCCCCACGACACTGACTTTCTGACTTTGAAGACAACACTGACGAGCACCTAATTTAGAGAATTACTCTCCTCAATTTCTCTAGGGTGTTGAGCATGTTACAATTTCGTTTCATTACTGTTTTTGTCTGTCGTTGCGTTCGTGTCTTAGTACTGGCGCACTGTGCACAACAGTGTATCAATAAATAAATAAATTCTCGATGTGGTATGGCCAAACTTGGGTTTCTAAGGCCTTTACTAAACGGAAGACAAGCTTTTTTCTTGACAACTCCCATGCGATCTTCTTTTCCAGCAATGGGTGGCTGTAAAATGCTAATTAATCACTTTGATTTTTGACTAAAAGTTGATTTTTCAATAACCAAAGTCAGGAGTAGAGAAAGCGAGGAAAATATAACTTATTTATCTATTTATATATTTGAATACGCCACAGGCGCGCCATAGTGTAGGGTTAGTAATCAACAGATTCCTGGAAAAAATCAGTGTCAGAAATACACAAACACGAAGACAAGAAAACGTTAGCGTAGAAATAAGATAGCTTTTTTGAGACCATTCGCCAGTCTAGGCCCACACTAATGAATGATAGAACACAAGTACTAACTACTAGAAGCGCTGCCATAAAGGCAATTCACATGAGTCTGCGCATGCCACCCTCGCTGACCAGAGCAAGCGACCAATATTCTTGGAATATGATGGAGATTCAATGCGCAACAAACTAGGCAACCCTTGTACAACCGAACTTATTGGATGAGGCACAAACTCAATAAGAAAACTGGAAATAAGCTCGGTAACAAATATATTAAATTCGGTAAAAGAAAACATTATGTAAGGTTGATAGCTTCTTGTTACGAATGGTAACATTCAAGGGCAACCTTTGAAAGTTGCTGCAAAATTTGGGGGGCAGGCGTTATGGAGCAAAGCTAAGCCGCTTCCCCCGCGGCATATCCTAAGGAAAATTTGCGTTCACTTTAAAGGCAGTGTCCGGGCAAGTTGGGGGTTCTGGGATTTAATGCCATGCGAAAGTGGCCCTCCTCGGACACAACATTGCGCAAGCGCGAGGCCTTAAAGGCAGTGGCTCGGCAAATCTCAGCCTAGTCAAATTTTCGCTTACCTGAGGTTATTCAGTACGTTGATCACGAAAACCCACTTTAGAAAGCTCGAAAACGGCAAAAACGAGCGTTTTCGACGCCCTTCACTTCAAAATAGGACAAGTGGAGCCAGGCTGATGACGCAGAATCGTTGCGGGACCCAGTGATTATAGCATTGTGGCGGGCAGCCTCCAATGGTGAAAGAAGTTGCCATCTCGTCCGGGTGCGTGTAAGATTGGCTTGCGAGTGTAAATTTGAGAGCGATTTTCTCGACAAGGAAGGCATGCTGTGCAACCGGAATTGCATTTTTTCATACTTGGACGGTAAAGAACTTACTGCGTTAAAATCCTGGGTTTTCATGTTTTGCCGATCCACTGCTTTTAACGCTCGACCTAAAGCAAGAAAAACAACCAGAAAGTGGGGAAACTTACGCCTTGGGGCGAGGTCCTCCGACCGTCTCTGCCTGGCGGGTACCGTCGAATTCAAATTGTAAGGTTTCAGAAAACGTATGTTCTGCCTTTTCGCGCCTTCTAATGTGGATTCAGGGCCCGGCACAGTTGGTTTTGGGTCAAACTGGACTTCGTTTTTGAGGTTAAAAGCAAATGGGACTTCGTTTTTGCGGGGTCTGGGACGGAGCCCTGGAAAAAAAGTACCTTTGAGCTATGCTTATGAAAACCGAATGCAAGTAGGTTACATGTGTTTTAAGATAGGTTAATACTTTGCTTTTGTACTCATTTACAATGGTCAAAATTCCGTGGTTCTAGATTATAACGAAAAGCAAACGCTTTCTAATGATAGAAAACATGACACTTTCACGCGTTTAACGTGTCTTTCGTAAGCGCGCGAATTTCAAATGTTAGACCAAAACAAACAAATGGCTTGTTTACAACGCACAAACAGCCTCATGACCTCAAATTTGGGCTATGTGTATATGAAATTGCTCCAAAATGCATTATGTAAAAAGTTTCAAAAACTTACGTGCCTGAATAGGTCTCGGATTTGTTGATTTCTAAACCAACACCAAACCAACTGGGTTGGTTCGGAGCATAAATATCGGAGAGTTCACATAAGTTTTGGACCTTTTCGATGTGGACGATCAGAGCGCTTGAAAATCTATTATATGGTGAAGACAGCAGATCAAACCATGGCCTCTGCTCTTTTTACGAGCCAAATATAATATGAATAGAGGCTTTCATAGATATGACGTTCCAATCACATATGTGTCACGGCGCCCTTTGGGCTCCATCTAAATCTACAGAATCGGCTGCGCGGGCGGTCGCGTCGCGCGCAGCCTTTATCATTAGGTCACGCTTGCCGTGTGCACAGCCGATTCTGTAGATTTGTATTCTCAATCAGCTTATTATGTGATTTTCGGTTTCCTACTAGCAAGACTGACGGATTTGTGACAATCTACAAATGTTTGGTAGCATTGACATTGCATCGTTTTCCTTGAAACTGATTCTGTATTGCTGCTTGAACCACCACTACCACTAGGATGTTTTTGTGTTGATAGTCCGATTTGGCTTATCTTTCACTACAACTGTGATGCCTTTTCTGCGTTAAAATCCACTGGATCTCATGTTGACATTATTGTGGAGTTTCCTCTATGTACGGGTAAATTTTTTATCAATCTCACTTGCAAAATTCATATTCTCAGTTGCGAAATGGATTGCACAGTTTCTGCCGCTTTCTTCATCAGTTGCAATCTTGCTGGATTTCCTCATTGATATGTGCTTTCTATCGCTCATGCTTACAACGAGAAATGATGTTTTCAGTTTGTGCATTCGTCATCTTTACTCTCACTGCAACCGTCTCTATCGCTTTTTGACGAATCCCAAGAAGATATGAAGAGTAATCTCTTTAGTTTTGGAAGTTTTGCTTTTGTGCATAGACTGTTCCAGAAGTTGGAGCTTCTCAAATGTAGTATTTTTTATGGTCGCCTTTCTACGGTCGTCTTGAGGCTGCTTCGACTGTTCCTTCCGCAAAAGTAAGTTTTCCCTTATTCTTAGCGATAGGGTTCCAAGTTTGGCTAAATCAGTATGGAATTCATAATCACTGATGTTTTGTCGTTGAGTAATACTAAGCTTTTAAGTTCAATCGATCCTGTTTAACCGGCCTGTTATGACCAACCGAACATAGGATTTGATGAAAAGTTAGTTCCTAATCTAACATCATTCGTCATGTCATCAACGTCCCTCGAAGCTTCGGATTGCCCAAAATGCACGAAGATTATGCTTCGCAAGAATCAATCTGTGAGTTTTAATCATGGTTAGTATACTAAATCCTCATCTCTTTCTGATTTTCAGTTCTGTTTAAACACCACACAATTATCGTTAGTATCGCGTGTTTCCGGATGAAGCTGCCACTTTCATATGACGTGCTCAATTTCAGCTCTTCTCTCCTTTGTGGCCTTTCAGTTACGTATATACATGCTTTGTGGTTATTGCTGTTATCTCATACTATATCTCTCGCAAAGTGCGTCTGTATCAAACTCTGAGTTATGAGGACATCACTGTTTAAGTCAAGTTTTCCAGCTTGGAACTAAGTTGTTGGCTGATTGAGTTGATGTCGAGTAATGCTGTGCTTCTACGGCTCTCTATAATTTGTTCGTTTCACTTAGAACTCACTTCCAATTATGCTAGAAAGCCTCTTCGAAAGCCTCAGGTGCTGATCTGATATTCATACTGTGTTGGCATATGTTTTGCACTCTATCCTCTAGGGCTTTGGCGACTATGGCAGTAGTTCAATAAAAAAGAATGCGTATAGCATTGTAATCGAAGAAGTTATTGCATTGAAACTTCAAAACTGAAGCATACAACAATGAAAAAGTCAAACACTGGCTTATCTATGTAATGAACGATCCGTTTCTAATGTTTACAACGATGTATAAAAAGGATATTTGTTGAACGTGGCTTTTGTGGAGATAATACTCTTTGATTGTTCTTGCACGGTTCTTGTGACCGTTATCAGCCAAACACTTTCTCAACAGATGTTTTAGAATTTTGCAGAGACTTCAAGTAGAAGATAAATGACTATCAAAGCCATTTAAACTATGACCTATCCCAAACGATTTACCTTACTGTTTTACTGCCATCTGTAGCCACCAACCTCAAGAATTGACCTCTGGTTATCATAGCATTCGTATTCTGAAGCTAGAAAATCAAGTCAGTACACGCTTATGATGAACGGGTAGATAAAATGGCCACAGTCAACCTTACTCGGGTCTGACAAGGTTTATCCATGAATACGACCTAGCAGGTAATTCGGATGACCGCTGTGAAATTTACATGTGCAGCATTGACTCATGGTAGCCGTCATAATTTTCTACAGATGTGCAATTTTTTGTTTAATAGATGTCTTCACGAAGGGCATCCAATTTTTGATTCCATTTTTCAATACCAACTTCTCCGAAACTGACGCGCTCTGATAATCGCTGTCTGAACTACATTGTACCTACCATGAGAGCAGAGATCGCCGAACAAGCGGAACAAACTGCATGCGAGTTCAGCCTTATGTAACGAATGGATCGCTGCGCGCTTACAATACGATCCGCCATAGAACGTTCTGAAAACAACGTTTCCAGGAATTCTCGTATTGCGAGTCTAATCCGAAAAAAAAAAGCGAAATCCTTAAAATCGAAACGCATTGCGTAGATGGAAGTATCGTTCGTATTGGCCGCGACCCAGCAGCTACTCGGAATGACAGCATTACAAAGCCAGTCAGCTGTAAAGCCGAGCGTTTTCTCGACTCTGACTTCATAAGAAGCAGACAATAATCAATGCATTCGCCAACTTAACAAAAACGATGCAGTGTCAATGCTACCAAACATTTGTAGATTGTCACGAAAACCGTCAGTTTTGTTAGTAGGAAACCGAAAATGACATAATGAGATTGAGCTTACAAATCCACAGAGTCGGCTGCGCACACGGCAAGCGTGACCTAATGATAAAGTTTGCGCGCGCGACGCGACCGCCCGCGCAGCCAACTCTAGATTAGAGTTGATAGATTAGTAGTTAGGATAGATTTAGATGGGGCCCGCCCTTTGAAGTGGCGCCGATTGCACCAATTCATTTTTTTGTCTCGTCATGTGCATCTCTGTGTTTTTCTCTTTCTGTCTCTTTCTGTCTTTTTCATTGTTTTTAATTTCTTTTCGCTTCAAGAAATGCCTGCGGTGGAGGCGAAAGAAATGCTCAAGGACAAAAGGACAAGAATGACGGACGGGACGACAAGAGCCAGCCAAGATTGATTTTTGTTTTTATGTTCTTTTTGGTTCTTTTTGCTTCGGGCTGTGACCAGCTAGCTTCCGCCCGTAGGCTCGCGGCCTTCACAAGAGCGGGATTTCAATTTCTGAAAGAGAATGAGATTAACAGTTAGTTTATATACTATCTATCCTCAGAGTAACAACTCTGGCCACTTCTTACCCAAAAATAATTCCAAGGACAATTTTTGGGGTCTTAAGTTTTTATGTGCTTCCTGCAGCGCACATGCCAACGATTGGTACTTACGTGTTTTTTTAGCAAAATTGTACATTCTCTCTGTCAAAACAAAACAACAAGTTCGATGACTCTGAACTAAGTAACAAGCACAAATCGCACGCGTTGCTATTCACTCAAGTTTGTCAATTTTGATATTCTTATAATATTAGGGCCCCAAGAATTCTGACTCTGATTCGGAAATAGGCGATGCGCTGAAAACGTTCGTAGGCACTATTGCTAACTAGATGGCAAACCCAGCTCCGCCCGGGACCAAACTTTGCACACATACACTTCGGGGCAGGGAGCGTGTCATAGTCCACTTTTCGGGGGTGATCAGCATGTTCGATTACCCCCCTGTGCAAAATTCCAGCCCCCTAGCTCAAATTTTGCAAAATTCGATAAAATCGATATCGATCGATAACGAAAAGTAGCCTATGACACGCTCCCTGCCCCGAAGTATATGTGTGCCAAGTTTGGTCCCGATCGGTTCAGAAATAAAAATTTCTATTCCGCACATACGCACATACAGACAGACATACATACACACATTCAACTTTATATATAAGACTAGCGACCCTACGGGTCGCTAGCAAGCGGGTAGGGCACACCCATAAATAAACGTATTTCATACCTATAATTTTCTCAAGTGAAATTCCAATTTATCAGCACATGTATTGCCACAACCCCTCAAAAGTAACATTTTCAGAGATATTTTCAATGGGAGGAAAGTGAATCATGCCGTTCTAAAATTTTGTTCTGCCCAGTCAACGCTGTACAGCTTCCTTTCGCAATGTCACACTCGCACTCACGCTTACAATCTGGAGAGAAAAATCGGATTCACCCAGAGCAAAAGCTCCCAAAAGCGAGATTTTGGGAGATTTTCTCAGAATTTGGCGGAAATGTGGATCATATCGTGCTAAAATTTTGTCTTGCCCCAGTCAACGCTGTACAGCTTCCTTTCGCAATGTCACTCTCGCACTCACGCTTACAATCTGGAGAGAAAAATCGATTTCACCCAAAGTAAAAGCTACCAAAACGAGATTTTGGGAGATTTTCTCAAAATTTGGCGGAAAAGTGGATCATATCGTGCTAAAATTTTGTCTTGCCCCAGTCATCGCTGTACAGCTTCCTTTCGCAATGTCACTCTCTCACTCACGCTTACCATCTGGAAAGAAAAATCGAATTCACCCAGAGCAAAAGCTACCAAAAGCGAGATTTTCGAAGATTTTCTCAAAATTGGGCGGAAAAAGCATAATGGATACTGAGATCGAATGTGACAGGATCAAATTGTATGCTTCTATAACTAACTTTGCAGCAATGACCAGCTCGCAATTTCAACACCCTTGGCACGCGCTTGCGTCTTTCAACACACCCATTGCAGCAGCAGAGCGTATGCGTGTCGTGGCCTCTCGTTCGCGCTAGGACGTCTACGTCCTCTTGACCTCATGATCGCACCGTCGCATCTCTACACAATAAGGCCCCGTTCGGAAACCGGCGTCTATTCAAAACACCCTCTGAAGCATACATGTGGGCGGAACCATCCTCGCCGTCTCGTTTTTTGGGATCGGGTTTATATTATAGGAGAGGATGAGAAACTGCTGGATGTCAGTAGCGTTGGGATCAAATTCAGCGACGAAAGTGAGGCAATGGCCAAATACGCAAACGTAGTCGCAAAACGTTTAGAAAGTTGCAGCAGGTAAAAGGGATCCTTTACGAGAGAATTGTGCTTTTAGCTCGTGAGAGCGAGTACGACCGAGATAGGATGCGCTATGGAAGAATGCGACTATTATGGCGATATTTACGTTACTTCGTACTGTGTCACCAATCAGTCGTGAGTTCTTTATCTTGCCATAAAGAGCAACAGGTGTTTGTAACAACAGTGCCGTTGAGAGCTGTTACAAAGCATTCATTCTCATACCTTTTGCTCTTTTCGAATTACTAGAGAAACATGAAAAATACGAATTAAAGCTTCTTCCCTTTCACTCTGTGGAGGATGCAGTGCCTTTCACCGGTAATAATGCTAAACAGGGCTCAGAGGTGGTGGCGCTTTCAAATGCTAGATGTCGTTTGAGGTGTATGCACAGGAAGCCCCAGACACCCCAAACCTCATCCCTCACGCTATCAGCCGCATTTCCTAAACCCAAATCATGGTATGTCGGAATTTCTCGCAATGTCAGGAGGAAATTCGTTTTTGACACGTTCCAAATGCCACCTTGTGCTGGGCACTGGTGCTATCTGGTAGAATAAGTGAGCTCGACAAGCTCTTAGTTTTTGAATAATTCTGTTAAGTGATGTCCATCATCACTTTAACAAACAAATGGTCTGATTATGCATCTAAGACAATAAGTCCCATTATCGATGTCATTGAAGTTGCACTTGTAAGCGTTTGTGTTTGCTTGCTAGAGGGGTGCCCTGGTTTTTGAGCAGTATGCATTACGTCTCCTTTTCTGAAACAAACGCTAATGAATTCAGCTCAATCTTGAAATTCTCTGTGCAAAATTTTACTTGACTTTTCACAGTTTTTTGAGGTTCCCATTGAGAATTTACTGCTTAGAACATACAAAAAGTTGCATTTACATTGTAGCAATGCAGGGTGTCCCAAAAGTAAGTACACACTTTTTAATCGCTCACTTCCTTCTTTTTACACAGTCTTTTGCTTAGTTTTCAGGTAGTATCCATAAGGCAGGCTTCAACTTAGATTTACATTAGTGAGCAAATCGCAAATCTCTCTTCGTTGCTGTAGGATTACGGTAAGAACTTTGGGACTGTGGAATATCAGTGGCTATATTTTGCTTTAGAATGAACACACTAAGATGTAAACTGTTCACTGGGCTAAACTGAGTCCGCTGATTGTGAATATGAAAAATCGCACTTCACCGTAGAGCTTTTTTCTAACTTATGCCAAGTAAACGGCGACACCGGCTTTTCAAAAATGTGACTAAAGCAAGTGAAGCTCTTCAAAAACTCGTAAAATGTTGCCTAATGATAGAAACATGTCTGAAAACACTACTCCAAGGCGTTCTAGAATTTTTTGAAACTTTTTCTCAAAAGGCCTAATTCATAACGGCGCTGTATGCTGGAAATTCTTACCGTAATCCTACAGTAACGAAGAGCGATGGGTGATTCGCTCTATATTGTGAACTAGCTGGCTTACCCGGCTCCGCCGTATCCGGACCAAACTTGGCACACATACACTTCGGGCCCCGGCGGGTGTTACAGTCCACTTTTCGTTATCGATCGATGTCGATTTTACCGATTTTTATCGATTTTTTTGCTGAGTTCACCTACAGGGCTACGAGTTGGCACAGGGGGGGGGGGGGGAAGTGAGCATGGGGATTCCGAATACAATATTAGTTTTCAGAATTATCGATTACTTTTATTGATTTTATCGATTTTTTGTAAATTTTGACATGCGAGGCTGGGATATTGCACCTTGGGGATGATCAGCATGCTCGATTACTCCCCTGTGCCAACTCCCAGCCCCGTAGCTCAAACTTTGCAAAAAAAATCGATAAAATCGATAAAAGTAATCGATAATCCTGAAAACCAATTTTGTGTTCGGAATCCCCATGCTCGATTACCCCCCTGTGCGAACTCCCAGCCCCGTAGCTCAAACTTTGCAAAAAAATCGATAAAATCGATAAAAATAATCGATAATCCTGAAAACCAATATTGTATTCGGAATCCCCATGCTCGATTACCCCCCTGTGCCAACTCCCAGCCCCGTAGCTTAAACTTTGCAAAAAAATCGATAAAATCGATAAAAGTAATCGATAATCCTGAAAACCAATATTGTATTCGGAATCCCCATGCTCGATTACCCCCCTGTGCCAACTCCCAGCCCCGTAGGTGAACTCAGCAAAAAAATCGATAAAAATCGATAAAAGTAATCGATAATCCTGAAAACCAATATTGTATTCGGAATCCCCATGCTCGATTACCCCCCTGTGCCAACTCCCAGCCCCGTAGGTGAACTCAGCAAAAAAATCGATAAAAATCGATAAAATCGATATCGATCGATACGAAAAGTAGCCTGTGACACCCGCCGGGGCCCGAAGTGTATGTGTGCCAAGTTTGGTCCGGATCGGTTCAGAAATGGAATTTTCTATTCGGAACATACGTACACACAGACATACAGACATACATACAAACAGACATTCAGCTTTATATATAAGATTAAAGCTGAAGCCTGCTCTGCCAAACTGTACTTACAATAGAACTTAGCGGAAGAGAGCTATTGCCGATCAAAATGTGTAATTACTTTTGGGACACCCTGTATATGGCCTATCATCAAAGTGAATTGAGGCCTACCATTTTAAGACATTAATGCACTTTGTTCAATTGTGGATAAGTTGAATTTCTTCAGGATCCTTTTTGTATAAGATTTATAATATTTTCTTATTTGTTGCCTCATGAGCAAGAAAGCTGATTTTGATTACCATTTGGATCTTATATTCAAGGGATTAATAGAGATAATTTAGGCCAGTTGCTGCCGGCGATTACATCAGTGGACCAGGTACGGAGAAGTAAACAGTAGGTCTCATAATTTGAAACCAGTATCGCTGTAGAATGAAGGAAGAACACGAAAAAAGGCGACTAGCACACGATTCAGTCGAATTCAGTCCAGAAAGACTTAAAGGAGATTAGAGAGAATCTTTTCCTTATTTCAGCACAAACTTCTGTCAAAAACGCCCTATATCATTTGATCTGAGTAAGCTTAAACAGGATTACAGAATTAGGCCTTATCTACAAGGTGGGAATATGGGCGTCATATTTTTGTTAGCAAAACTTTTCATACAAACGAAATTCTGTTAGATTATTGCATACTGAAAATGGAGACATCTTTATGTGTTACTCCTACAAAATTGGGCGTCTACACATAAATATAGACTTCAGTAGCTTATTTTGAAATTGGTGCGTCAAAAAATGCCAGGTGAAGGATGTATCAACTACTTATTCGTGGCGACCCTCAGTTACGAATTAAATAAATTTCAAGACATGAGATTTTGTAGAGCATTGTCTGAGGAACAGACAGTGCCGTAGCCGCTAATCGTCCCAAAATAAAATGCGACACTATAAACATGGTGCTGTGACTGAGCCGCAGTGCCTTTTAACAATAAGTGGAAGCAGACTCCGGATTTCCGTTCCCATTGGAAGAGCGATAAATCTTAATATAGAAATTGTCCACGCACTACAGGAATGTTGGCCGTCATGATAGAAATTTCCAAAAAAATTACATATTGTGACGCATAAACTTACCGGTCACCCTGTATACTCGCTCTAGAAAAAGTTCCGTGATGATAAACGTCAGGCAATAAATAGTATATCATCTATACCAACCTGTTACGGCACAATAAAATTGAACAGTTCCGTGATGTTTTTGTTAGCATGAACTCGTCAAAAAACTACAGATATACTTACTTACTTAGATACTTAGATGGCCCGTCCTCACGTGACGTGCGGGCCCCAGTACAAGTTTCCATTTTTTCCAGGGGCGAAAGTCGTATCCAGCTGATTTCTCAGCTGGTCCATGCGTTCCACGAACACGTCTGCCCATCTCGTTGGTGGCCTTCCTCGAGGACGTTTGGCTTCGCAAGGAATCCACTCAGATGTTCTTAGTGTCCATTGTCGTCTGTTCTTCTCATTATGTGACCGGCCCATCGGTGTTTGGCTGCTGCGAAGTCCGACTAAATGTTGCTTGCGTCGGGTCATCTTCAGAAAACTGCGCTCGAGCGCTCTGTGGGTGGTCCGTACAGCTTTCGCGTGGCTGCAGTATCGGCCCAAGTCTCAGCTGCGTAACAGAGCGCCGGGAGAACGGTTGAGTCGAACAGGTGGGCACGAAGCTCCGGGTCCGTCAGTTGGTCGCTGGCTTCCTTCAGAGGCCCGAAGGCGGCCCAGGCTGCTCTTCTTCTCCTATTAAGTTCTTCCCTCAACTCGTTCTCCATGTTCATCGAACGTCCCAGTTACACGTAAGAAGACGTCTCCATATTAGGGTGCCTTCCATTTCCATTTCTGCATCTTCGCAAAGGACGTTCCTCATGAACTGAGTCTTCTTCCGATTTATTCGCAGTCCGATCTTCTTCCCTACTTCGTTCAGTTCCTTCAGCATCGTCTCTGCTTCGGTGATACTGCTCGAGAAGAGAACGATGTCGTCCGCAAAACGAAGGTTGGACAATCTCCCATCAACTCGTATGCCTCTCTCGTCCCAGTCCAGTGACTTCATCACTGGACTGGGACAAGAGAGGCAGTTCACCCACTGCAAGGCCGCGGTGAACAGCTTCAGCGAGATTGTGTCGCCTTGTCGGACCCCCTTATCGTTTGGTATGGTCAGGGGGCGATGGAACAGCTGTATCGTTGTTGTACAGTCCTTGTAGCGGTTGGCTAGTGTCCTCACGTAGGCTGGGTCCACTCCTTGATCGACTAGCGCTGACAGGATAGCCTTGGTTTCGACGCTGTCGAAGGCTTTCTCGTAGTCGACGAAGGTTAGGACGAGAAACAGTCGGTATTTCCGGCAGACTTCTATGACCCTCGAAACCGTCTGGATGTGGTCTATGCAACTGAATCTCTTGCGGAATCCAGCTTGTTGTTGGGGTTGAGCTTCATCCAGGGTCCTAATATGCGAGCGAGGGTAATATTCGTGAAAAGTTTGTAGAGCACACTCAGCAGGAATATTGGAGGGTAGTTCCGAAGATCCTCCCGTTCACCCTTCTTGAAGAGAAGAACGGTTTTTGACGTTCTCCACTGGTCGGGAATCTTCTCCCTCTGAAGGTAAAATGTCAAATGCGACGCTAGAACCTCGTGTAGACGGCGTCCTCCGGCTCGCAGAAGTTCGACAGGAAGCTGATTTGGTCCTGGAGCCGTGGACTCTTCATGGTCTAACTCGCCGTGCGCACTTCAGCAGGTAGAATCCTTGGTGGTACTTCTCCAGTAGGAACAACGGGCATCTGCACGGGTGTTGATGAGCGGAAGAGGTTGGTGTAAAAGTTCTTCGCGATAGATTCCATCTTGTATCGGGAAGAAGTCGGAGTCCCGTCTTCGTTCAGTAGTGCAGCCAGCGGTACATAATATTCGCAGAGGTCCCTTCGGCACTTCTTAAGACTTCGTCTTTTTTCGGCTGCTTCCAGTATCTTGGCTTGCCTGTACTTCCTGAGATCCTCTTGCAAAGCTGTTCTGCAACTGGCGTTGGCTATGAGTCGCTCGAGATGGGTTGCATTCGGATCCTGCCTCAGAAATGTTCTTCTTTCGAGCATTTTCTTGGTGGTCTTCGAAATGCGTTCCAAGTTCTTCTCAGAAGTCACTGAGGCGCATTCTCCACAGGCTCGCAATCCTTTCAGAAGCCGGTCACAATCGTACGTTGGGTCCTCCTCGATGGGCCAGTCACAACTTGATATGAGGTCTTCCAGCCTGTTACCGTCATAAACGACTTCCTTCCTTCTCGCGGCACTATGACAGACTTTCTTTTCCAGCCTTCGGCTGAGTCGTATCTTCGCTCGAAGGAGGCGGTGATTCGGAGCCACTGCAGGATGATGGAACTACAGAGACATCGAGTAAGCTCCACTTTCGGTTGGTGAGAATCTGGTCGATCTTAGCATGAATCGTTCCTTTGAGCGATTCCCAAGTCCACCGGCGATGTTCTTTTTTCATGAAGATGGAGTTTCCATGGAAGAGTCGTGCGGCGGAGAGAAGCCCAACGAGACGGTTGCCGTTTTCGTTTCGGAGCCCATATCCAAACTTCCCGATCCTATATTCCTTTTCTAGTGGCATCCCGACTTTCGCATTGAAGTCGCCCACAACATATTTGTAGAAGGACTTTTCGTTGCGGACGACCTCCTCCACGTCTTCGTAGAAAGCATCTAGTTCTGATTCGTCAGCTGCTGATGTTGGCGAGTAGCAGTTGATGATGCTGATGGTCTTCTGACGTGGAGGGCGTAGTCGTAGGATGCCCAGTCGAGGTGATAGGATCTCGTGCGAATTCACAAGATGGACGATAGATGGGTGGACGACAAAGCCGACGCCTCCCACGTTTCATGATGGAACCTTTTCACTACGAATGATGAGGGTCCCATCACTCATCTGTCGCAGGCCTTCTTCCTGGACTTCGTTTCCTGCAGAGCGATGATGTGGTAGTTGATGTGCTCTGCAGCGTCGAGAAGAGCGTGGAGGTCGGCGTTTGTGGAGACTGTCCTGTCGTTGTAGGTGCAGAGCTTGAGGCAGTCTCCATGGCGTGTTGTCCGGGCAGACGTGTCGTTTTTGTGCAATCCGAAAGGCGCCCTGAGTACCCTGACATCGTTCTTGCTACCACCCGGCACCGTAGGCGGGATACGATGTGCAGGGTTTCTTTCTAATCTTCTAACTGGAAGAGTGATATGAATTTTTCCCTACAAGAGGTGGCTTACTAGGCCTACTCTTGATTTTCACGGGGCGGTCGCTGACCCAGGGCTTGGAGCGGGGAGAGACCGCCTAGCGACCAGAAGAAGCCAGACGGCGGGGGATCTAGCGTGGCCGGTTCTTAGCTAGGCGTCCGGCCGAAACCGGAAGCGTCGAACTCCTTCACAGCTTGGGAGGCCCTACCAGAGTATACACTCGGCTGTGCATCGCAGTTCGATACCCAGTGTCACCCCCACGCCACGATGAGGCGACCGACCATTGTGGGGGAACTACAGATATAAGTAACAAAATAGATGATAATCAAACCAAATATAAGAAGAGAAACCCTTATGTATGTAAGCCCCTTTCTGTAAAGTTTGATGATTACTCATCCCAAAGGCTTGGTAACGGAACTGATAATGTGGGCTAGGTACGGACACAGTGAGGAACTGAGGCCCCCGATTACAGTTCCGCGAGCTTTTACACAAAAACGAGCTTGTTACTTCCAGAAAAAAAAATAGTATCTGCTCCCATTTTGAATACGATCAATCTGAAAGTAATGAGAAATTAAAGCTTCATCACTTTTAGACTGTAAGCTCCTCAAAGAATCTACCAAAACAACATGTCAGAAAAAACTCTAAGGATCGTAGATTGATGACCGAGGGTAGTTTCTTAACAGCATAGCATTGCCACCAAATGATTGAGCGCATCCCGGTATGCATCCTCTGCTCGTATTCCCGCTTTGATCAAGCAATTCACGAAAAGTTTTAATCCAATCCAGCTCATATAGGTTGAGCCGATAGTTTTTTGATTTCAAAAGCTTCGACACTGCTCCCCGTGTGAACATGTTTGCTTACAAAATATTTCATCAGAAGGAGAAATTTCTCCACTTTCACATAACTTATATACTATACTTTCTATACTTTCACATATCTTCGCGGCTCTTTGACAACAGGAGACTCCAAGGATAAGAATTCGATTAGGAGAACCAGTTTAACTCTCTGTTTTCGAAAATGAATTGCCAAAAATTTTGAAAGCCGCAAAAAAATTGAGAAGATGTTTGTTACAGTCTACGTAAGCTGCTCTTTCGAACGATACAACAATAAACTTATACTTTGAGATTTTCTATAAATGGTTATGATTTTCGAGAAAAATGCCAAAATAATCAATTCTTTCGATTTTTATGCTAGCTCAAAAAGCATGACTTTCGCACTGAGTTTTAACCAAAACGAAATCTACAAGTCACAAAAAGTGGCAAAAAAGCGTATAATACTCCACTCCGATCAAAAATAATTTTTTTTTGCATTTTCGCAATTTCCTCAAAAATCATAACTTTTCGCAGAAACGCTCGGTCAGACAAACTTGGCACTGTTGGAAAGAGCGGCTTTTGTAGACTGTAGGAAACATGTTTTCAATATTTGCTGCAGCGTTCCAGATTTGACGTTTGATTTTGAAAGTCGGGAGTTGGAGTGGTTCACCTAATCGAATTTTTATTCTGGAGCCCCATGTCGTCAAAGCGTCGCGAAAACGTTGTTCAAAGAATGCAATTTTTTGTGAGCAATACGTTTACAGGGAGCAGCTACGAATTTTTCAATACCAAGGCGACAAAACTTTTGGTTCAACCTAATATACTGACCTTCATGATAATACAAATATGCTCTTTTGTAAATCGCCGCCTTTTCCACTAAAGCAGTAAAACTTGAGTCTAAAAAATAGAAGCATTCGGGACACACCAGACACATGCACCCAAGCCGCTAGGTACAGTAGTATTATATTCGAAATCTTGAATGCAGCGACTCGGCAGAATGACAGCTTTGGGGTATTTATCGTTCTGGGGTTCCTCTGGACGAGCTAAGTCCAATACTGTGCTTTGCAGCTTCAAAAGATATCAAAAAGACGCTTTTCCAGACGTGAAGATTATATTTGGGTGAACCGCGTATCGTGCTCTCTAGCGATTGGCTTGTGAGTGGTACTGTACCTACCGTACCCACGAGCCAATCGCGCTCGAGGGCAGGCATACGCCATCCGTCCAAATAGCACCTTTCACTTCTGGAAAAGCGGGTTTTTGATATCTTTTGAAGCTGCAAAGCACAGTCTTGGACTTAGCTCATCCAGGGGAACCGAGAATATCCTAAAGTGTATATCCTAAAGTTGTCATTCTGCCGAGCCACTGCCTTCAACTCAAACGTGTACTTGCCTTCTTTATTAAGGGGATTAGCAGGACGAATGTATGTCCAATTCGGATGGCTATGACAGAAGGTTGTAATAAGAAAGTTTTTTCTCGCAAAAGCTCCAGAGGTCAGTGCGCTTCAACTATGGAATCTGCAATAAAATCATAATAGCACTCCTTTCTACCTTTGCAAGTAGTCTAATAAGTTCAAGTCTTTTCACAATTCGGCCTTAAATTCGGTACGATGCGAATGCCAGAGTGGTTTTTCTCGCATCTAGTACGGTCAAGTATAGCCTTATCAGGGAACGTCAATATGTAAAATCCGGACTTGATCCACCCATCTTCGAAATTGTTCAGTTATGTGCTCGAAGAGGCCTGGGTTCTGTGAACAATAGCGCGATCGAAATCCATAACACCTTTACTATGTCAACTAATAATCCTAGTAACTGAAGAAAAGCCACTGAGAGAAAATAATCTGATTCCAAAATGTAGGAGTGGTGGTAATTTGATTGCAACCATCACTTTTACCAAGTTTTTATTGTAGTAATCAGCAGGTACAAATCATCCCTATAAGCGTCGAAGAAACAATGTCGATGGAAGCGGGCATATTTTCACTTGAGTCTAGATTTAGCAAAGCGATGTCATCGAAGGGGACAGAACCTCCAAGTATTTTCAAGCTTGACGCTTTCATTCACTTCAGCAAATTCGCAATTCGCTCTCTACAACCCTTACCAAGCTGGATCAAGCGTTCCTCACATTTCTCTTAATTTATGAAACCATCGGCTTATGATTTAAACAAAAAAGTGGTGTAGAATTTTTATTTTGAATGATAATATTGTGGTTTCACGCCTCGTCTCATAAGATGAAGTGCTAACTTCATTGCTTCAAATATTGGAACAATGAAATTAACTTATTGGGTACTTCGTTTCGTTCAAGATGAAACAATCAGGGAACATTATAACCTGTTGCTTACTTGCGTGTTTACTTTTTAGATGATCATGGTTACCACTATGCAACCATGAGTAAACAACAACAACACCTTTTATGATAGTTTCGACCAAATTACCACTCCGGAGTGTTTTATTTTTGAGGATTACAATTTAGTCAAAGGGACCACGGAATGAGAAAGTTTACTTGACAAATGTCAGAAATGATTCTGAATACCCCATTGATACTCTTATAATTATTTTTAGGTAAGTATTTCTAGTCAGTGCCTGTTTTCAGTTAACGTGGTTCACGTAGAGAAAGGATACAGAAAACCATCAACGTACCATTTTCTGAATGTTTTTTTAGCATGTGCATTAGAAGAAGATGAAAAAGAAGACGATATTCTTCCAACAATAAGAAAATATAGAGGGCAGCTACAGAATGGATTGCAACAAAACGGTTATGATGGAGAAATGTTACCAGCTGCTTCGGACATGCAAACGTTGGTTAGTTAACGTAATACTTCTTTAGCCCGGTTTCGTAAGCAACGTTACGGCAAGAACAGGACCAAAGGCGTTTTGAATACTCTTCAGTTCAAGTGATTTTCATTTTGTTCACGTCAAAGCCAGGATAGAAGTACAATACAACGAAACAAAACAAATTCAGACTTGGAGTTGCGAACTGGAAGCAAGCTAGAATTGCCTTGACCAGTGGTGAACAGTGTCTACAAGGTGATCATGTCGCGGATTTCGAAAACGCATTAAAAGATAAAGCAGGAATCTTCCAGGGGTAAGTATCTGCCGCAGACTTTCTACAGTTTGAGGATTCTATACACTAACGCTGAAGAAAATGAGGAAAGAAGAAGTTAGAGCTTACCATTCTTGCTGTGAGTTTGTGTTTATGTAAAAAATCAGCCATCACGCCGCATTTCACAATTACATTGTATATGAAGGTTCGACATACTTTGAAGCGGTCTGGTGTCAGTGGTATCGACGCTTCGTTGCCGTTGTTACATGATAAAATAAGCATTTGTGCAGCCTCATTTTCGATGCTATCTTACCAGGTGGTAACCGCGCATCGGTGCAGCGGTCACTTGTTAAAATGAGGCTGTATTGATGAATCACTACTCACAACCAGCAGCAATAAAAGCGGTAACACTAGTATTACCAGTAACACCAGTAACATGAGTAATACTAGCAGCACGGGTAATACTGGCAATGTATGGTCAAAGAAGCCTCTCCATGTAGGATCGGTGATTTTGAGAAAAGGAAATCTTTTTCGCAGAAGAATAAATGCAAATCTGAAATATTTATTAAGAACTTATCACGCTTGGGTGCTATCGGACAAAGACCACCGTGAACTACATCTGAAAGCAAAAATCTCTTAGCTTTTTTATTAGGGAAGGATATTTACATAGGTTGGCGATTGAAGACCTGATGTATATCACTAGACGCGTCACTGAACGCTGAATCCAAATCGCTTTCCTTTTCTGCAGAACAGCTCTCCGAAAGAAGTTATGAGCGTTTGCATGTCCAAACCTGTCGTGTTCTAGGTGACATAAAATCAGCGAAAAGCTCTAGAAAAATACCTGAAAGTGGGTAATCGATTTTATGTCAAGTGTATTGACTACAAGGGAGGAACACACTTAATGGGAATCTGCATAGGAGATTTTGAAGAGATTTTTGCTGATTTTATGCCAGTTAGAGCATGACAAATTTGAACGTGCAAACAAATTCATTAATTCTCCCGGAAAGTTGTTCCGCAGAAAAGGAACGGATTTGGAATCAGCGTTCAAAGGACGTTTAGTGATATACAACTTGTTGCCATTCGTCAACTTATTTTTGCGAATGATAACAAGAATAACAACTCCTTCCCTTGTTAGATATAAACCTGAGAAATCGACGATTTAGTCCTTTTTGGAGCCGTATTCGCACAAAAATTACTTTTCAATCACTTTTTGGGCTAAAATGGCTAGTTCGCACTTGTATATGTGATCCAAATTTATGATTTTGCGAAAAGCCTAGATTGCGCCTCACTTTTGAAGGCTAAAGCCGCGTAGACTCGTTCGGTGCTCAATTTTGAAGGATCCGCGTATCGAACTAGCTTCTCCTCGAGCATGGTAATTACATGTTGATATCTTATTCCACATTCAAGATTTTGGAAGACGTTTTTACCTTGGAAATACAACTTTAACAAAGGATTGAAGAGCGCATCGAATACATGTTCGAGCGATTTGGCACTGTTGATTGGGACTTCATAACCGTTCAAAATCCGAACAAGACTTTCGGAACAACCTAGTGCTAGGAAGGCAAAGTTCTTAGCGCTTATAAAAGCTATTACTTTGACGCAAGGCCGAATTATCAATGCAAATGTTGCTCTCTGTAGATCCCCTTAGTATGTACAAAGCGCGACAGTTTTTAGCTGGTTCTAATGACAAAGAGTAATTCGCAACCGAAGTAATTAGATACGTGTTTTTGCAAAACACTTCAGGGAACGGAGAAAAATTACTGCTAATGCTGAATGTGCACGCTAAATTTCTTCACCTTCACATGTTTTCAGGGAATACGTGGACAGTGGACAGCACTGAAAAACCAAAAACCATCACCGAAGTACTGGCTTCGTTTTTGAACAACATAAACAATGAACCACACACAGATGTCAGCAACGGGATCAAGTACAGTGGAGAACCGAATTTGGGAGAATATGCTAATGTGAGTTCAGCAACTACGATCAGGGTTAGGACGAAGGACTCAACCGAAAATTTCTGTTTGCAGCTCGTAAGGGCGAATACGACCGAGATAGGCTGCTGGAAAACAGAATTCCAGATGCAGACAGTGGCTATGTGTATTTTTCTGTGTACCGTATCACCAACTCGCCGTAAGTTTATTCTGTTTGATGATTACAATGTTTGGTCTAAATGCAAACTACTTGGCTGCTTTACTTGAAGCGAGCTATTAACTCGAAGTCCGTAAATGTGAGAAGAAATAAGTATGGTATGTATAGTATGCTCAATGGCTGACGATCCTGTTTGGTTTCAAATGACTTTTGAGTTTGAGGAGTTATACAACAACAAAAAATGAATTTATAATATTAGGTTGTCCGGAAAATAATGTCGCATGGCATCCTATCGCCACAGAATGATCATAAAAAATAGCGAATGGGGTATCATTTGATAGAGCAAAGAAACCCCTATAAGATAGTACACAAAACTATGCGGAAATCGTGCTCCACCTGAAGTTCGAATCCAAAATGTAAAAATTTTCAGATATCCGAAAACAGGGCCGGCACGAGGTCGGCAAATGACAAGCTGGAAATCGTTCTGGCGCCAAAAAGCAAAGGGGAAATCGTTTTTGCGCGGTCCGGGGCAGAGCCCCGGAAAAAAATTGGTAGTTCATGCTCGCTACTTATCTTGACATGTTATGTGCCTCAACAGGCGAACACTGGAGTTCGCGCGCGTCAAACCGCGCCTTCGCTAAGTGCCGCACGCGCGACGTCGCCCAAGCGATGTTATTTGTAACTGCATACATGACTAGTTCTCAATGTGTGTGTAACGATATGGCACCAAATTTTGTGTACGAACGGACAGAGGCTAGTGGAAACATAGTATGAAAAATTATGAAAAACTTATGTGAACGGAACGAGTAATTAGCATTTTTTCCGAGAATTTCGCAAAACCGATAAATGAAAATGTGAATATAAACGGCTCGTTTGGAAAGCGCAGATGAACGATATGGTATGAAACTTGGTAAGTACATGCATACGGGCTTGCAGGACTTAACTGAGGAGTTTCATTGAGAAATTATGTGACTGAAGGTTGTGGCAAACTTTTTTCTGGAAATTTTGCGCTACCAAAGAAATGGAAAAATGGCTCGTTTGCAACGCAGAGGTAACGAAATCGCGCGGGCTTCGGTGTGTATATGCGCAATAGGACTAAGTAATAAAGTATGAAATATTATGAAAAACTTACGTGAATGAAGAGTTTCCTTAACTTATTTCCAAATTAGGTCGGCATTTGCCGACCTAATTCCCACCTGAGGTCGGCAAAACTCTCATTTCACATAATTTTCTCAAAATTTTTACGTAAATCTGTTGTACACCTAAAGTTTACTACATGGTGAAATTTTGGTTCCGAAACTCCTCCTCTTGTCCTTGTTGGAGCCCAAAATGGCATCAGCAGCCCAGCTTTCTAAGATAGAAAGCGCGCCCCAGTCAATCGATACGCGCGGGAACGGCGTCTCTCATTCCTATGACTGCGTTTCTTTGATATTTTCTCATTCCCTAATCCTTTTTACTGCTTATTTTTCTTCCTGTTTCCTATCTTGGTACAGCAATTTGAGTAATATAAGGAATTTGAGCAATTCGGGCGCTTTTGAGCGCTTTTAGGCGAAGTATGGCCGGTAATCTCGTCGCACAAGCACAAAACGTCATTTTTGGGCTCAAGAAAGTATTCGTAAAACTTACTGGGATCAAAGGGGTATTCGTTTTGGAAAACCCGTTTGCCCACCTTGTGCCGGGCCCTGTCCGAAAAATCGTATCGGTTCATAGACGTCCTATGGATCTCCAATTTGCACAGGCATGTACTCTCTACACTAGTTCACCTGCATAGTTTGTGGTATTTTTCCTTGGCTACAGTACGAGAAATAAAAATAGGTCAAAAGTGCGAATATGTCGCGTTTTTTGGGTTTTTGCAAACAATTTGGTTTTTCTCGAGAACTAGCGCTTGTCTAAATCTGAAAATTCATGGTTATACTCCTGAAGGTTCATGCTACAGAATCACCCATGTAAGAGAAGCTCAAGATTGTTTTGGCAAAAATGTGCCGAATTTCGTTCTCTCAATTTTCAGCCATGGAAAAACCTCGAAAATGTGCATACGTATGTCTCCTATAGTGAGTCCACGCGTGAGCAAGTTAGGGGTTCTCAGGGCGTTTCCAAACAGAGATACGATTTTTTTTCGTTTTTTAGATCTTTAGTGCCTTGTGAAATTTGGCTCCAAACTCCACGCAAATCAAACCTGACGCAAAGGCTCGAGCTTCATTTTGTAGAGCTTGTTTTGATCTATCGGTTCATACCCCCATTTACTTACATTCGTGCTGACCCCACGATTTTGCATGTTAAAATAAAAAGCGACATTATTTTCCGGACAACCTAATAATAATGAAATAATGAAAGGATTTTATATATGTGGTGAAAGAGATTTGTTATGGAGTTTTGAAACACTGAGAAAAGTCAAGAGGTGTTTTTCTAAAAGTGTGTGATAAAAAATATGCTGGCGTTCTGCACTGGCGCTTTGCTGGCGCTTCTCAACACTAGCATTTCGACGGGTGGGGGACTATATGTCGCCGAAAAAGGGCGGTCCCCGCGGTCATTTGCGACAAATACGCGCCATTGTACACTCAGGGATTCGCGCCGTGCGGGCGGTCCTCTTACAAGGGCTAGCGTACAAGCGGTCGACATGAGCCTAAAGCTTCCGTGCGTGCGGTAAACAACCGAAGCGCCGTCCAAGCGGCAGACAATGTTACCGTGCAAACGGCCGGCAATACATTTGCTCGAGCAAGCGGCCAGCAATGTGTCTGTCTTATCGGCCGGCAATAACCGTTGCCGTGTAAGCGGCCAACAGTGACCTCCATCTTCTTCTCACAATTTTCAACATTGTGAGCGTGAACTGTACCTGCGTGAGATACGACGCAGTGCTTAGGCTGCCCAAAGCATTGACATGCCCTATTATCAACATTTACTTCACCAGCAAGGCTGGAAAGAACCCGTGTGAAGCTATGAGCGGCTCCACAACTTTGGCGAGGCGGAGCTGCGCTAGCGTGCCTTGCGTTGCGGTTGCCCTGTGCTGAGGCATACCTGATCCATCGATCTTTGGTGTAGATCACGACCCCGCCTCGCCAAAGTTGGGGAGTCGACATTACATCCATCAGAGTTATGGTGTGGGATCCATTGTGGAAGATCTGGACAGGCATCATCCATGTTCCCAGAATGTGAGCAGGATCAATATATCCAAGGAAAATGGCCAGATATCCCACTCAAAAGTACCCCAACAGCAAGCGAGTGGCCGATCTTTCCCGCGCAGGCGGCGAGCATTAGAAATCGTGCTTGCGCCCCACACTAACCGTACCACCGGCCCTTAACGACCGTGCAATCGCACACACCAACGAGCGTTTGTAAGGCCGTCGCTGACCTCCCGCACGGCGCGAGTCCCTGAGCATGCGCGGACATGTGTTCCTGCAGGCAATCCGCGCGGGACTCTTCGAAATTCGGCGACATATAGTCCTCCACCCCATTTCGACGACCTTACGGAAAATTATCAGTTAATAAGGCGCATGCTTACTATTAGGTTGTCCCGAAAGTTTTGTCGGTTTTTGTCATCGCTCACCAAACCTCACAGAACACCAGTCCATGGAAGGCCTAGATGTCATTCTATTCATTTTTGTATCCTCTTTCTTATAGCTATGTTTGTTCCCTGATCTACCCATGTTATCGCCACGGCTTTTTGAGCACCTCAGCAGTAGCGCCAAAACTTTCCTGAATTTTCAAAATTTTTATCATGATATTTTCGATGAGCGCTGGTGACTGTTATATAGGGTAAACCTTTGGCTACATTGTAGTATTTTAGATTACGTGGGCTGTCGTAGATTACCCAAATAATCTACAACCTTTAGCAATGTAGATCTATTTTGTATGTTATATTATTCAATAGCTTGTCGTTGACAAACGCTACTGTTCACTGACCACTTAAGCCGCCAGGTCACCCCTCCACTGTGCTTGATAGTCTACTTGGCGGCGCCTACTTTTATGTAGGCAATCCTTCATGCTGTATGATACTATTGTTTACCAGAAGTGAGCATTCAGGTTATCCACGCCCAAAATAGTGGCATAAAAGGGAATCCTGAATACTCAGTTCTGGTGTTGGTTCGATTATTACCACTATCGTCAGCGGCTGTTCCGCATATTCACTGTTGATAGTCAGCGGCTGCTCCGCTACTATCGAATAAACAGTTATACAACGTAGTGGTACCAGCTTGGTGTATACCAAATTGGTGCATTCGGCCTACGGTTCACTTTCTGGCGTTTGCTACCCAGAAAGCTGATAAAGTCCCGCGTGGCAGACACTCCACTAATTAATTGAACCCTTTTGAGCTCTCTCTTCGTGAGACGACCGGAAGGTAGTAAAAGCGTTAGTTGGCAGGCTTCTTCACTGATCAATTGAACCCTTCTGAGCTCTCTCTTCGTGAGACGACCAGAAGGTAGTAAAAGACCCAGTTGAATACTTCTCCACTAATTAACTGAACCCTTCTGAGCTCTCTCTTCGTGAGACGATCAGAAGGTAGTAAAAGCGTTAGTTGGCAGAAAATCACTGATTAATTGAACCCTTCTGTGCTCTCTCTTCGTGAGACGACCAGAAGGTAGTAAAAGCGTTAGTTGGCAGAAAATCACTGATTAATTGAACCCTTCTGTGCTCTCTCTTCGTGAGACGACCAGAAGGTAGTAAAAGCGTCAGCTGAGGAAACCACTGGTTAATTGAACCTTTCTGAGCTCTCTCTTCGTGAGACGACCAGAAAGTAGTAAAAGCTCCAGCTGAAGATCTTACCACTGAAATTGAACTCTTCTGTGATCTCTTCTAGTAAGACGACCAGAGGTTAGTTAAAAAAAAACAGTTGGTACATCTTTAATAGTTCATTCGAAAGCTATTAAATTACAAGGTCTCCTCAAAATCTCACTGGGCAGGATCCAAATCTAACCAGTCAGCACAGCGTTCAAGCCCATCGGCACGCTTGCTAACCAACTAGAAGAAACTAAGCGCTCCACTGCTAGCTCACTAGTGACTAAATTTCTTGCACTCAGCAAGAAATAATTCCACAGAGGTCAGGCCCAACCAACCTCACAGTTCTCGACAGCTGCGCGTACTCAGTACCCAGCCAGAACACCTCTACCAAAGCCGACACCTGCAGTGCCAAAACACGCAGACGATAAAAGCGCAAACGATACAAGTCCATGCGCACAAGGCAGACGATGGCTGAGCTAACTCTATACAAAGCTCGCATTTCTATGGCCTGCTCATCAATCAGCGGTCTTGAGGATAAGGTCCGCAATATTGATAAGGCTTTCGAATTTCCCAAGACTGCAACCGAATGCGCCTCCTTCATAGCGGATAAAATGGCAGAGATTGATGAACTGCAAATCTCCCCAACAGGTTTACTGGAGAACCTGGAGGCGCAAGTGCAAACTGCCATGAATTTTGTTGGAGCAAAAAGGGACCAGTCAGACAAGGACAGATTGATGAATGATTTGGCTACCTTCTTGAGCACAGAAGCAAATGGTCTACAGCTTGAGGGTATTCACTGGAAAAATAGGCTGAAATACCGGATGAGAGAACTGGAGAAGCAATCGAATTTGATCCAAGCCCACACCCTAACGACGTCATCACGTTCTAGTTCAGTGAGAGATCCGGAACAGGAGAGTTATATATCGACAATGCACTCTTCTGAAAACAAAATGCGACTACCGCAGCTTGAAGTTCCCACGTTTGATGGCAGCTTTAAGGAAAATCCAACTTTCTGGACAATATTTAACTCGCTGATCCATAGCAACCCGCAACTCAGCAACGTGGACAAGTTCCTTTTCTTGAGGCAGGCATTGAAAGGAACAGCAGCTTCGCTTCTTGGCAATATGCCAGTCATTGGAGAAAAATACGATAAAGCCATACAACTTCTCGATAAACGCTTCAACAAGTCTGGATGCATAGCAGATTTGCTTATCACAGAGTTCGAAAGGCTTCCACGAGCAGAAGAAGATGCCTACAGCTGCAGACAAGCTCTGATTAGTGTGACCGAAAAGCTCACTCACATCGAATGTGCAGGAGTTCCCTTGGAGAACAACCGAATGTGGAAGCGACTAATACTTTCAAAGTTTCCAAACTCGTTGAACGAGAAAGTACTTTGCAAAGAGCAGAATGAAAAAAAAATCATTCACAACAGAGGAGATCTTAGATGTTCTGGAAGATGCAGTCGCTTTGAAGGAAACCCTCGCCTTTACAACATCTGCATTTGGACAGTGCGATGTCGCGGGACGTTCCGATTCCGATCAAGCTATTGATGAGAGGCAGAACTGCGAAGAAGACTCAATCGCATACAATTATAAACATAACCAAGGAAGTACATCTTCGAGAAATTCGAGTGCTCAATGCATCTGCGGAAGTTATCAACATGATGCGACGCGATGCACAACATTCCAAACAGCGGCAGAGCGACTTGATGAAGCCAGGAAACAAAGGATGTGCTTCAGATGCCTTCAAACCGATCACAGGATTAGTGATTGTACAAGCTCACAGTCCTGCTACAACTGTCACGGAAACCACCACACTGCCATATGCATGGGTGACTACTCAGCATTAAGAGGCACCCCAGTCAGGCGATCGCAGCAACGATCTGCTCGCGATCAACATCTTACGAGAGACCCTGAATTTGTGCAAAATTCTGAAGTTCTCCACAAGAGCACGCGAGGAGGAATGCAGCACGTACTGATGACGGCGACTGCACTCGCACTCGCACTTGCACTCGACTACACATCGATCAGCTATAAGCCCGTGACTGTCTTCTTTGATGGAGGTGCACAAAAGAGCTTCATTAATACAAGGAAGACCCAAGCTCTTGGTTTACCAGTGCTGCAAAACACCACCTTCAAGATTGGCGGCTTCGGAGGATCTACCGCAAATTTCACATCCTGTGAAGTCCCGCTTACTCTAAGAACAACGTCTGCTGGAGTCACTGTCAAAGCTGTGAAGATACATACAAAGTCAGTACTCACTTCCGCGATGAGCACAGCTTGGCTAAGCGCAGAGGATAGAAGGTTGATTCGAAAGAGAAAGATTCGAGTAGCACAACCTGATCTGAAGACACGACGGATTACACCGGACATTCTCATTGGTCAAGATCTCATTGATCAGTTCATCTTGAGAAATCAACCATATACAACTCTTCCGTCCGGTCTCATTCTGACGCCCACTGTTTTCGGTCATGCAGTCTCCGGAAGCAGTCCCATCTATGGAATCAAGATGCAGGACTATTTGCAGAACACTGCGATCACCATCGCCTCCCACAATCATCCAATGAGTAAAGGAAACTCAGTGAAGCAGAAGCCAGCCAAAGACGTCGAACAAACTAAGCGCGCAACTTCCAAACGCCGCGCAAAAAAGCTCAATCGTCCGGATCCGATAAATACGCTCACACAATCTGAGAAGTCATCAACGAAACATGAAAGCTGTCAGCGTAACAACGCATCTCGCAGACAACAATTCGATCGCAAACGACGAAAACCAAAGGCTTATGGACAGTCCGCGAAGAAGAATACTGATGCTCAATTGGGATGTTCCGCTTCAGCGTCGCGCCTGGCCCCGAAGGCCGACCATGGCACGATGGCCGACCACCGTACGATTCTTAGACGAGGACAACAAACCTGTTGTAGAAACCATATGATATATGTAACTTAGCTAAAGTTGTGGAAATGTAATTTGAATTTGTATAACGGTTCATGTAACATTGTAATGTTCTCTTGCTTTCGCACCTTCCGTCGCGCGCCCCACTGTCGTAGATTACCCAAATAATCTACAACCTTTAGCAATGTAGATCTATCTTGTATGTTATATTATTCAATAGCTTGTCGTTGACAAACGCTACTGTTCACTGACCACTTAAGCCGCCAGGTCACCCCTCCACTGTGCTTGATAGTCTACTTGGCGGCGCCTACTTTTATGTAGGCAATCCTTCATGCTGTATGATACTATTGTTTACCAGAAGTGAGCATTCAGGTTATCCACGCCCAAAATAGTGGCATAAAAGGGCCTGAATACTCAGTTCTGGTGTTGGTTCGATTATTACCACTATCGTCAGCGGCTGTTCCGCATATTCACTGTTGATAGTCAGCGGCTGCTCCGCTACTATCGAATAAACAGTTATACAACGTAGTGGTACCAGCTTGGTGTATACCAAATTGGTGCATTCGGCCTACGGTTCACTTTCTGGCGTTTGCTACCCAGAAAGCTGATAAAGTCCCGCGTGGCAGACACTCCACTAATTAATTGAACCCTTTTGAGCTCTCTCTTCGTGAGACGACCGGAAGGTAGTAAAAGCGTTAGTTGGCAGGCTTCTTCACTGATCAATTGAACCCTTCTGAGCTCTCTCTTCGTGAGACGACCAGAAGGTAGTAAAAGACCCAGTTGAATACTTCTCCACTAATTAACTGAACCCTTCTGAGCTCTCTCTTCGTGAGACGATCAGAAGGTAGTAAAAGCGTTAGTTGGCAGAAAATCACTGATTAATTGAACCCTTCTGTGCTCTCTCTTCGTGAGACGACCAGAAGGTAGTAAAAGCGTTAGTTGGCAGAAAATCACTGATTAATTGAACCCTTCTGTGCTCTCTCTTCGTGAGACGACCAGAAGGTAGTAAAAGCGTCAGCTGAGGAAACCACTGGTTAATTGAACCTTTCTGAGCTCTCTCTTCGTGAGACGACCAGAAAGTAGTAAAAGCTCCAGCTGAAGATCTTACCACTGAAATTGAACTCTTCTGTGATCTCTTCTAGTAAGACGACCAGAGGTTAGTAAAAAAAAAAACAGTTGGTACATCTTTAATAGTTCATTCGAAAGCTATTAAATTACAAGGTCTCCTCAAAATCTCACTGGGCAGGATCCAAATCTAACCAGTCAGCACAGCGTTCAAGCCCATCGGCACGCTTGCTAACCAACTAGAAGAAACTAAGCGCTCCACTGCTAGCTCACTAGTGACTAAATTTCTTGCACTCAGCAAGAAATAATTCCACAGAGGTCAGGCCCAACCAACCTCACAGTTCTCGACAGCTGCGCGTACTCAGTACCCAGCCAGAACACCTCTACCAAAGCCGACACCTGCAGTGCCAAAACACGCAGACGATAAAAGCGCAAACGATACAAGTCCATGCGCACAAGGCAGACGATGGCTGAGCTAACTCTATACAAAGCTCGCATTTCTATGGCCTGCTCATCAATCAGCGGTCTTGAGGATAAGGTCCGCAATATTGATAAGGCTTTCGAATTTCCCAAGACTGCAACCGAATGCGCCTCCTTCATAGCGGATAAAATGGCAGAGATTGATGAACTGCAAATCTCCCCAACAGGTTTACTGGAGAACCTGGAGGCGCAAGTGCAAACTGCCATGAATTTTGTTGGAGCAAAAAGGGACCAGTCAGACAAGGACAGATTGATGAATGATTTGGCTACCTTCTTGAGCACAGAAGCAAATGGTCTACAGCTTGAGGGTATTCACTGGAAAAATAGGCTGAAATACCGGATGAGAGAACTGGAGAAGCAATCGAATTTGATCCAAGCCCACACCCTAACGACGTCATCACGTTCTAGTTCAGTGAGAGATCCGGAACAGGAGAGTTATATATCGACAATGCACTCTTCTGAAAACAAAATGCGACTACCGCAGCTTGAAGTTCCCACGTTTGATGGCAGCTTTAAGGAAAATCCAACTTTCTGGACAATATTTAACTCGCTGATCCATAGCAACCCGCAACTCAGCAACGTGGACAAGTTCCTTTTCTTGAGGCAGGCATTGAAAGGAACAGCAGCTTCGCTTCTTGGCAATATGCCAGTCATTGGAGAAAAATACGATAAAGCCATACAACTTCTCGATAAACGCTTCAACAAGTTTGGATGCATAGCAGATTTGCTTATCACAGAGTTCGAAAGGCTTCCACGAGCAGAAGAAGATGCCTACAGCTGCAGACAAGCTCTGATTAGTGTGACCGAAAAGCTCACTCACATCGAATGTGCAGGAGTTCCCTTGGAGAACAACCGAATGTGGAAGCGACTAATACTTTCAAAGTTTCCAAACTCGTTGAACGAGAAAGTACTTTGCAAAGAGCAGAATGAAAAAAAAATCATTCACAACAGAGGAGATCTTAGATGTTCTGGAAGATGCAGTCGCTTTGAAGGAAACCCTCGCCTTTACAACATCTGCATTTGGACAGTGCGATGTCGCGGGACGTTCCGATTCCGATCAAGCTATTGATGAGAGGCAGAACTGCGAAGAAGACTCAATCGCATACAATTATAAACATAACCAAGGAAGTACATCTTCGAGAAATTCGAGTGCTCAATGCATCTGCGGAAGTTATCAACATGATGCGACGCGATGCACAACATTCCAAACAGCGGCAGAGCGACTTGATGAAGCCAGGAAACAAAGGATGTGCTTCAGATGCCTTCAAACCGATCACAGGATTAGTGATTGTACAAGCTCACAGTCCTGCTACAACTGTCACGGAAACCACCACACTGCCATATGCATGGGTGACTACTCAGCATTAAGAGGCACCCCAGTCAGGCGATCGCAGCAACGATCTGCTCGCGATCAACATCTTACGAGAGACCCTGAATTTGTGCAAAATTCTGAAGTTCTCCACAAGAGCACGCGAGGAGGAATGCAGCACGTACTGATGACGGCGACTGCACTCGCATACGACTACACATCGATCAGCTATAAGCCCGTGACTGTCTTCTTTGATGGAGGTGCACAAAAGAGCTTCATTAATACAAGGAAGACCCAAGCTCTTGGTTTACCAGTGCTGCAAAACACCACCTTCAAGATTGGCGGCTTCGGAGGATCTACCGCAAATTTCACATCCTGTGAAGTCCCGCTTACTCTAAGAACAACGTCTGCTGGAGTCACTGTCAAAGCTGTGAAGATACATACAAAGTCAGTACTCACTTCCGCGATGAGCACAGCTTGGCTAAGCGCAGAGGATAGAAGGTTGATTCGAAAGAGAAAGATTCGAGTAGCACAACCTGATCTGAAGACACGACGGATTACACCGGACATTCTCATTGGTCAAGATCTCATTGATCAGTTCATCTTGAGAAATCAACCATATACAACTCTTCCGTCCGGTCTCATTCTGACGCCCACTGTTTTCGGTCATGCAGTCTCCGGAAGCAGTCCCATCTATGGAATCAAGATGCAGGACTATTTGCAGAACACTGCGATCACCATCGCCTCCCACAATCATCCAATGAGTAAAGGAAACTCAGTGAAGCAGAAGCCAGCCAAAGACGTCGAACAAACTAAGCGCGCAACTTCCAAACGCCGCGCAAAAAAGCTCAATCGTCCGGATCCGATAAATACGCTCACACAATCTGAGAAGTCATCAACGAAACATGAAAGCTGTCAGCGTAACAACGCATCTCGCAGACAACAATTCGATCGCAAACGACGAAAACCAAAGGCTTATGGACAGTCCGCGAAGAAGAATACTGATGCTCAATTGGGATGTTTCGCTTCAGCGTCGCGCCTGGCCCCGAAGGCCGACCATGGCACGATGGCCGACCACCGTACGATTCTTAGACGAGGACAACAAACCTGTTGTAGAAACCATATGATATATGTAACTTAGCTAAAGTTGTGGAAATGTAATTTGAATTTGTATAACGGTTCATGTAACATTGTAATGTTCTCTTGCTTTCGCACCTTCCGTCGCGCGCCCCACTGTCGTAGATTACCCAAATAATCTACAACCTTTAGCAATGTAGATCTATCTTGTATGTTATATTATTCAATAGCTTGTCGTTGACAAACGCTACTGTTCACTGACCACTTAAGCCGCCAGGTCACCCCTCCACTGTGCTTGATAGTCTACTTGGCGGCGCCTACTTTTATGTAGGCAATCCTTCATGCTGTATGATACTATTGTTTACCAGAAGTGAGCATTCAGGTTATCCACGCCCAAAATAGTGGCATAAAAGGGCCTGAATACTCAGTTCTGGTGTTGGTTCGATTATTACCACTATCGTCAGCGGCTGTTCCGCATATTCACTGTTGATAGTCAGCGGCTGCTCCGCTACTATCGAATAAACAGTTATACAACGTAGTGGTACCAGCTTGGTGTATACCAAATGGGCCACGTTTATAATGTCCGTAATAATTATTTATTCAAGAAAAACCGCGGCTTTTTGAACACGTTTTATCACGTAAAGTTACCGAAAAATTCCAAAAAGCTGATTTTTGAAGCAAATTAAACTTGGTTATGTTGCATAAATAGTGTTAAATAACAAACAAGTTTGAATTCGCAAAAACTCAAAAGCTTTCATGCTTTTGCTGCAAATTGCGCGTTTCCTGACTTTGCTAAAAATCAAGGCCTCCGGAGAAATAATATTTTGAATTCAAAATCAGCGAACTTGTAGCCCGAGAGTTGCTCTATTTGACCCATACTTAGTCTTTTTCGAAACTTTGTAATGAAATTTTTGAAAATCAGCTCAACTTTGAGCGGGTAAAATTGAGAGGTAGAGAATTTTGGCAATTTTCAAAAAAAGCATACAAGATTATGGTATGAAAGTGTATTCATAAGAAAGAGGAGGAAAAGGCATCGAATTCTTGTTAAAACTCACTCAAATCTTCATTGTGCGTGGTTTTACAGTGGTTTGAAAAAACCGAAAAAACTTTCGGGACAACTTAATATATATAATATTTGAAAACGACGAGACTGAGCTTCCAAAACACCTGGTGTTAGAAGGTGTAATTCAGAACAAAAGATGAAGAGATTTACGATCTTTTTGTGAAGGAGCTGAGAATGGTAATGGTAGCTTATCGCTTCCGTATCAAGAGCTTTAGCTAGTCAATAGCAGAAAACCACATACTCTGAGATTTTTTTCTAATGCATAAAGGCAAGGGATATTATCAACTTTGAATCCGCAGGATGCCAAGAAAACATGCACATGAATCTTAATTTACACAAAGAAGCCAAGATCCAAGACCACTGGACAGTTCTGGAAATCTAGTTTGAGAATCTGATATTTTCTCTTCACTTGCTTCTTTTTCAGTTCAAAGATTGATAGTAAATAGACAATTTAAGAAGTTTTGCTTTTTTATCTGATGCTAACTCTGAAGGAAAGCTACAACTGACGTTTAAAGCTTTATAATATAAAACTCCAAGTGCGGAAACACCCCAGTATTGCACTAAAAACTGCTGTGTAAAAATTTTAGGGTGTATGCCAAGAGGTGCGATCTTTATTGCCAGTTGGACACAATTAGCACATTTTCAGTACTTTACGATGTTCTAGGAGCAATTCAAATTGTTAATAAGATGTACCTGATCGTCTGGGTTGCTCAATCTTACTGTTTTGAAACAGATCTTAAAGATTGGTGTTGGGGGGTCAAGAACCCGTAAAAATGCAATTTACAGCGTTTTCGTGAATATTTTAATCAATTTTCAACCAAACGCCGTCAAATTTAGTCGGCTGGTAGCTTCAGATGATAAATAAGGTAAAGCACTTTGTCTGGTATTTTTGAAAGACTTTCTGAGCTCTAAATTGGGGTGTTGAGCTAGTGACCTCTGGTGAAGTCACGACTCTTAACCGTCTCCCAAAATTTTATGAGCAGTCAAGCAATCGCCATCGATCCTGCACTCAAGTGTGTGGGTCATTTCGAATTTTTTTAACTTAATAAAGCCATAGCTGAATGATTTTCTGCCCGTGCTTATGGTAACCCCCACCGGTGGGTGGTTTTGGCTAATAGAATGGGAAGGAAGTTTTAATCCAAAAAATTCAGCTAGTGAGCCAGTTTCTGTGTGAGATAAACCCACATATATCAGCTCATTATTTTTCATCCATCATAGAGTTTCACGTAAGTCAATGTCTGCAAAATTGCAATAAATCTTTTAGCCATGGCGTCATGGAATTTTATGATAGTGAATATGTTTTTGAGCATAGGAAAAAGCAAGAAAAACACTTTTAAATGCCACATATAAACACTATAAAGACTCCCAGAGAACAATGCGTCAGATGCAGACAAAAGAAATGGGCAAAACTCTGTAAAGCGGCAGTTGTTTGGCATTTCTCTTGATCATAAGGTTTTATCTCAAGACCACAAATTGTGTCCGAACTTTTCTTCTCCATCTGTCATATTGGCTTGGCATTGCATGCTCAACCACCCAACCACTTCTCCGTATCAGCGCACAGCGATGATAATGTTCTAAGAAAAGGGACTAACAGAAAACAAAATATGTTTCAAGGTGACTTCAAACGAAAATTGAATTCGAGTTTCGCAGAAATTTTCAGGCCACTTGAAAGTGGAGAAGACATATATGAACCCGTGACGACTACAACTACAACTACTACAACGACGACTACGACAACTACGACTACAACCACCACGACGACAACGCCAACTACGACATCTACAACAACCACTCTGCCACCTACGACAACTACCACAACCACTCTGCCACCTACGACAACTACCACAACCACTCTGCCACCTACGACAACTACCACAACCACTCTGCCACCTACGACAACTATCACAAGCACTCTGCCACTACGACAAGTATCGCAACTACGCTAAAGCCCACGACAACTAGCACATCAACTACATCAACGACGAAACGCCCTTCGTCTACTTCGCCAAGCACTAAAAAATCGACAACACCGTGTCCGACTTATCCTCACACGACATCTAATACCACGACACCTAAAACCACTAAACCGAAGCGCTCGACCACTCCCTGTCCAACATATCCAACAACGAAAAAACCAAAGACCACGACTCCTTGTCCTACACTGCCACCGAGTGCAAGAGCTAAGAGGGAAGCTCGAGCAAATTATACTTCTTTCATAAAGGAAAAAGCGTTGTTCCCCAAGGCTGAATTAGGTATGCTTGATGGCAATTTTTCTGCCTTCACATTACCAGGTTGAAAGATGTAACATGTTTTGCAGCGGGTGTGTTTCAAATCAATTTTTTACAAGAATTTAGAAATGAACCTATTGCATTAGCAATTTTGGCTTTCAGTAACTACTATATCTGTCATTGTGATATATTTCATCGAGAAAGATTTTATAACTCAAAGATCACCAATTTCTCTTGCAATTTTTATTTGGAAAGTTCAAAAGGCTACCTCTGGTTACCTTACCTTGCATTTGGTTTCATAGCACTTGGCAAACATCATGCAAATTTCCAGAAGTTTTTGCTGTTCCGCATGGATTTAAAGCGAAAAGAGTGAGAAGAAAGAATTCCTAGATTCATTGTCGTGCTTTGAAAAAAACGCAATTTTTAGATGAACTCACTTTTTCGAATACGAAAGAATATTTGAAAGTCTAGTAGGAAAGAATTTTTAAGTGTTTAGAATTTTGTAGAAAATTTGCTTCTTTATAGTAAGTTCTCAATGAGGATATGTAAAAAAAAATGTGTACTGATTCTAACACACCCTAAAAGCAGCAACTCGTCTGTGAGTCAGTTTGCTTTTCTTAATCTGTTGCATTGAAATAGTGCCGAAGTACAGATACTATGAGAAATTGTAGAGACTTCTTAATTTCGCCTAGCACAGATATTCGAGTACCTTATATTTTAGATGACAAAGGAATTTGTGCTGACATTTTTATGACGAACACTCTTAGAACTCGCTTCCTTGAATTACCGCAGGTAATTTGTCTTTTTAGAGTGTTCATGCGTCTACTATAACGTTGAGATAACTCTGACCTGCTTTCAGAGCTCTGCTCGCACTTGGGAAACTTAAGACGCGTGCTGGGAAGTATCTATCGCAAGCACGGAATATGTTCAAATTGGTAAGATAATGAGCATTGATCCACAAATTGACAAACCATCGATCTTATAGAGATACGATTGCAAATTAGAAGAAAAAGCAGCGCTTTACGCTAGTCAATGTCCAGAGAGAAGATCTCGCGCAAGTACCAGGGAAGGAGATGGAGAGAATTTCTTGAGAATCAGAGATGATGTCGGCGACTTTGAGAACGCTGTTAACGCTGTACGGAATTCAAAAAGACCAGATGAGATTCTACAAATTCTTAAATTTGCAGACCGTTAGCGTATGGTGGAGAGGTGCGAAAAGATTTGGTGCACTCAATCCTCCAATATTAATAAATTCGCATCATTTCGGTCCTCGCTTGTTCTCCTTCTCCCAAGTAAGACAATCAACAGCTGGAAAAAATTACCTACCAAGCAATTTGCTGGAAGTATATATTTCTTCCATCGTCTTTACAGATGGCTTGGGCGACGACACGGTATATCGGCTGTTCCATCGTCAAATGTTCCTCGTCGTATGTATCATTTTGCAGATACCAACCAAGGTAAATGGGGATGCTTTCTATCTAGAGCGTTTGAAAAACATTCCATAGAAAAGATGATTTTCGCCTTTCGGAGATCTAGAAGTCATTCAAGGCTACTTTCTTTGGTACTCTGTTGTAGAGGATAACAACTATATTTCAACCTCATTTGCGCTCAAAAAGTCTAAAGCATTTACTCTGTCCACTCAAAAGTGAGGTATGAAGCTAACTTTTCCAGCTATTGGAAATTTTCATCTCACAATCTATATATATATATATATATATATATATATATATATATATATATATATATATATATATATATATATTAGGTCATTCCGAAAGTAATTTCGCTTTTTTCAAACGGGCGCCACATCTGATGGAACAAATGTTTCTAAGAGATCTTGGTAGCATCCGATGCAGCATTTCATTCTCTTTCTGATGGTTATGAAATTGTTGCAAAACAGTCAATGAGCTTTCAGGAAATAGCCAAAATCTGCGACCCATGCTTTTTGAGATGGTCAAGTTTCACGATTTTTTAAACCTTTCATATCAATCCTCAGAAGGAGTTCAAGTAACGGTTCGATAGAGTAAACCTTATAAAATACAGTGCTACTTTTTTCCCTTTCTCGTATCTCGCCGTAATTTTTTAAAAGATTTTTTTAGCAGGACCATCGAATTTTGGCAGTCCCACCTCAGCCACAATCGCATCAAACATCATAATTTTTCGGAATTTGAGACTACCAAGATGATACTATGAGTTAGCATTAATTCTACAGAGCAAGTGAGGGTTTACGGGTTCGAAATATCAAATTTCGAGTTTATCGGGTATAGCCTGGGGCTCGCTAAAAATTGAGTTATGGTGATTTCTCCCCGGAAACTAAACGAATCGGAAACAAAAAACACCTGTTAAAAAGAGGAGAAAAAACTGCATCGAATGACACCCGAGCTGCTCAAGGTTTGATGTTCTACTAGGATTTAGCTGTTCAAGTATGGAAATCGGTATCATCACTTAAAATTCTGTTAAAAATGTATGACAAGCTGTGGGAAAAGAGAAAAAAGTTGCACTGTATTCCAAGAGATCTGCTCTATCGAACCATTACTTGAACTTCTTTTGAGAATTGATATGAAAGTTTTAAAAAATTGTGAAACTTGACTATCTCAAAAAGCATAGGTCGCAGATTTTGGCTATTTCCTGAAAGCTCATTGACTGTTTTGCAACAATTTCATAACCATTAGAAAGAGAATGAAATTTTGCATCTACCAAAGTGTTTGCTGCCGTCAAGCAAAGGTATAATCACCAACAGCAGCACGGTTAAACCCATCAAAACAAGTGTGGCAATCTCCGGTGTAACCATAGCCACCTCCTATGCAATGCGCATGACAAGGCCAAAGGCGTGTGGCGATGTGTCACGTATATTTACAAGTGCCTGGTAGGTGCCAGCGGGCAGCACACGGGTGCCGGTTTCCACTACCAAGGCATTGCCGGATAAAAAGATCTCGGGAATAACGGCCGCACCTACGGCTAGTGTGAAAGTGTCGCCAGCGGCTTTATTGCCACCTATGACGCCTTGCGCAGCCACAAACGGCGTGATGCACCCTATGCCAATATTTGCACCCACAAGACCACTCGGCAACTGCGTCGTGGTAAACGGCTTGCTAAGATACCCTTGCACTGTGCCCTCATAGTAGCTGTCGGCATTCACAGCATGTACCCTGCGCAGGCTCGTGCCGATGGTGACATCGTTTGATAGGGGCTCAAGACTTGAAGCAAGTGCTATCTTACCGCTGGCAGCACTGCTTTTGATACGGATGGTTTCAAGCGTGTTTGCATAGCAAGTCGACCAGTGATTTGCAGCATCACCTAGTGTGGCACTGCCATCACCAGGCACAAAAGGCGAATCCATATAGACTTTACTCGCGTCAATGGCTTCAATAGACCCACAGGATATATGGCGCATACTGGCATACTCTAAGCCGGTCATACTGCCGGAGCCGTCTTTGACACCGAGGGTGCAAAGTTCACGCCCATCCGCTTTGAACTCATACAACTCACCATCTACATCCGGGTCGAAATCTGCGTGCGTGACATCGAAAACTAAGCCGAACTCGTTTGACTGCGTAACGCTAACACAAGGGTCGGCATCATACCAAAACTCCAACGCGCCACCCTCGTTGCCGTCAAGCATAAGTTTATGACGCATCCTTTTTTCACCATAAATCACCTGGTCATCACCCTGCGTAGCACCTGCCAGCGCGTGCGTAGTGACAAAGCGATTTACTTCATCTGCCAGCAGGTAGTTGGCAATACTACCGGCCACCGTCACCGTAGACGCGCGATTAAATGCAAAAGACAGCGCCAAATTGACTTTGATTGTGGTGTTGGCATTGTATGGCACAACGATGCCGGTGGCGTCACTGCTGCCGATAAAAGTCACCGGTGTTGAAACACTACCGGCCTCCTCGGTGTGCGCAGTGACTACCACCGTGCGGATGGTAACATCCTGCGTAACGCCACCGGCCAACGACAATGCCACCACGATGCGGGAGTTGCTTTCGCTGGTGGGGTCGGTGCCTACTGATATGACATTCGCATTCACACTGGCACTGCGGAAGCCCTCAAAGTAGTACTCTGCGTTGATACCACTGCTT